>VNKC01004791.1:0-366635 GCA_008042775.1 Drosophila pectinifera | reverse complement strand
ATTTTGAAACAAAGCTAAATTAAGAATAACCATAACATGGCCAAAACAGCCTTGAAAACGCCGATTCGGAATATATATGCCATTTGGCTGTCATTCCATTGTTGGCCAAAATATGCTCTCCAGAAGACCGCAAGTATGCGGATTTTTGGGTCCTTAAATCGTCATTTTTATGTTTTAATTTTTGAACAAAGCTAAATTAAGAATAACCATAACATGGCCAAAACAGCCTTGAAAACGCCGATTCGGAATATATATGCCATTTGGCTGTCATTCCATTGTTGGCCAAAATATGCTCTCCAGAAGACCGCAAGTATGCGGATTTTTGGGTCCTTAAATCGTCAATTTTATGTTTAGATAAAAAGGTATAGATATTTTTTGCCATAACCAGATACTTAACAAGAAAATACAAAAACAATAGATACCTCATAAAAAATATATATTATATTGGACCATTATAATCTCTTGAAAATATGATTTGAAGCTCTTTTAATATATTTTGAACTTATTTTATTTACCCGTTCTTCAGAGAAATTTAACATAATAGAATATGTAAATAATCCTTCAGAAATAATTTAATAATCTTGAAGAAATCATATATGAATCATATAATTACCGATCAAAGATTATATATAGATTACTTCTTTGACGCAGCACAGTCCATAAGAATTTTCAGGAACAATTGAAAATCTGCCGAGACCTCTTCGAACGTCCAAATATTTAGACAATCAAACAAGATTTGCTGCAAAGCGAAGCTATTTATTTTGTGGCCAAGATGGAAGCCAGCCTGCCTCCCAATCGATTCGACAGGGTCAGACACACCCTCAGACTTCGGCTCCTTTGCGGTGTTTTGGCCAATGTTGCAGCCCTTTGGGAATTTCGTTTACGTTCCGGTTGCATTCCCATTTTGCGGTGCTGATGGTGGTTCCAGTGCAGCGATGGAGCAAGGGGAGCCATGGTGCCCGAAGTGGCCTCCACGGCAAAGTCAAAGGTTGGAATCCAAAAAGGCCAAGCCAAAGAGATTTTTCATTAAGCGCGCGCAAATGAGGTCAAAGGGTGAACGCCAGTCGGATGTTGCCTGGAATGTTCGATTAATTAGAAATTCGGGCTTTAGCTTTGTCGTTCTCTAAATAATGAAGGCTTTAATCTGCGAATGTGGATAAAAGTATTATTTAAATAAAGATTTGTTATTATGATGAACTCACTTCACAGCTATTAATCCGATATCAGTTTTCATAGGATGATACTTAAAATTTGTAATGCTAGAAGGATTAAGGGAGAGCCTGATATAATGCCATACCATACCATGAAGAGTGCTCGAGGGCCTTTAAAAACATTTCATTGAAACGCGTTACGAGACACCAATGTACGTACAAGGCGACAACGAGGCTGTTAATTATAAATTTTTCCGCCCCTGTATGTGCCAGAGTGTGGGTTTTTATTGCGCACCATCGGCAATTAACAGACAAATATAGCAACAAATAACTGGCGGCATCCAGGTTTGCAGATGCTGCGATTTTTATGCCCAACGCTGCTGCTGGTGCTGCCGCTGGTCGTTGAATTATTGGCGGTTGTTGTTCTGCCGCAGCTGCCGGCATTAATCCAATACGCGCACTCTGCCGCCTTCGATCCGCTCCGATATGGACTATGGCACATCTAACCGATGCGCCTCGTAAACCAGCCGAACAATGCCCCATCCGGGTGGATGCTCCCAACCAGCCTCGGTCCGACATCAGCCCTGGCCAATGTACATTTTTGCAGTGATTTGCGTGCATCGGCATGTCCTGCGAGGATTTTCCAACTCGCTCTCCCTCTCTGGCCGCGTGGCTTTTCGCGTTTTGTTTCGTTTTTATACGCAGCGAAATGGAGGAGTTTTTGGGGTATCCGGAATGGGGGGTTGATGTATAATATATCCATATATATTTAATATTATCCTTGTATTCATAAGTTATATAATACAGATATAACTAGTGACTTGTTCATTTAAAAAGATTGGGTTTTTAAAGGTGTTTCCGAAGCAGCAGGCTCTCCCTACTATCAGTTCTTATTGTTTGATTTTTAATCGGTAAAGATCCCAAGGCATATGCTTCAGATAGCTACTGGTTTTTATTATCGCTCCCTGGTGAATTTTTACTGGGTAAACCCTAGTCGGGACTAGATGGCAATCTGCCTTTTCTGGTATTTTTTTCTGTGTAGCTCCGCGTTCCTGTCTGGCATTCAATTGAACCGAAACGCGATTGGTCACTGGGGTAAACCCATTGCGACGGGGCGGAGGGCACATACGCACTCTCTGATTGCATCAAGTTGAAATAATGTAATTAGTTTTTGTGCCGCGGTCGGAGGTCGGGGATGGCTGGATGCAATTCGGCGGAGTGGAGGGGATTGCCGATGTGCCTTGGGGCTTTCGGGTGGGATAAGTTTGCCTGTCCGATGTTGTGGGGCCTCGTTAGCAGTTTGTTCTGTGGAGAGAGTTTTGCCAGGCAAAAAAAGCTAGTGTTCGTTTCGATGGGGACTACCCGGTAATGGCAAGTGTTTTGATTAGCCTTTTGACACTTTTCGAATTGATAGAGTTGGGTGCCATTAGATAATTAAAGTAGTAAAACATGGCAGGAGAGAATGTACACAAAAAGCGTTGAAAAGTATGCTACAAATTGATTTGAAATATGGAAGCCCCTTCCTTTATAATGCATATTTTATTATATTGTTCGGGATTACTTTCGTAACAATTACAAAGCTAGATTTGTTTTATTTCCCATTATCTACAATGGAATCTTTCCACCAAATTTACCATTCTAAGCTATTTATTAACTAGCCCTATAACCATAAATTAAATCTAAAGTTTATTAAAGCCAGTCTATTTTTGGCAAGAGTCCACATCATCTTATGCTTCCTGATTAGACCCGATTCCAATTTAATTCCAGCCATAATTCATAATGTAACATCTGCTACTAGACTTGGTTCACTTTCCCGGGAATCGCAGGACTTCTCTCTATTATTTTCCGTCTGCTCCATTGGCTGGCAAAATACATAAGTATCTCCTTATACCAAGCTGGCAACGCAAAAGTGCTTTTTGGCCGGATTCCATGTCGGCCCTCGGAGAAAGCAAAAAGCAGGAAAGCGGGCCGGACCGGACCCATTTAATGGCGCCCCATTACGCGCCATATCGAATGGCCAATTGTGCCCGAAAAAAATTATCGCTCCGCCGTCCACCGACCGCCATGCGCTAGGCTGTCAAATAATTAATTAGAAAATAATTGCACGTAATAATTCATGGGTCCCTTTGGGGGCCACTCCAAATGGTGATAGATAGGGAGAAGAAAGCCAATGGCCCCTGGGCAGCCTGCCATAGATTTGCCGCTGCAAGATGGGGAGCAAATGGGAGTTGTGCCCGGCTAATTCCAAATGTTACTGCTATTAATTCCGTATGCATTCGATTGGGGGCAACTCTCCACCGACACTCCCGAAACTGTCATGTTGCGCACATCCAGAATTAATCATTGGCATGCAGCATAATTTATTATGTCACACAGTGGCCGCTGCCGCAAACCCAAAACTGTCGGGCGAACCGAGCCAAAGCCAGGGACCAGGCGGCACAGGCGTTTACTTCCTGCGGTCGTCGGTTTGATGTGGCCCATTTAAAAGAGCCAGAGCCATGGTTTTAGTGCTCTATTTACACACACACAGTTGGGTTCAAATTAATAGGGGTTTAATTAATAGTTTAGAGAATGAAATATCCGAAACATAATTTAAAATTTATTTGTTCTTTTTATTCCAGCATGCATTCCATTCATATACTAAAAAAATGTTCCAATTCCAATTAGATATTATAAATTTTGCAAAATATGTGACTATTAATTATACAATTATTTTCAGTCTATTGTATAGTCTAAAATAGCTCAAAAGGGTTATAAATTTGTATACTTACAGGTTACTTACGCTCACTTTACCTGGTATACTTTTTAAATGCTTGGGTTCCAAATATAATATTAAATAAACAAATTTAAAGTAAAATCTTATGTTTTTGATAAATAAATATGATAAATAAATGTTTCTCTATTGCATGCATGAGTGTAACAAAACTTTAAAGAAAGTCAGTAACATTTAATATGTTTTAAATAAGAAATCCACTGATTAGAATTTTCCATATCCTGGAAATATTTTTATCTCCACTAAACCAAAAAAAAACTATTTATTTAAACACATCTGTGTATATCTCTGTGGGCGTTAGCTCAGAAATGTCATGCGGAATGTTGTATGTTGACGGGCTCTTCAATCAAATGCGAAAATTTGTATAATTACAGGCTGGCCGGGCCCAACGGCAGACCTCAAGTGCCAGAGCCATTTGATTTAATCACGTTAATAGCGTTTGCATGTCGCGGCATTGGGTTCTCCACACACACTCGCACCCGAGTGTGAGCGGGACTTAGAGGTGCTAAATGTTTGCGGTTGCATTGTAATAAACTTGCATGCAAATGGCCGCCCCATCCACTTTAATTACGAGTGAGTGGCGCAGTCTTTCCAAATAATGGAGAAAAACTGCCTAAGCTCCGAGCTTGAGGATGGTAAATTGATGATTGATGGAGATTTTTACCTGTGCGTGTGTGGGTTGTTAGATGAAAGGCTTTCCTCTACAGAGGTGTGAGCTGTGAGCCCTTTCCGGCTGACGATGTTGTTGGATAGGCAGCCGCCATAAGTTTTTACCAAGAACCATGATTGATTGTGTGCTAAATGCTGTGGTAAGGGCTTTTACGAAGGCAAAATATATCCATAATTTATAAAGAAAGCTGGGTGGGCCTTGCCGATAAATGAAAACACAATGGTTTGCGATTATTTTGCATTTTTTAAGTTATGTTTTTATTGCATTTCTCGTTCAATCTCTCTGTGGCGTTTCTTTTCAAATGTATTTTGTATGAATCTCAAATGTTGTCGTCACTTGCGCATTGCTTTTGCTTATTTGCACATTCACAAACAATATTACATTTTTCTGCAAGTGATTTATACCATGGATTGTTTCATGTTTCATGGTTTCTCGTTTTTGTTTCTGTTTTTTGTTTTCCTCTCTTTTCATTTTGTTTCTATGTTTGTTTACAATTTGTCACAACCTTACAAATTGAAAATTGATATATAAACCAAATACAATTTCGGAATTCGTGTGTACACTTGTTATTGAAATTTCTTACACAATACCTTCCGGTATTTGGTGTTTGTCATACATCAAATAAATGAAATTTGAGCGGGGATTTACCTTTTAGTTTATGTTTGCTGGCTTGGAGGCTTTTTCTGTGGCCAATTTATTAATACTTATCTGCGGTTCTATTATCAATTTTGTTTTGTAAGGTGGCGGCGCCTGGCTTGGCCATTTATTAAATTTTTTTTTGAGCCCGATCTTATACACAATGCTAAATTTAAAAAATACTTTTACCATTACCTTCTAAATGTTTAAAAATGAAAAATAGGCCTTTTTCAAATATATTTCCTTTGGGGGCAGATAAGGAGGAATGCTATTTTCAATGTTTGTTTTTTTTTTTAATTCATATTTTTATTTCAATTTTTGTGTGTTTGCATTTGCTCATAAAAACAAATGGTACAACTTACAATTTGGCACATCATTAAAGATTAGAGTTTTCATACAATATATATATATGTATATATATATATTTATACTTTATATTTATACTTTATGCGACGCACAAGCGCCTGATCTATATGTGAAAAGTAAACAAAAAGCTGGCGCTGGCTTACGGTTAAGACTACACAGATGACAGAGCTTCTTCTGGGGATTTTGTCACAAAAAAGAATTGAATCGGGTTAAATGAAGACTTTATATATCATATACATCATATATCGTATGCTACCATATAGCTGCAGTGTTTGATTGAGTTGCATTTGCATTTATTTGTTTAATTTACTTGCGGGCTGACTGCTCCTCTTGCCTCTTCGGCGCCCACATTGCTTAAGACAAAAATTGTGTTTCCTTATAGTTTGGTTTTGTTTTGTTGTTGTTCGTTTTTTAAAAGTTTGCGGTGGAAGTTGAGTTCATAATTTAAATGTATATACCGTACCGTATTATTATATTTAAGTTTCGCTTTATAACTAGATCTTGCCTTGCTCAAACCCAAAATGTTATGTGTGTGTGATCGGGGGTGGGCCAAAAAGTATGCTAAGCTTTTTGGCAAACTATTTTGCGCTATTTGAAAAATTCATTAAATTTAATTACGTCTTTATTATTATTATAATTCACTTGAAAGCTACGTTTAATTTGGCAATTGTTGGGTTCGATTTGTTATTTTCCTTATTGTTTTTCTCGTTTAGTTTCATATATACTCGTTTATTCTTATCCTCTTGTGTCTGTCTGTCGTCAGCATCTAAACTAATATATATACCTAACTAAAATCATTTAAAATATAAACTTTGGCTTTGAAAATGTCAACGTAAAAATAGATATATATATATCAATGCAGTAATTAGGTAATTATGAGAGAGAATCAAACGAAAAGTACACAAGTGTGCGTGAGTATGATGCCGTTAATTGCTTTTTCTAGTCCTCAAGGACTCTAGCCTGTTGCTATGCCATTGTGTGTGCGTGTGTGTCTGAGCGGAATTAAATAAAATATATATCATTGTGTCATCATAAATATGTACAATCTGAGAGTTGCTAGGTGATTAGATTAAAAAAAAATTGAGGAAACACCATCAAAGTTGAAGCTCTTTGGAGTCGAGTAATTCTTCCCTCTCTCGTTTCAATTTAGTTTTTTAGTAGGTTTTCGAAGAAGAACACTTAAAGAATTGCACGATTACACACACACAATTAATTAGTAGCTTTTTTTGTTTTGTTCATAGCATAGTATGGTTGATAAACAACTAGTATAAATTTGTTTTTGACGACAGTAGCTGCCTAAGAATCAAATATATAGAGAACGACGAAGTCCTTTGTTTGAGCATTTTAATCGTTTAACATTTGAAAAATACACAACGTTAAAAGTGTTTTTTTTTTTGTTTCCTTTTGTGCATTAGATTCGAGTGTGTGTGTATAAAATAAATTCTTAGTTTGCTTAGGGAAGTTTCTGGCTCCGGTCTAGACCGAAAAAAGAACAACATCGAAACGATTTGCTTCTTATTTGTTTTATGCTTTTGTTTTCAATTTGTTTTCTTTACACAACACACAAGGAAAGTGCTACGGAGTAAGAGCTAAAAATTGTAATTTTTAATGCTTATTATTCGATTTCCACATCATTCATCAATGGCTTTTTTGTGTCACTGGAAGCTTGACCTTTTTTGTTAAAACTAATATATATATATATATATATATATTCTTTTTTTGGGATTTTCCTTTTTCTTGTTTTTTGTTTTTTTACGTTTTTCTTGCTTTTCGCTGCTATGGCGGCATTTAAAGTAAATATTATTGTATATTCCAAGGATATGTCTACGTGTTGATCTTTTTGCATTTACCTATGCGCTACAATTTATATTTTTTTGAGCAATTCGAATTGAGTCGAGTTTTTCGAGTTGAGTGAGTGGTTATAAGCTGCCGAAATTATATAAAGTTATTAGGAACAACCAAGCAACGCATTAAAAAATAAATTCGTTGACAATACAATTCAATACAGAGATGAGTATTCTTTGGGGTAATCAAAATTAGAAATATCAATCTAAAGTATATACGAATAAATATATATAATTTTTAGTTTGTTGCAAATAATATACACTTTTGATTCGTAAATGTTGCTTTCCCGTCTTACTACAACCTACAGTGCTAATGTTTTAGAATAAATCATAAGGACCTAACTTAAATCAACGTAGTTACGAAATCAACAACCGAAGTGAAATTTAAATATATTATTTTGGATGATGATGATTCAGCAGGATGAAAAGTACCTAAAAACATTGCTCTCTTTTTTCCGGTTTGCTTTTGATATACAAATACAATGCCTATATATAATAACTATATATCATGTCGGTATATGTATATATATAAATTCTGATCTGCCGCACAAAGTTTCAGCTTTTGTTCTGGTAAAAATCTACGCATGAAGCACATTTTTCTTCTCATCCTTTCTCTGTTTTAGCAAAACTATTTTGCAATTTGAATTTCAGTTTAAATTTTGTGTTTTTGTTACGTTTTGTTTTGTTTACTTATATAAACTCCATAGAACTGCGTTTAGCTGCGTATATTTTTTGTTTTGTTTTGGTTTAGCTTTTTGCTTTTACTGGACGACATTGATTTGTTTATGTTCTTTTCGTTTTGTTTTGTTTCTTTGTTGCTTAGCTTTGATTTTCAACTCTGCAAGGTCTTGTTCTTGTTGTTCTTGCGGCTGCTGTTCTCTGGCTGTTGTTGTGTGTTGAGTATCTTGCATCTATCGGTTAAGTTTTTGGTTGTAACTTCTACTTACTGCATCGTAGGGAGAGGAGTATTTACGTCTAAGTTACTAACTTATTCGCTTTGCTTGCTGCTGGTTGTTCGTATATTATTGAGCATTTTGTTCATCGAGAGTAGTTCTAGTGCATTATTTGGCTGACTGGCGTAGATTGTTCTTAATATGGCGTGAAACGATTGAAGCCGCCGCGATACATGGTTGCCTGTGGAAATAAAAACAAAGAATACAGCATATAATTAGTAAAATAATTAATAATTAGGAAATGTAGCGAGAGAAAGCTTTTTGCGGGCCTAAAAACACACAAAGATCTTCTCAAAGCCAAGTATCAGCTTTTTCCGAAATTGCTTGCAGCCAAGTTTGCAGCTAGAACCATTTAAGAATTCTAATGTGTGCCTTGCCGCCTTTGGAATATCTAAAATAAAAAACACTCACCCCATAGCCAGGCACAGGTCCAATGCCATGTCCTAGATAAGGATCTGCATACTCGCGCGCATATCTATAAATATTCGGTTCGTTCAGTTTATTAGTAATTTTTCAGAGGCGATTTTATTTTAATTATGATGATGAGTTGGTTAGTTGATGATTCCAGTTGGCTTTTCATTAATTTTGTTGATTCTTTATCTTTATTTTTCTCTCTTATTCCTATTTTATTAACAAAAGTTGTTAAGTTTAGATAGGGCCTTGCAAAAATGCTCTATCGACAATTGTACGTCTTCAGTTTTCAGTATTAGATTTCTACACTTTACACAATGACACACAAATTTATTAAATATTACGAAAAGAAAAGAAGAAATTAAATAATTAGACAAATTTTAAATAAGGACTGTATATAAAAAATTGTGCTTTAGGGTAAAGCTATTATTTGTTAAAATAAAACTATAAATATGTACATACATACTTTGGGAATGGAAACTACAGATTAACAGGAAAATAATAAATACTTACAAAATACTTAAACTATAATTGTGAATTTTATTAATAATTTAAGTAGAAAATAATTATGAAAATACAAAGATAATAAGAACAACATAAACAGTTTTAAAACCTTAAATGATGGAAAGAGGAATATAAACTTAATTATGATTGGAATAAATTATTTTACTGCATTAAGTTCATAAAAATTATGAATTTAAATTAGACTAAATATGTTATAAACTTCTACTAAGAATACTACATCTCAATATTTTTTTACATAGGCCCTTGAAAGTATCTTAAAAATACATGTTAGAAGCCTAATGTTCTTATTAAAATATTCCAACTGAAGACATCGTATGTTAAATGGGAAATTTATTATTAAACCTTTTTATATTATAAATATTCCAACTGAAGACATCGTATGTTAAATGGGAAATTTATTATTAAACCTTTTTATAAGTTCAAATTGTTAGTGAGTGGCTAAACACTTGACTTAAGGAAGCCATATTTTTCTGATGCTTTCGGGTTTACCAGGCCTGTTTGGACATTCACTTTCAGCATTAATTTGCAGAAGGGAATTTAACATAATATAATTTTTTTTAGAGATTTATACTACGTGAAATCTGAAATAAATTCAAGTACCCACTGCAAATTCTGCCTAGAAAGTTAAGATTTAAACAGAGTCCTGAGTTGGTTTCCCCTTCGCTATCGTGGTGATAAAACTTACCCAGCTACGGTGGCGTAGCCGGCGAGTGCCGGCTGGGCGGCTGCGGCTGCAGCGGCTCCGTAGGCGGCCCGGGCAGCTACCGCCGTGTAGGTGGTGGCCGCCGTGGCGTACGCCTGCTGCTGGGCCTGAGACAGCGGTGTCTTTAGCAGCGGAGCAGTGGCCTGGAAGAGCGGTAAGCAGAGGGCATTAGACGGGGACATTCTCTAGGGGAGAACAGACGCAGTCACAGATCGCGTTCGGAGTTTGGGTCTGGACCGGGATCTGTAGCTGGATCTGGGTCTGGGCTTCTCTGGGGGTGACAACGGCAAACGACACAAGACTAGCGGAGGAGGTTGAGGTGAGAGCAAGTGTGCTGAGAGAAATTAGGAACCCAAACTGGTGGAATACGCACACACACATATATAATCGAGTAACCAAAACCAAAAAACAAATAAAAAATAGAACTGGTTGCAAAAAACAAGTAGTGGGTGGGGTGGGTGGTCAGTGTGTCAGGTGTGTGTATAATATTCTATGTACACTTAGGTATAACCTTTAAAACCGAGCTACGAAGAGAGAACCCAAGATGCCAGGCTACCAAAAACCGAAAAGCGAGGCTCGTAACAGTAATTAACTTAGCGTATTCGATTATAAACTATGGGTTAACTTAAGACTTATGGCATATAGACATACATGATTATTAGTTAGGTGCATACACAATATTAAGTAAAGGCATTGACCATTATTGAAACGCAGAAAAATCAAAGAAGAAAGTAATATGAGACAACAACCAAACTGAAAGTCGGGGGCTAACTAGGTGCATTGGAATTGGACTAGGAACTAGATATGATTATTTTTACCAAAACATTCTGTGGAACCGGAATGCGGTTGATCGTATGTGGGTTACTGTTTAGCGTAGTCACAGTGCGGCGCTGTAATTTATGGTTTTTATATAGTTTTTCAATAGTGTTGTTGAATTGTTGTGGTAATTGTTGAGTTGTTGTTGTTGAGTATGTTGTAACAGTCGTGAAAGATAAACCAAAGAAGAGTTTGTAGTAGTTACAAAAATGTTTACAGCATTGGTTATCATATATTTATATGTAAATAAGTTAAGATTATTCAGCGAAAGCAAGTAAATGTTGAAACAAATTAAGGAAACTAGCAGAAAGAATAGAAAAACCAGAGCGTAGCCTCCTGTTGTGGTCACTAATCGAATGTTTAAGATAAAACCAAAAGTTGGCAAGTTGGAAATGCTCAAACCAAAACAAAGGATGCAGTTATATAGTAGAGAGAGCTTATACACAAGTGTTCAGAGTCAAGTTCCAGGTAACAGACATTGAGTTAATTAAGCTTAGCTAAGCCTCCAGCGGGCCTTTGACAAAGTAAGGAAATAAAGTGTTTGTTTTACGACCAGTTACCAAGTTCGATTCTCAACTTAAACAGCAACAAATGAGGACTCGCCGTTAGTTAGTTTGGGATAATGGATAATGGTGGATAAATGCAAAAAGGAAACTCAAGGGAAGCGACTTATAAAACAAATATAGATAGAGAGTACGGTATGAGAGTAGTAGGTAAAAACGATTGTTCCAAAAACCAAGTCAAATGTTTCAAAACTCAATCGGTGTCTTTTGCACAAGCTACCATCAAAAATATACAAATTATAATGTTGAATCGTTCTTAATATTCTTTTGGTGGTTGTTTTGTGGTTAGCAATATTAGTTTGACAAAAGTTTTATTACATTTAATATGGCGGCTGGCTGAGCGGCTGGAACTTCAGTGACCGGTTTGGCTGCCTGTAAAATTTATATAATATTTTCATGTATATTTGTCGTGACAAGGTAGAGAGAGGAGAGTTAGGGGTTTAGTTTAGCTCTATATATATAGTAGCTTATGGCCTAACCTAACGAGATTTGTAGTATAAACTTAACTCTAAACTTTAGTTGTGATTGGGGCTTAAGGGATATTCTTTTGTGTACGAGACTCACCTGGAAGCGTAGATTCGGATCAGCGGAAGCAGCGGCTGCTAAGAAGGGATCATAGTATACACTGCGATTTGTTTTTTTTTTTGTGGTGGAAGGAACAAGATAATAGAAAAAATATTTATATTAATAAGTATATATTGATTGTTTCAGGGGTCTGAGGTAAAGGTGATAGAGAGAGCCATGAGAGGCAATCCAAAGGCCGTTCTGGGTCTTGGGTCACCTCTCACTCGATTTATGGCACTTAAAAGCAAAATTCAAAATTTTTTCTTTTTTGGTTCATTTTTTTTTTAACGCACTTGTGTGGTCTTTGTAATTTTTTTTGGGAAGGGATAAAGTTTGATTTCCAAATGTTTTGTTTGACCAATAAGAATAAACTTTATCCTTCTCCGGTTTGGGGTTCCTTTTGTTTTTTTGTTTAGTTTCAATATTAAATGTTGTTCTTGATTTTTGTTGGCAGTACTGAAACTCAAAAAAATATAATTTATGGGCACCTATTTCGGAGAGTTCCCTAACCTACCTAGCCTATATATCGTAAATACTAACTAGTAGCCTGTGCTGATAAAACTGACCTGATCTGACCTGATTCCCCACTGGATGACGAACTGATTGGTGGTGGAGGAGGAGGAGATGTCGAGACAGAGGAAACGAAACAAAGGGAAATTAAAAGGATTATAATATATAGGTTTTGTCGTTCATTATAGAGAGTAAACTAGCAGCAAAGTTAGCCAAGTTAACCAACCAATTAACCAATCACATTCCATACTCCATTCCCCAAAAAACACTACGGAAAATTGTCTTGCTTTTGCTTGCTTTCAAATTTGTTTTGCATTTAATCTTTAGACAGAACAGACACTCATGCACCTAGCTAATTAGTTAAGGGTTTTTAATTTTTTCTTGCTTGTATTCGATGTGGTTTGTGTGTGTTTATAAGTACAATATTTTATGGAGCATTCATTCATACGCTATGGTGTGAGGGGTGGTGTGTGAGTGTGTTGTGTTTAGAGAGAGCAGCCACAAAAGAATATGTTAATCAAAGGTCTATATATATATATTGTCAGAGCGAGAGATATAGGTGTAATGTAATGTAATGTCGGGGGCAGAACATGCACGCAATGCGCTGGCAGGGCGCGACACTTTCAAGTCAAATATTCAAATTTTTAAATCGAAATTCATCATACGCCTAGAGTGTTACGGTACACAATATACAATCGACGGTAGGTAAGGTCCCTTAACCAAAATAATCATAAATATAAGTAGGTCAATCAAACGATGCCAAAACACACTGCTGTCAGTCAATAGAAGTATGATCAAATATATATCGAGTGTATATATATAGAGAGAGTTGTATATAGTTTTACGTGGATGTGATGTGTGTTTAGCGTGCGTTAATCGGTTGCTGCGTTTTATTTTTGCATTTAGCAATTTTGTATTCAAGTTTGTTCTTCTTCTATTTGCTTGATTTATACAAAATAGGTCAAAGACTATAGGTTTCATTATATGCGATATTAAAACTTTACACACACAAGATAGCTAAAAAAAAACATTGTTCACCAACAAGAATAGAGACAGATAGATTAACATAGAGAGAGATGATAGGAAAACAGTCTATAAGCTATATAAACAATAGAAGCTGCGGGTTAAAATCATGACAAATTAAATGAAACGGATTTCTTTCTGTGGGAGCACTCCTCAAAAAGAAACCCTCTAGTATTAGGAAATAAATGTACAAATTATAATTTTTCTACGCTTATACGCCAGCTACTTTCAGAGAAATCAAAATTTTAAGTTTATAATTAGCATTATTAAAACCTGTGTTAATTAGATAAATATTCACAAAATTCCGTGGAGATTTGTCTGTTAATACTTTTAAGTTATAGCTAAGAGTCTTTTTTAAAACAATACAAATTAAGATCTCTGTTAGAGATAATACATCTATATATGTATTCAATGTATTTTTGTAAATATAACTAAAGGTTGGATCGAATTTGTTAAAACACAAAAGTGTCAGAAAATAAGTAAAATCTCATATTCTTTAATTGTAATAAAACGATGAAATATTATTAAGATTGTATCTAAACGTAAATAAGAAAATATAAAAGGACTCAAATTGTAGGCAAATTCGGTTTCTTCTGTAACTTTAACTATTATAAGTGATTTCGATCCTAGTCTGGAGTTTTATCCATCGAAATATAACTAAGATCGGAATAAATTTCAGCAGTTTTAAATATTTTTTTAAGCAAACAAACTAACCATAAATTCAGCTTTATAAAAGAAGCTCTGCTCAAGTGCACCATTCACTGGAAATAAAATATATACAAATCGTAACTAGGCGTGCGTATAAACGTAGTTTTGATGGGCTATGGTATTAGGGTGCGGAAATGCTAAGAACTACATTCAAAAAATCAAATCAAAAATCGCAGCGAAAACCAAACTAAAGTACAACTAAAGGTGACATTTCTACGGCAAACAAACTACGGCGGAATCGCGGGTGTGCGACGGACGGATGGGTGAGTGGCGACGAGTCGTGGCCACTCCGGCGCTTCCGGAGCCGAGTCCGGAGTCGCTCAACTCTTACTTACGGCGCGAATCCATGCAGGGCGGCAGCGTTGTTGGCCGCATTGGCCGACGCAGCCATGGAAGCAGCAGCCGCAGCAGCAGCGGCCGTTTGCGGTGACTGTGTGGCGCCCGCCGCCGACAGACGGGCGGCATAGGCGGCGGCGGCGGCGGCAGCAGCGTTCGGATTGCCGCCAACTCCTCCCGGGTTCTGGGCGGCGGCTGCAGCGGCAGCGGCGGCGGCTGCGGCCAGTGATTGCTGCAGCGCCGAATGTTGCTGCTGGGCGGCAGCTGTGGGCACTGCGACGGCCTGGAGTTGGGCCAACTGTGGGCCGAGGGCGTGGGCATGGGCGGCATGGACATGGGCAGCATGCGGATGCGAGGCGGCTGCAGCGGCGGCGGCGACTGCATGTTGCTGCTGGGCGGCGGCGACCTGCTGTTGCTGTTGTTGCTGCTGCTGTTGGTGCTGTTGCTGCTGCTGCTGATGTTGCTGTTGGGCGGCGGCCACTTGGTGTTGCTGCTGCTGGGAGACCGAGACCTGATGCTGTTGCTGTTGCTGCTGCTGCTGCTGCTGTTGGGCGGCGGCAACGGAGAGGGCCTGCTGCTGCTGCTGCTGCTGATGATGGGCGGCGACCTGCTGTTGGGCGGCTGCTGCGGCCACGGCGGCGGCGGCCACCTGGCGTTGCTGCTGCTGCTGCGCGGCGGCGGCGGAGGCCGCCAGCAGATGATGGTGCGGGTGATGGGGATGATGGTAGGGGCTGGGGCCGACCACGCCCACGTGTCCGCGCTGGATGGCCACTCCACGCATGGCGGCGGCAACGGCGGCTGCAGGAATATCGCATATCGCAATTTTAACCCACGCAAGAAACAACCAAAAATTCGTTTTTGTTTTTGGCGATAGTTTTCGGGTATGATAGGTTTTTTTTTTGCAACGATTTGACACAACATTTTGTATTTGTTTATATTTTGTTTTGACCAGTGTGTGTTTGTTTATATATTTATGTATGTTCATGTGTTTATTCGTGTGCAAAAAGTAGAAAAAGGAAAAGAAAAGAACATAAAACGCATGCGGTTAGTTTTCTCTCTTTGATATAAGTAAATATTTATATATAGAGTATATATAGGTATATATGGCAAATTCTAGGCTTTATAATTCGTTTGAATAGCGCTGAGATGATGTTGGTTCGGTATATACATATAACAATACATAAGACATACGTGTGTGTAGCTCATACATATGTAAACGGGTTCTTTTATATCGAAACATACTTAACATTAGAACACTGAATTACCAAGAAATATTGCTACGCAGTAGTTGCATTTTATATTTGCATAATATATATATATAGAGGTATTATATCATTGTCAACAATACGAAAAAACATTAGACCGATCTTTAGTACAGTGGTAAATATAGGCATAAGTACATACATCCAAATGTGTACCGTATGCGACGTTTTCAACAACTCATTGCATTTTGCTGTGTGTGTTTTAAGTGGGGCTTTTAGGGTTTAGATTTCGTGTTAAAAAGCATTAAGGTTGATTATATAAAATACATTTAATTGCTCGTTTAACCCTTGCACCTTTCGAAATACATTTAAAACTAGCAAGAACATTTACCAAGTGCTAAAGGTGGAAATATAGAGGGGGTCGAGATGATAGTTTTGGTATCTCTGTAGAGGTAGGGATTGGTTTTTCTGGGAAGAACAAAAGATGAGTTTGCATGCTGGGTAAATGTGTTTAAAACTTATGAAGAAATAGGGTTTTATTAAAAAACAGAGAGTAAAAATACGAGGTCATCTCAAAGTCCAGCTAAAAACACTCGTTCGCTTCTAAGGGAAATTAATAAGCTATTGTTGCTTTGTTGCTTTGCTTATACATTGCAGGTAAAGCGTGGAAGAGGGAGTGAGAAGGAGATAGGAGTCCTTAAAACAGGCAGTCTCATGATAGCAAAATTGGGGAGCTAGTGAACTTGAGCGGTTATTTTCACTCCCTTTATAATCGAGTACGCGGGCAAGCGGTCTTTTGTGGAGTTTTAATGAAAAGGGAATCCCTATTGAGAGCTCAGATTGAAACTAATAAAGGGAAAATCACATTTTAAACCTGATCTTTTTTCGGTTAAATGTAATTAAGTTAAACTCCCTTTTGACAACAAACATAAATCGCCTTTAATTTGAAATTACACCACAAAAGCCGCAGTTGTATTGCAAATTGCACTTTTATTATTTCCACGCGGTTTTATCACTCAATTTATTATATAATGGCATATGCCGGGCAAACCCCAGGCCTAATAATTAACAATTTTTGCGAAAAAGAGCCGGATGATAGTTAGCCAAAAAGCCTGGTCCAGTGCCACTTGCATTGTGACATTTCGTTTTCATTGCAAGTCAGTGCACAAATCATAATTGAAATGTATAAAATTATTTTTAGAGGGTGCGCACTGGGGCGCTGTGACCACATTTTGCCCGAAATTGAAAATTTGTTTGGCCAATGTGCAATTAAAAATTCGATTTGCCATATTTGTATGCTAAATTTGTTGCCCGAAACAACCTTAAATTGTGTGTGTGCAAAAGAGCTTTCGGAGAAAATTCCCACATCGCATTTTTGAAGCTGAATTATTTTGGGCAAAAATTCTGCGTTAATTTCTGTGGCCGCAAGCTGGACAATTTAAATGCTCAAAGGAAGGAAATAAATGCTGGGGAGTGTGTTGTGGGCGAGTGTGTGTGGTGGGGGTGAGATGGTGGCATGCAAAATCAATTTTTAAAATTCCATTCGATTTCTGCTTTGCGAATTTTAATTGGCAAATTGAATTTGCAACGTGGCAAAGACAAACACAAAATGATACGAAAATCGTGCAAACTCCAAGGGGTAAAACTTAAAAACAGATATACGGGGGATATAGGAGTAGAAATATAGAGAACAAAGAGAGAGTACGAGAGAGAGTATGGTTGCTAGAAAGTAATGCTCTAAGAGAAAGGCGCCTTACAGAAAAAATGCTTGCTGCGGCAAAATGTTCGCTCTACCGATAAACGTTACGATATATATATATATAATCGATATATTACGATATACATTTTTGTCTAAGGTTAAAGCTAAAATTCCTTGCCATACTTAACAGCTAACAGTTACAGTTACAGTTTCAGGTGGTTGCCACTAGAGATTATCACTGCGTTCGAGGTGTGTGTGTAGGTGTGTGGTGTGTGTGCCTAGACGTTTGGAACAAATGCAATCTCAAGGACGGCAAAAAGTATGCAATATTTATATGGAGTATATCGATAGTCAAATAGTCATACCCAAATGCGTAAACCAAAGTAACAAGACAACAAAACATTTATACTGGTATTATTATACAAAGATTCTCATAGCTAGAGAGTTTTGGTGATCTTGGTTTCTGGTTCTAATTGTAATTGTTGTAATTGTTGTTGTTGTAGTTGTTGCAGTGTTTTGATTTATATTTCATTTTATGGGTTAATCGATTACCAGCGCTTATAAGGGAGCCTAGTTTGCGAAGAGATTTTTTGTTTGATTTTTTTTTAAGTAGATTAAATAGAGCTTTTGTAGTACAATTTTTAAAGGAAGAGGACTTCAACTGATTTACTTACTGATTAAATCTTAATCTCAACAATTGTTAATAATAATTTTTACTGAAGATTGAAATATGACTGCCTTTATCATTGAATATTAGCATAAAATCAACCACAGTCTTTATAAAAATAATAAAAAATTACTATTTTATTGGAAAAATAAAGAACTTTACTTTTGGCTCTCAGTATTCAATGTAATTAAATTAAATGATCAATATATAGACAAGGTACTCATTCGCATAAGTGCTCACTTATAAACGCAGTAAATTTTGTTTGTATTTTTTATTCTTTTTGAATTCTGCTTTTAGGCGCTCGCTTTCACCAAATACCCCTGACTCGGGGGTCTGATTTTTTGTCCCCAATCGATGTCGTACCTCCGCCGTGGCGCTGCTGCTGTGGTCGCTGCTTGGACAGCGTTGTGCGGTGGGCGTGGTGCCAGCATAATGGGCGTGGCCGCGGCTGCGGCCGCTGCAGCGGCGTGTGCGGCCGATGCCGATTGGGCCGCCGCACCGCCGCCAACGGAGACCGATGGCGGCGCCTGGGGCACCGGCATCGAGACGGGCAGCTGCAGCGGTGCGAGGGTGGGAGCTCCTCCGAGGGGGGCGCCCAGGAAGGGCCAGGCGGCGGCCACCGGTAGGCGATAACCTTGGATTTGGCATACAGTTCAGTTAACTAATTGTATTTTTTTCACTTTGCTTTTGGTTTTTCTATTTTTTTTTTATATATTCGCTGGTCACCATATATCTAAGCTGGCTGTAAACGTTGCAGCCGCCGCAAGGCAGGACGCTGAGCGGTATCCTTAAGGACAGGCTGCAGCGTTTACTTCTTTTGGAAATATGATCTTATAATGAGCGGTGTGTTAGAGGTGTGTGCGTGGGGGTTCTGTTTTCAGATATATAGAGGTTGGTTTATATATATATACATATTCGAGGGATGCATGATGAGGTTGCTGTTGCAGTTGCTTTTGTTGTTGTTGTTGTTGTTGCTTTTGGCTTAGTTCTAGTGCTAAAAAGTTAGACTTTTTTGGTTGGATCTTGGCGCGCGACGGCGAGAGTTACCAGTTACAGTTACGAGTACGAGTACGAGTATAAATAGTTTACGCTAAGGAGCATTTCAGACATGTTCAGACCAAAGGAATACCAGACCAAACGGAAAACGGGTAATAACAAAAGTAAGGACAACAAAGAAGTACACAATAATCAAAGTCAAAGTCAAAGTTAAAGTCAAATTCAATTCATAATCATAATCATAATCATAAGGGAACGCACATACAACGAAACTGGTTAAGAAAAGGATATGTATATAAAAATAGTTGGCATATAAATTGATATATAAAGTTATATAGTAGGTAGTATATGCATAAGACAACACAGCCGCAATATGCTAAACTCATAACCATCGTTATAATTATTGCCAGATTATCTCTCAGTCATTGTCATCATCATCATCATCATTATTATTATTAATTAATTAATTAATGTCAAATCAGGACTAGAAAGAAAATGGCAGACGAGAAGCCTGCTATATCGGGATTTTCGAGCGGGTGTTAATGTGGCTTTTATGATTCAAAACTCTGTTTGGTAAATTTTTGCTTGCTTGGTATTTTTCACTTTGAATTGAACTTTGGTTAAATGCAGACGAAAAACGAATAAATGATAATACCAAAGAAAAAAAAGGGGAAAATAGTTTAACAGTTACAAACAGTTATCAAATAGTTGCAGCATTATATTCATATATAGATTGTATGCATAGTTTATATAGATTAACGCAATTTCCGTCGGGACCTACCAAACAAATAAATAAAATACATGAGATAATCTCTATGAAACGAAAGGAAATGCTCATATTTCATATTATTTTTTTTTTTGCAGATTGCAACCAAAAAATAAAACTAAGAATAACGAACAAATGCAATTGCAAAAATGGTTTCATTTGGGGTGAACTTTTGGACGACTCTTTGATCCTCCCGGCGATGAGCCTACCCAGGGGCTTATATATGTTTCCATAGCCATTATATCAATATCAATATTTGGGCCCTGCCTAAATATTTGTTTTGCTTTTGGTCTTTGTTTTGTATTTTGTTTTTCGGCTTACAAGCTAGAAAGTTCGTTGGTAAAACTCTTATAAATACATGTATTTTATATAAAACAAAAACTGGTCAATTATTTGTACATTTATGATACCTTATTGCTTCTCTGCATTTCGTGTTGGTGTGGGTGTGTGTGGCGTGTTTAATTGTGTGTATTATTTGAGAATTTACAACAAAAGTACGTATGTCAGGCAATAAATACTTAATAGTAGCAATAAAACGCTGAAGACGAAAAAGTATGTGAACAAAACGCTTACCTTCTGGCCATTGTACGCAGACTGTGTACCAGCAAACGATATATATTATATATTTATATTTTTGTATATATATTCGTGTCGTGTCGCATGGAAAAGGCAAGAGAAAATATTTTCATTAGTTTTGCATTTAAATAGGGTTTTTTGTTGCATTTCTTTTATCCCTTTCGGATAGCCTAGTATAAATATTGTGGGATACATGTCTTAGGCACATATAAAAACAGGCAGAGCTCTATTACAGATACTAGATTGATATTCTTTTTTTTTTGTTTTTTGTTTCGTTTTTAGTGCTTATGGTAATTGGTTAAATACTGCAGAATACTAATTGATTTGTGGCAATTTGTGTTTTCATTGTCTGGCTGGTTGCATGCAGCATCCTTGTGTTTTCTCTCATTTGTTGGAATTGGGGGTATTTACGTACATGTATGAATTCAAAACAAGACTTGCTCACATAGAGAAGGGGGGTCGATCATGTTTATGCATTTACTTAGTTGGAATTCGGGTAGACAGTTAAATAGAAAGAGATTTGGTTTAGGATTAAATGGGTAGTCCAGAGATATTATAGGTCCAGCTATCGGCATCTACTTTAATCTCCAGTTAAACTAAACTTAATTCACTAATTCTTCATTATTATTGCAGAAATATTTTAGAGCTGACAACACATCCCTAAAAAGAAGAAAGAATTAATCGAAGGAGTTATTGATGATTTGCCAGCTCTAGCTCATCAATGCTTTATGCAAATTCTAGTTCTACCAATGCCATCGATAATATTTTCAATAAAATTTCATTTCTATTCTGCTTCTAGGCCTTTATTTTGAAAGCCTTTCTCAGCCTTAGCATTATCGATGGTTTGCCAGCTCTGACTGCACAGTGTAATATGCATATCCTAGAAATATCGATATCTTTATCGAAAATCCAGCTCTAGTACAAATCTAAGAATATATTTATAAAACCTTTTCTCTTTGTGCAAAACTAGAGCCCATGATAAGCTTTGCATTCATAGGAACTGCAAAAGAAAAGCTTAACAAAATGACAAATAAGCAAGCAATGATTGCTTCCTTCCACCAATCGAATGGTTACACAATGAGCTCTCCTGTCTCTCTCGTCTTTGTGTGCCAGGGAAATTCGCAGGAGTCTGCAATTGCCCTGGAAAATGACAAAATAAATACCACAGCAAAAAGGGCAGGCGGAGAAATACCACCGAAAAATGCAGTGAGAGAGAGACATGCCAGACAGACGGAATGAAAGGACTGAAGCAGACACTTGCTTGATGGGCCTGAGGAACAAGGACGTAAAGTCGACAAGGCACGGGCAGGGTGCCTGGCGCATTAAGTTTAACATGTCAAAGGATCAACGCAAAAAGCGAAGAAAAACAGCGCACACCAAGAAAGTTAAAAGGGCAAGGAGATGAACCAGAAGTCAGGGTGGGGTTTCGAGGAAAATCAACCTATGTGGAGTAAATTTTCCTGCAAATGCACAAAGTAAGTGTGCGGGGCATCGCATTTGCATAAGACATAACAAAACACAGGGCTGAATAAAACGTTTCTGCGGCAGCGGCAGCCCCCCAAAGGATTCCCCCCGAAGGATAACCAGAAAACTTTACTTTCTTTATTATTTTTTCCTCCCAAGTGTATGTGTGGGTATGGGTTTGTTTGGGGTGGCACTGAGTGCGAGTGTGTGGGAGCCACATGTTTGCAACTTTGTGGTTTATTTGCAATTATCCCGACTACCGCCGCTTGACTGACTGACTAACTGACTGGCTGCGGGACTCGGCGACTGACTGCTCTGACTCCTTGCGGAGCCCACGACTGGCGCTCTAACGAGCAGGACAACGACGTGAGTCGTCTTCTGGCTGGGTAATAATGCAGCAGGCGATTTGCCATGCAAAAGAAGCCAGTTCGAAACGTGATAAAGTGACTGCCAGAGAAGCAAGTGTAAAGGGAGCTGCTGTCCTTTCAATTCTTCGCCTGTAGGCACTTGGAAAAAAGAGGGCCTTAAATTAAAATATATATCTAATTTTTGGAAGATTTTTGCCGTAGAATAAACTCGGAAACTTTATTTTTACTGGTTTTAAGCTCTTGTTTTCTCAAAAACTTCGCATTATGGGCAGTCTTTGGAAGGAATACATTAATATATCTTCTTACATATATGTTTTCCTATTCAGAAATACATGTAATATGTGCAATTCCTCATTAAATGAACTCCACACTGTTTTTAGTAGTGCATAATAGAATTCTATGGGCTGCCACTAAAAAGCCGGCAAACTTCTTGGGCTCCTGCAGCATTTAGTGCAAGGCAAATGAAGCGCATTAGGTGAACGTGCACGTGGCCAAGGACAGGACCAAGGAGGTGGCCAGGACGTGGCTGGGAAGCTGGCTGGGAAAAGGCAAAGAGGATCTCCTGCTCCTAACTCTCCATCCCCCATCATATTGGCCTTTTTCTCTGTCCGACTCTAAGTTTTGTTGGCAATACAAAAGCATTTTGCATCAGCAGAAGGATAACCAACCACCGGGGAACTGGAAGCAGCAGCTAAAGATGGCAATGGAGCCGGAGCTGGGACTAGAGACGGAGATGGAGCAAAGCTGCCAACGTCCTGAGCCGCTTTACCAGGAGGTTTCACCCAGCTACATTCGCATCCCATCTTTTTCAATCTCATGGCTCCGGGTTCAGCTCAGTTCAGTTTTGGTTTGGTTTGCTTTGGTCGGTTTGTAAGCGGCTTATCGTATTGAGCGTTCCCCAAGTATAGATTTTGCTGCTGTGAATACTTTTTAATGGCAAACAGAGTGGAGACGATTTAATCAGCAGTATTATTTATTGTAGATTGCATGGAAAACTTTTCTGGGTTTCAACTTTAACTCTCCTTCCTCCCATTTCTGCCTCCCAGCTTTTCATACCCTTTTTATAGTTATTTGCCGCAAAGAACTGGGGGAAAAACAACTTCAGCTGGAACTGCTCTAAACTGCAAATGCTACAGGAAAAGATATCTAAGAACTTCTAGCTGAACGAACTTTAAAGGGGATAAATATTACAAAATCTTTCCAGGAAGAAATCAAATCAGAAAGAGCATCAAGAAGAGAGTGTGGGCTTAATAGCTCAGCAATGATTGGGAATTAATTTTGATAGGCAGATTTGTAGGCATCAATAAGTTTATAGGACGATTTTACAGGTATTGTCGGAAGTTGTAAAAATAAATTTAGATTTTGTGCCAATTCAATCAATTTGTAAGGGTAAAGAACATATTAAGCCGAATGGGAGATGTAGAAAGGAGGACAGTTGTGGGACAGATATAAAAATACATGAAAGACTTAAATGGAAAATAATTGCCAGCAGATATATGAAATGCAGAAAACATCCTAAGCCTGTTTATGTCTAGTCGTATCTGTTTTTTTTTTTAACATGCTGGGACTGAAGTTTTAGCTTATGGAGTATATTTTCGGGGCGATTTATAATTTTGAGTTCATTCAGCCAATCGATTTCAGGGAACAGGACGAGTACAATACACAGTTAGCAACAGTTAACGTGCAACATGCCAAGGCATATATATGTCTGAGGTGTCCTCACAGTTAGGTCGAGCGGATATATAGAGAGGATCGGGGGATATAGAACGGAAGCTGCAGCAGCAAGCATTCGTGTCTTAGTTTAGGGTTTAATTCTTATATTTCTGGCAGGCACACAAACGAGTTACAAAAAACAAAAGGATTATGCATTTATCATTTTGGTTTTTGTTTGTTTTGGGTTTTTTTTTTAATGTTTTTTGGACTTTGGCTCACCTAGAGCTGGGGCCGGTATGGCACCATCTTTGGTCAGTACAACTGTGTGGGGTGTTTGAGAGAAAACAAATTGAAAATCATATAAATAACGCTGGTCAATCATCATCAGAATTATCATTATCATAATCAATACTCAAATGGCAGACGCATTAAACATAACTTAATCGAAACCACAAGTACGCATTAATTTGATGTGTATTAAATATTATTTGGATGTGTTGTTGTTGTTGAATGGTTAGGCAGCCGCAAACCCCAAGAAAATAAATCACTAGAATACTATATATACAAATATATATATTGGTTTCCCGCAAGTTAGTGGCATTTTTGAGAGTTAACAAGTTTTTTGTTAATTGCTTCCAAGCATTAACAAACACAGAACGGTGAAAATTTCTAGCGTGTGTTCTGCCACAAGGGAAAACGTAGGAAAAACGTAACATTTTCATTAGGAACGCACACATTCACACTCATTCGCTGGCAACTCAGTTTCTCAGTTTGAGTCAGTTTCAGTTTTTGGCCACCAAAGAAGTTGATGTGAAAAGTTCCAAAACAAACAAACAACAAAGAACAACAACAAGAAAGGAAACAATACAAAAAAGGAAAAAGAAACTCAAAAACGAAAACTTAAGGAATGCTTAAGAAACTAACAATAGCAGCAAAAACAATGCACACTTGAATTGAGCTGACTTTTATTGCTATTGCTGTTGTTGTTGCTGTTGCTGTGTTTTATTTTTGTTGCTGCCGTTGCTGTTGCATTTCATCGTAATTGCATTTCTTCGGCGAACATTTGAACTTGTTTCATTATGTGGCTTAAACTTAGCGCTGCCATGTGGTTACACTGAGAAAACTACTATTTTGATTTAGGGAAAACCCTGTATTTAAGAATTTTGTACTTCTTTGAAATAATATTAAATTAGCTTGAATAGTATTTACTTATTTTATAGCTTTAAGTCGTTTTAAAGTGGAAATAAAGATTTGATTTAAAAATATATTTCCTAGCTCGACCTTGACAGACACTCCAATTGGGAATTCTAAGCTTGACCTTGACAGACATCCCAGTTGGGAATTCTAAAACAACGCTAGCGGTAAATACGCCTGGGCTGAGGTGTTGCCTCGTCCGCTTGGTCTAGGTGTCTTTCATCTCATTTCGAATTTATTTTAGGGCACCAGAAGTTATTTTCAGTTTAAAATTAAAAAAAAAAAAAAAAAATTCGATTGTAGAACTTAAGATGGCTATACATTATTCACTTATACTTATGGATTAATTATTATTTAATCACTGTAGAGGTTTAAGTTTTCTCTTTCCAGAGTCAATTAAATATTATTTCAACATTCTTAAATCAAAAGTTTTTCCTGCTTAATTATTTGCTCTCTGTGTATGCATTGCATGTGAGTGAATATTCATGTGTAGGAGTGTATTTTAGGGTGTAGTTTGTGATTGTGTGTGAGTGTGTTAGGGTCACTTACCGTTGGGTACTGTTGTCACTTTTTTGGTTTGTACACGTGCAGTGGCGTTATTCACCTTCACAATTGGTTATTGTATTTATTTTGATATATATTTTTGATAGATCAGCGAGCGTGGTTGTTGTTGTAGTTGTTGTTGGTTTGGTGATGAGTTTTATTTTCAAGATTTTTATTTTTTATATCATATACACACACATAGCAGAGTATATATAATAATATTTATATAAAGATCGCATGTATATAGAGAATGTAGAAATAAATTATGTGTTAGTTAACAATTACGAAAATCTTTTGCAAATTTGTGTTTAAAGTGTGTCACTGGAAATATGTATGTGTGTGGGAGGGGGATTTTTTCATCATTTTATTTGTTCTTCTTGAATGAATAAGGTTTCAGCGGGTTTTACTACCAGGATGCAGGCTTTTTGGGCTTTTTTAAGGCTCATCAGCTTATTATAAAAGAAAAATGGCACGACACCGATATTCCCATAAAAAATAGCAACAAAAAGTAGCGAAACAGGAGATATTATTTAACAAATGCATTTCGCTGGAATTTTCAGGACTATTTCAATGGGAAACCTTTCATATCGCTGCCGAAATTGTTTTAAATTTCATTTATTTCGATTCCAAAAAGGGAAAAATTAATTTTGGAAGGCTATTCCAGACAGTCGACAGGAGAGTGTGTGAATGTATATTTCCGCTTCCGGTTGCAGCAGCAGCAGCCTTTTTGCGGGCAGACAGAGACTTAATTAGACTCGCGCGATTTCCGCTGCCATTTGGCCGACAACGAAATGGGAATAACATTGAAATGCTGGTGCTGCCTTTTCTGCCGCTCGGTTAATTTGTTTAACCAACCAGGGAGCCGAGCGGACCAACGGTCGGACGGACAGATGAACTTTACAGCGTACTTTGCACATTTTCAGCATATTTTAAATGCCAATTATTTGCGGCTCGCTAGTGAGCATTAATCAGGAAAGGAAAAGGCGAAGGGGAAAAATGCGTAATTAATTTTTAATGAAAGGCAAATAAGAATCAATCACTGTGCGGCGCTGACAATGCGTGTGGGGCTAGTCCTTGGATTAAATGAAAGAAATAAATGGGCGGGGGGTAAAACAAAAATATTATTGAGCATTTCTGACACACGCAAGGATTAAAGGTTGAAAAGCAATTTGGCTCCGCTACACTCCTGCGATGGCTTGGAATTAGTTGGGGGTGTGTGGGGTATGTGTGGGGTGTGGGGTGTGGGGTGTGGTGTGTGGTGTGTGTTTGGTGTGTGTATGGGTAAGTTGTATATATGATATGGCATGCACCCACCTCGATTTTGCGTCCCTCAACCACGGTGCCGTGTAGACGTTCGCGTGCTCGTTCTGCATCGTTGCTGTTAGCGAATGTTACAAAACCGAATCCCTGCCATTCGCAATCAAACATGCAATTAAAGAAACATATAGAGTATATAGATTACGATTTTCAAAAAGGAACTAAATGGAAAAAAATACAAGTAAGTAACGATAACAACAAAAGTCTTCTTCGGGTTTTTGTTGAAGTCGTAGATATATAAGGTTTATATATATAGAAAGCTAAAGCTACAAAATACATCAACAAGGCGGCCAAGGACATGCGTTTTTTTTCGGACAAGGGGCCATTGGCACACATCTCCTCACACTCCAAAAGGGGGCGGGATTTTCGGGTTGGCGACTGCGACATGCACGTGCCCTACTTTGCCCTCCTCTGTACTGAGTACTCCTCCCTGCCGACTCATCTTCGTTGCTCCTCCACCTGCCTTCTCTCTGTGCATCTTCGCCAGGTGCTGCTCCTGCTGAATTATGCACAATTCCTTGGAGCTATGGTAACTATGCAATTATTTTCGCCCAGACTCCTCTCCCAGCTCCCATAATAATGCTGTAAAAAGGACAGCTCGCCAAGGTTGCTACGGCGACGGACAAAAACAGCTCCTTGGAATTCTTGAAGTGCATAATTTAAATGAATTGTTCGACAATTAGATGCAAAATGTCCTGCACAATTGGCGGCTGAGCAACAGAGAGCAGGCGCGGGCGAGCGCTAAGCAGGCGGGGGAGCTTCAGAGCGCGCTCCTCCTCGAGGATACAAGTTTTGGCACAAACTTACCTTGCTGCCGCGCTCGTTGAATATAATTTCCACATCCAGAATGGTGCCAAATTGCTGCGGGAATAGAGAAAATAATAAATATTAATTTTATGGCAAACTGTCGTCGTCAAGAGGGACGCTGAAGAAGTCAATTCTTTAAAATTCAATGAATACGAGTAGGGAAGTAAGTGAATTTAAGATATAATTGTATTTATCTTAATTGTGAGTCCTACTTTGGGAAATGAATCTAAAGAACTCATCTCCTAACAATAATAACTTGAATTCATCTATTTTACCTTCAAGAAAAATCAAGAAATGTATTTTAGAATGCAATAAGTAATAGTTTTATCATTTACATTAACATTTATGATTATTGTCACTAAAAATGTAAAAGAAATGTTCTTCCTTTTCTTCCTTTTTATGTGTTATTTCCTTTACTCACCCCAAACATGGCCCTCAGATCGGGATCCCGGAAGCGGAACGGTATATTGGAGACATGCAGCCGCTTTGGCTGGCTCTTGGCATCGAGGGAGGCTGCGGCGGCAACGGCGGCGGCCACCGAGGGCACCGACTGGGCCGGGACTAGGGCGCTGCTGAGACTAGTGGCCGCTGCTGCTGCGGTGGGCGACTGCTGCATCGAGGTGGTCATGATGCCGCTGGCCGCGGCAGCAGCTGCATTCAGGTGAGCAATCACCTGTGATGTGCTGGCCGGCACCACTCCACCGTTGTTGGCACCGTTGGCCATGCTATCCAGCCCGGCGGTGGGCAGAAGGCCAACGCCGCTGCTGCTGGTGGCCGCAAGGGCACCGGTTGATATCGAGCTACCCGTCACCGAGGTGGCTGCTGATTGCACGGATGTGGGACTGCTGCACAGGAGTGGCTGCTGCTGCTGCTGGAGGGCGGGCGGCGTCTGCAGGAGCGGTTCGCCGCTAGCCACCGGCGATGTATTTCCCGACATGCTGCCCTCGTTGGCGCTGCCATTGAGGGTCAGTCCTGCTGCTGCAGCTGCCTGCTGCGAGGCTGAGGCGCTGGACGGGGAGCAGCTGAGCGGTGATCCGGGCGTGCCACCGCCTCCTCCACCGCCACCTATACCGGCGCTGGTACTACCGCCGGCGGCGTTGGCCATCGCGGAGCTCTGTTGGGAATCTGCTGCCTCATTGGCGATCAATACTGTGGACTGCAAAGAGAAGAGACAGGAAATATATTATTTATAAAGGTTTTCCCATTATTTTTC
The DNA here is from genome assembly GCA_008042775.1 of Drosophila pectinifera. Classification (NCBI taxonomy): domain Eukaryota; kingdom Metazoa; phylum Arthropoda; class Insecta; order Diptera; family Drosophilidae; genus Drosophila; species Drosophila pectinifera. The sequence continues at coordinate 337,618 of VNKC01004791.1, read as the reverse complement.
ACTCAAACTTTAAGTTAGGAGTATTGCAAACTATACTTTCTTTGGGTTTAAGTAAAAATGAAAGCTTAAGCCACCCTTTAGGTAAATTTATAGAACATAGTACAATGAAAATACGTACAAATTACTCCTAAAAATTGGCAAAGTAAGAATGCCATTTTCCACATCTCATTTCAGTCGATTGAGTTTAGCGGAAAAAGCGAGTTTTGGAAACTTTTCGAAAGCACTCAGACTGTTTGCTATTTGCAGTATTTTCCCGCTGTTGAATTTTCAGTGCTGGCTGGCAAATCGAATGCGAACAAGTGCCGCAATAAATAAACAATTGAAATGAAAATACAATTTTCAAGTGGTTTACATTCCCAGTACAAATGGAAATCCTGTGGGAAGGGCGAAAAGCGGGCCACGCATCTGTGGCAGCGAGTGGGTGTGTGTGCGCGTCATACCTCTGACCCAATAAAAAAGTTACACACACAATTGGGACAACCAGACAGACACGGAGCAGGAGCTTCAAACGCATACGGACACTCCCACATGTATGCACTGAGCAATAATTTCAATTTACGCAATGAAAGAGAGTCTGGACTTGTCATAGAATCAATAAAAGTGCATTAAGTAATCGATAAAATATGTTGAGATTAGGTCACATTACATAAGGTATTTAAAAAAAAACAAAAGAACGATCACTTCTTGGCTTTTGTCCGTCATGTCCGTCTGTTTGTATAAATTCCTAGATTTAGTTAGATCCATATTTGGTGATAACATTCTTATAAACTGGACTCCATTTTTTCAATCATTTTTAAATTTAAAAATCTCAGACTAAAAATTTAAACTTTAGCCTTGAATTTCTATAAAAAGTGACTAGATATATAATAAATAGACGAATTGCTTATCTTTTTGTAGAATTTCATTGCAGTTATTAGTTAAAATGGTTTCAAACTTCTTTCTACCTCGCTCGCACTCTTCTCTGATGTTTAGTTATGCCTCAGACCGTGAGTGGATTCAAATCCCGGCTCAAATACATCTTTTATATTTTATTTTATATTTATTATATTGACAGTAGCTTTCTTAATTTGCTAGCTAACTTTACTTATGTGTTAGTCGCTCTCTTAATTTAATCCAAATAAATCTAATGGAAGAGCAAAGGCTCATAAATACTTAACAGAATATTTGTTTTAACAAAAATGTAGTAAATATTAAAGTTTAAGTCATACTATTCTAATAAGTGGGAGTATATTAAGAGCGAATAAAAGCCAGAGGTATACAACTATTTATATTTCTAGAAAAATTTGTCAAATATAAATATATATAAATTTTTTTTTTTCATGAATAAAAATTCCTGTATTTCAGATATTTTCCCAGTGCCTCCGTACATATTTTGTGGCACAAACTTGTGTTGACTTATGCAATAAAACTGTCGCGCAAACTGTTGCAATATACCCAATCCACCACATCGGCGGCGGCGACAATGCAATGCAATCCCCATTGAGCCCGCGGAAATGTTTGCATTTTGTATTTCTGCATTATTAAAACTGAAAATGCACTGCCATGGCGCAGGATATTATTGATGTTCACTGCGTTCCTCCCTAGCCTATCCGCTGTATTTTCTCTGCAGGAATAATATGAAAAATTCTCCATTCACGCAGGCCGGGAAAACAGATCGCAGCTAAATTCGATGACAATGCAATAAAAGCAGAGTAAGGAATTGCGTTTGCCCCATAATGTAGGCAATAGAAATAACGCTTAACTTAATTTGCTGCGCATTGTTGACACATAAATCTAAACAAATTTTTGTGCGCCTTTGGCCTCTGACAATATACATTTTTTCTCTGCTCGGTCTGCATTTTTTCAGGTTTGCATGTTTACCGAACATTTCGGGCCCAAAGTGAAATGGCGTGAAAAACTTTGGCCCCATAAATGGCTAACTGGGGGGTCGGCGGAGGCGGTTGGTTTATTGTTTCGGGTATCGGGTTACACGTAAATGACATTTAACGCTTTTTAGTTTATCGAAATGCCTTTTGTGCGGCACGCGACATAGCTGGAGCAAAAAAAAGGTCGCCTTTGATTCGCCATCAAGAATTTCTGCATAAATTTAAAAACTTTTTTCGGCCCACCAAAAGGCAATGGAATTTTGTTTGGAATCATTTTCATTTGAATACTTATTTTTATTTGAATACTTTAGGTGGCTTTTCGTGTGAACTTTGGCTGAAATCAGATTACAATTCGTTTACTTGATTGGCTTTATCTTAATTATACTTTATGGTTATAACCTTTGAATTATGGGATTTCTGAATGAAAAGTTACGATAAAACTAACTTTTGAGTGGGCCATAAAGTCTAGGAAACGTAAAGGATTCATTTTAAACAAATATCAAATTATGAAATACTTTTTATAATGAGTTGTGTATAATGTTTTATAATGAAATTTAAGTCCCTGCTTGCAATTTCTTGTGCTGCCACCCGCAGCTTGAATTTAATTCCCCCAACTCAATTAATTAGAAAAAACTTGGCCAGCAAAAACTAAAAAATAATAGATGGTTAGCTGTAAAGCATAAAGAATAAAGTTTCCCCCGATGATGACAATGCATGGGACGCAGAATGCAGCTACAAAAGAGTTCAAGTTGAGGCAAAAAGCAGCTTTCCCATGGCCAGTCTGTTGGTCGCCTAATGAAGATGAGCTTGGCAAACAAATAGGATAACAAAAATGGGGAAATGGTAAAGGAAAACATGGTAAGACCAAGAAACCGGCACGTAAATTTCAATTGTGTGTGCCCCGAGAGCGTAGCTCGTCTCTGCATATTTTCCTTTTTATTTAGTATTTTCCCTCTCCGGTTTATTTTATTATAATTTTTTCTGGTGCTTGGTAGCTGAACTCACTATGCTGAGCACATTTCGTGGGGGCAGTGATGATTGCAGATGCTGGTGTTCCGGCTGCTGGTCCATGGCATGTCCATTTGTCAGAGATGGCTGCAAAGTGGGACTGCTGGTGCCACTCGGAGGGACTCTCGGGTCTGCGAGGCTGATTCCGTTGCAGGACGAGGTCTGTGTTTGTGTTGACAGATTTGTCTGTGATAAATTTTCAGATAACAACAAGGATTTGCGTTTTAGTTGCAGTCGTAGTTCGTAGTCTTGGTCGTGTGGAGGACGTGGATTAAGAGATAAAGTGTAGAGAGAAGAGGGCTACAAAACCAGACGGCAGACAGGCAGAGAGACAGGCAGTAGGCGACCAACACCAACAATTTGCTTAAATGGGTAGCTTAATTTTTTACATCCCCCAACTGGTTTACAGCTGTTTAATTGTTTGGAACATGCCTTGAATATATAAAGTTACATTTACCATTTATATAAATTAAGGTATAATTAATCAAGACAAAATGCAGAGTGCTTAAACTAAGTTTCGACTTAAAAGTAACCATTCCTAACCCAGATACTTCAACTTATATATGTAAAACTACAGAAAAGCATATACATTTTGTCACCATTAATTAATAAACCCTATTATTGTCTATTTAATATCTAATTAATTTATGGCATCATTTTAATCCTTATTTTATTGCTTAACTTTTAAATCATTTTATACTTTGCACACCTAGTCGACATAAATCATAACAATTTTGTTTATTTAATGCTTTCTATTCCTTCCTTCCTTCTCTGTAACCTATATCTGCATAATTTATGATTTGTGGTTGACTTATATGCAGATTTCTGACAGTTGTTGTTCTTATTATTGCTTTTGGCCAATTAATATTGCTGAAGTTCTGATTGAATGGAATTTCCTGTGCAATGAATGACAGAAAAGTGAGTGTGTTGACAGAACAAACTGATTGCCCATTCAAGTGGCATTATCCTTGTGAATCATCCCCTCAAGATGGCATTTAGATTAAATATTCGACATTTTGGCAGCTCATTTGGTTTCAACTAACTCCTGGCACACCTCCTAGCTACTTCTATTTATATATATATATTAATTACATAAATATGTAAAGAAACACAGGTTCAAGTATTCAATTAATTCAGGTTTTTAGTACACTTTAGCCGTGGGTCATTCAAACATAATAATGCTATCCAACTTTTGCAAAATGCCAGCAAATGCTCACTTGTGGCACAACGTGACGTATACGTATTGTTTGTGTGAGGTGAAATTTAATTAAATGAGGATTAAAACAAAAAGCAAACCCTATGTATAGCAATTAATTTAATATTTGCCTATTTATTACAAGCTGCAATGTGTTTCTAAATCTGTGCTTAAAAATCTAACTAAATTTCTCTCTCTTTCTCTGTGATATCTGTTAAATTATTCAAATGCACGAATCAATTTTCATAAACAAATATCTTTCGGTCAGTAAACCAAACAAGAGTTTGTATTTATTCAAATGGTTAGACCGAAAAGTACTGCAGCAGCAGCTGCTTGCAAATACCTGCTAAGCTGGTAAAATATATACATTTTAATTAGATTTGTGGCCAAGCTAGAAAATGCTACTGATTTCGGGGGATAACCGGAACTTTGTCCAGCAACTATAGCATATGAGAGCTACGCTCGATTTTTAATTAAAGTCAAAGAAACAAAGCAACAAGCTACAAAGCACTGGGGAATATCCCTACAGCTGCAGGAGCAACGGCAGCAACTAAAAGTATGCTGCAAATACATCACACCAACACCAACACATGGCCTAGCATTTGCAGGTGGGGCCAGGTGAGTGCGTGAGTGTTTTGTTGTTCCCGTTGGCACTTTTCTCTTTGCTTTGCCTCAGCGCTGCAATTAAAAATGTAAAAGCAAAGCGGCCACAACACCAACAACAAATGCGGACTAAACACGAGCAGGTGCAACAGCGATAACAAGCGCCGGCCTATGTTTGCTTGGCCGGGATTACACCTTAAGAAAATAACTCAACTTTACATAAGCATAATACAAATATTTCTTATTAAAAGGGATATATACCATCAGCTTGGGAATACTTTAGAATATTAAAGTTAAGGGGTATTTCTGGGGAAAATATGAAAAAAATATGGGCTCTTTTCCTTATATTTTATTAAAAAAAAATATATATACAAATATATACATACTATATAAAAGAATAAAAAATAAATAATAAACGTGAAAAATTCACAACTAAAGGTTATTCTTGAAAGGATTCTCTCAACAAGGTTATAGAAACCTGTTTTAAAAGCGCTCAAAAATATGCAAAGAAATATTTTATGAGTAAAGTCGATAAAAAAGAAATGCACTTTTATGTGGCATACCTTTTAGTGCTGTTTTTAGTTCTTTTAAAACACCACCAATACTTGTTATATATAACAAAAAAATATATATATATATATATATAGAATTAATTATTTTGCGTGTAGCGTTGCCATCAGCGTATGTATTTGTATGCGTAAACCAAATCAAAGCAGGAGGCAGAGCAGAAACCAAAGAAGACCAAACCAAACCAAATCGAAACGAACCCATAAGCCAAAACCAAACATTGCTACAAATACCAATGCCAAACACGGACATACACCAACACAAACACAAACTGAGTGGGTTAGAGCGAGTGGGTGAATGAGAGAGTGGGATATATGGGGCCTTGGGGGCCCAAAAAAATGTTTGGCGGGCAAACTCACCTTCTTCTGTTGCATGTACAGTGAGCAGACAACGTCGTTTGAGGATGCTGCGCCGCCAGGTGAGTATTCTGTGCCCAGTCCTCCGCCGCCGGAACCTGGCGCTCCTGGCCCCGACACTCCTGTGCTGCTGCAGCTGCTGTTGCCTGCTCCAGGTCCAGATCCTGCGCCGACACCATCGCCGGCGGTCTGGTTCACTGGCTCAGCCTGCTGCTTGGCGGCCGCCGCTGCCACCGCCAGCGAGAGACTGTCGGCGGCACTGGTAGCTCCACCGCCTACACTGGCACCGCCCACCTGTTGCTGCTGCTGCTGTTGTTGTTGCTGCTGCTGCTGCTGCTGTTGGGCGTGCTGCTGCTGGGCGGCGGCCGCTGCTGCTGCAGCCGCTGCCGCTGGTGCGGCGGCATAGCCGGCCGGAGCGCCTGGGAAAGGCGCCACGCCCGCCTGCACCATGTGCTGTATTTCCGGAGAAGATCACAGAAATAAACAGAGAGCGGGGAAGGAGAAGCAGAGATAGAGAGAGAGAGAAAGAGAGAGAGATGGGTTTATGGATTAGTAATGGTCATAAAAGTGTAAGTAACCCCCTAATGCACACTCAAAAAAATAAGACGACAAGCAATCAATTACAAGCCAAACGAAAATAGATTTTCAGCATCGAAATTTTGAGTAAAAAATGGCTCGGAAAAGTATGCTACACAATGTGACACTTTACAAAAGAGAAAATGTCCTATGAATATTGAACCAAAATATTTTATTTCATACTTTTCGACACATTTTGAATTGATTGGAAATCGATAGCGAATTCTGTAGTACACCTGATATAGTACATTTGTATACATAATGCCATCATTAATAAGACTTTAGTGTCATATTTTGACAATGAAATCTACTTAAAATCTCTAAATCTTATTATTTGCGACACACAACCATTTGATGGCTTGCCTTTACCATTTTTTTTTAAATTAAATTAAATCAACTAAAATAATTCCTCAGCTAAGTGTTAATAGTTAGCCCTTTCTTTACCCGCAAGACATTATATATTGTTAGTTTAATTCTGTATTAAAATGGTTCCAAAAATGTCCATTTAATTTAACCAAATAACAAAACGCCCTTTAAAAGGTTAGTAACTCTTTGTTTAGCTACCCGTTAGAGGCTAAATATCCTCGCTGTAGAACAATGCTTTTGAGTGCACATTTAAAAGGAACATTATGAGTATTAGGTTTTCCTGGTGACACTTTTCATACTTCTTGCGCTTCCTTTAGCCCACATTTGTCCCCCCAAAGAGACGCTTAGCATTTTCCTATTCCTGAGTGTGTCTAGCTAGCTGAGCCATAAAAGTGCAAAATTAAATCCAGGTAGTTTATTTTGCAGGTGGTAACCCCATCGGGTTTTCCTGGTCCAGAGCTTTCCGTATTAAGCTCTTGGGTTAGACAAAGGGACACAGGCACAGACACACACACAAAATGAGACTGGCAGGAGGATGTGAGCCGGGGTTTTTTAAGGGTTTTTTGCGGGGGGCAACAAAATGCGCTTTAAATTGTCAGTTTTATTTGTATAAATTTTTGCCATTATTTGGCTTGTCTCGCCCGGATTTCCAGGCCCCACAACCTCTGTCAGCGTCTATGAAATATGCAAAATTTGCAGCTTATTGTTGGTTGTAGCTAAATACATACATACACTCAGGAGCAGCAGCCATGGCTGGCGGGGGAAAAAGGAGCCAAATTTCCCAGGATATTTATACTTTTTTTTCGGGTGGCAAAATGGCTGGAACGAGTTTATCGTGTGAGTGGCATTTTAATATGTTTTTAGCCATGGAAAATTTTGCCTTGCTGTATAAGACTCTCCCTACTCTCCTCGGTTACATGAAATGCTTATTAATTCTACGGTTTAATGCAAATGTCAACGAAATGCTGGCAAGTGAAAGAGTTCTGAAGGCCTAATGCTGCATATGACACGCCAGCCAAAAATATTTGTTGGTTTTGCAATTACGAAAACGATTTCTCGTTGCGCAAACCCTCTTTAATATTAGTCTCAGTTGTGGTACAAATAAATTCGCTTAATTAGCGTGTTTATATAAATACTTGGAATGATTATAAATACCCAGACATTAAACTATTTTATCCGATGGACACAGTTCATCTATCTTGGCAAGCAGGCCATAAACCAGGTCTTTCAACGCGCCACGAATACCTATTGATGCTTCTGCAGGTGCACTGAGAGGAATATGTTTTTAAAAGCTATTTCCACTTATGGTATTTACTGACAAATTGTCCTGTTAAAACTGGAGCTCTGGGTAAAGTCATATTCTACAATTTACCAGTCACAGATTGTCTATCTAAATGATAAATTCAGCAGAACCCTACAACCGGTTTATAGTTGATAACAATATCTTAATATAAATCCTTGTAATCAAGAAATATTATTATTTAACTGAATAAGCTTATTATAAACTGCACAATGAAATTTTTATTAAGAAATTAACTCCTAAAATATTGTAATATATTTTTACTAAATGTGAAATGTAAAGTTAAATATTAGAATCTCTCGAGTAGTTCTCTTCTAGTGTATATAATATTTATTTCATTTATATATATTTTTGGCACTACCCAACCAATTGCAGTCGCTAGAAAAATGCAACATCCTCCCTCTCAGCCCGCTCGGTTATGGCTGGTTTTTCTAGCTTCTCGGCGATTTGCGCTTTGAAAAATTAGCTTGTTAATTAAATGCAAGCCACATATGACAAGTCGCCTGCTATGCCTGTGCCGGGGTGCAGGTAGTACACACCATTTCCCTCCTCCCCCTGTGCGCACTCATCTGGTGACATAAACCGTAGTGCAAATTGGTGCTCATGTTGCTCATCCGCCACGTTGGCCAACGCCAACCCATGATATATGCGCTCTCACATATACGTAACGATATACGTAAATGCAGAGCTAAACAGCGCGCCAAGCAGAAAATAAAATAATAAAAAAACATGTCATGTTAAATTTACATAAAATTTCGTATGAGAATTCACTCTGATGTGCCAATGAAAATGTTTTCCTGCTTTTTTTTCCCGCCAGGCTTCCCGACAGCTGCTGACGCGCAGGGAATGAGAAGAATGGGAATGAGAATGTGCTGACTTGCACTTGAGAACCACCATGTTTCTCTTAATGAGTCTGTGCTTATGTGAGTGCGTCTGCTCCGTCTGTCTGTCGGCCCAGTCTGGCCGAAGTTTTCTCTTCGAAAAAGTTCTTCCTTTAAACAACTCCCGATAAGTTTCATAATTTTGCTGTCAACCGGAGGCGGGTTCTCACTGGAGCAGTAGCAGCAGCAGCAGTACTTCAGCACAAATACTTGGCTGCATTCAAAATATATTTCATATTTTTTATTTAATTGCTCTTGAACAGAGAGGGAGAGAACAGGGCCGACAGGGCCAGAAACTGGGAGCAGTTAAGTATTTTTTAATATTTTCTTTTCCCTTTTTTTTGGGTCCATATTTACATGGCAAATATTTCGCTCGACAGTGCAATGCAGCGGCAATGTAAGTGGGTCCTGCCTGGCTGGCAATTTGCATTTGTAGGAGCGAAAAAAACCAGCAGCAGCGGCCAAAATGTTCGGGCATCTGGCACTGTTTTATTGACTGGGGCCAAAAGCGCCAACTGCCATCGCTTTTTGTTTACATTTGGGCCACTGTGTTGTTTTTGGAGAATTTTCAACAAAACACTCTACGTTTTCATTTTTGCAACAATTTCGCCTCGTGCTGCGCTTTCAAGTGGCCTTTTGTCTCGAGCCTCTGCGCTGGCCGCTCGCCATTCAATTCCGTTCAAATATTAGAGCAATTTCCATTCTCATTAAATATATTGCATTTTGGCAGCGGCACCAGGACCAGCACACGCTGCGTATGCGTTACGCGCTAAGTGTGTCACACATTCCACGGGCAATGATTGATGGGCCCCAAAAAAAAAAAAATATAGTGAATATATAACATAAATAATGGAACGAAAAATGCGTTGAAATATATGTGGGAGAGCGTCTGAATAAATATCGCTTGGAAGTGCATTTAAAATGAAACAAGTAAAAACTGGAAAATGGGCACAAATGGCAAGAAAATAAACCAGAAAGAGTTTCTCCTATAGAGATTTTAGCAACGATTGCTTTAAATTTAATTTAAGGAATTTATATAAATCTTCAGGGGTATGTTACCTACAGTTCACTTAAGATCTTCTAAAATAATACAAATTATAGATGAGTGCAATTTATTTTGCTCCATTAATTTGTATCCTTCTGTAATTAAATTCTGAGGTATAACCTCTAGATTCCTTAGAGCCTGCACTGGTTTTCTGTCAAATTCGTGGCCAAAATATTTAGATTGAAACTAAACAAACCCGAGAGGCTGTGCCGTTGCCGCCACACTTGTCAAAAGTCAAACTAAATTATGTGTATATTATGTGTGTGTGCGGTGGCTTCAGACGCATTACATCAACGGAATATTAATAAACCGTGACGTGAATGGCGAGTGAAAATATTTCGTTTGTACTTTCCAAACCAAAAGTCTTTTGCGACGGCCACGTGCGTCAGTGCCAGCCAGTCGGTGTCCGCTCCGATTAGCATTAACCAGTACCCCCAGCTCCCTGTGCCGCATTACCGGGGCATTTACATTACCAAATACCATATTCCTAGGCCGATTCCCAGTTTGAACCTGACACAGTCCGAAGGCAAGTTGACCAATTGCTCAATCGCTGACGCAATTCAGCGATCGAAGCGCCAATTTTGGTAGTCGCGGAGTCGTTGGCGGCGTTGTTGACGGTGCAATGGCAAATTTGGGGCGACGCTCGTTAAAAAGCCGGGCCAACTCGGTTGCTTTGGCTCATGCCGTGAATGCCAATTAAAAAAAAAAATGAATAGTAAAAAACCAAGTCAACCAAAAAAATACGATGCCAATTGAAATTGAAATGGAAAATTTGCCTAACACGCGCCCAGCCGACGATTGTTTGAATTAAAGTTGTAGTCTTTTTTGCGCCTTTTTCTTGGAGCTGATTGCTCAATGCGGCGGTTAACTTGGATGTGGGTCGTCGATGCAGGTCACGTCTGCCCGCCCAGATTACGTTCGGAAAGTATTATATATACACCGGCGAACGGATGTCATTGCATGTTTGGAGTGATCTCTGGGATCCGTATCCGGGCAGGTCAAGTTTTCCATCCCAAGACCGAAGGTCACATCTCCATAATTGCCTCGGAAAAGGCAGTGAAGAGAACGTGCCAAATCAATTTACAAGGCAATTGCAATTGACAGAAGCTGCCAAGGATATTAAATTGGAGCCAGCATATGGCAATATCGGGTCGGTCCTTGTGCAAATTAGCACAACAGATGCACTGAGGGAAAGGGATTAACAAAGTCTGACAATTTTCCCATATTTACATTTGAATTTAATGCAAATGAAATGATTTAGTTGATAACTTTATTTAGCATATAAGCATATAAGGTTACTTGTGCCAGTCTTCTCAGGTTTTCCCTGTGTAGCAGCTTGTGTTGCCTGACAGTTTTCCGTTTTTCCCAACAGGAAATTACAGCGAAAGCGTGTTGAACGGCAAAAGGATGTTCCTAAATAGGAATCCAGGTGTGAGGGTGTGTGGGGCGAGGTGTGACATGTAATATGACTGCAGAAATTGCACTGACACTGAAAATGCAGCATGCGGGTGTCAGATACCAGTTACAAGATACAAATACCCCCCACAGCCCCTCTCAGAGCTACGCAAATCAACAGAACGGAAATTTATTTCAAAATACACAAAATGCAGTGTTTGCCTCAACGGCTCTATGCCATTCTGCATCCTTTTAATAAGACAAACACAGCGCCGACGACCTCATCATCATCGTACGGTTGGGTGGGAGTATGGGAAAATTAATGAAAAGCGCGTCACATGTCGTATACGTAATGAGTGCCGTAATGCAATAAGCCGACTGCTTGTCTATAATTAAGGTCTCAGAACTCAGGGACACGGCGCTCTAGTCAGGGATAAAATTACCATTTTGTCTGTGGTTTGGCCAAATCGGCAAATTCATTATTCCAACATGTTTTTGTATTATAATTGTCCCACATTGTTCCTAAGCAGCTATTCAAATGTGTCGGAATCGAGTTACCAAAGGGATAAACGTACGATTTTCCTGGGTTTTATGGTTCTGAACGAGCAGCTATGGTACTGACATATTGCAGAGAGAGTTGCAGGATTTAAGGGATATTTATAGATTTGCAAATGTTTTGGGGTTAGAGGAAAAACAACCTAACGTGATGTATATTTTAGTAACCACTTTTCTGTTAGTACTACTAATTTAAAAGTTGTTTAGGAAATTATTATTAGCACAACCTTCACCCAAAAAATATTCCCGCATGCCCCAGTTTCCCACAACTTTTCCCTATCAACTTTAAAGCCACGAAACGCACTGTGACCAAAAGTTTGTGAATGAAATTACGACCTCGCCGACATGGCGGAGCACTGGGCAATAACTGACCAGGTTAGGAGTGGAAAAGCGCCACTGCAAAGCGGTAAACTCGAAACGAAACGTCAAATACAGGTGCCTACAGCAGCAGCAGCCCCAGCAATATCCACAACGACAACTCCGGCAAAACGTTTGCCAGCAGAAAACCCGGCCAAAAAAAGGAGGAGAGGAGAATAGGTGGCCCTAGGCTGGCTTGGCCAAAGCCATAAAACCGGCTGAAATCGGGATACAGAGGAGGGCATGGGCGAAGGCAAGCCAGTCGGCCGTTGCATCTGCTGTTGTTGCAAGAAAAAAGAGGAAACCAAAAGCGAAACTTCAACTGAGGCCCGGCATTTAAATGCGGTTTCTCATTCTCTTTTTTTTTTTTTTTAATATTTATATAAAAAGAAACAAGAGGAAAAGAAGACTGTTGGGTGCTTTCTTAGGTGCCACTTTAGTGTGTCACTGGGCTGCCCACATTTGCCGTTTCCATAGACTTTAATGGCTCAAGACGAGGCTGGAAGATGCATCATGCTATGCTGCAGCTGAGGAGGACTGCTTTGCCATTTAAATGGAATTTATGCTGCCTAACCCACAGTCGCACCGCCAACATCTCCAAGACCGTCATCAATTGCCTTGCAGCTTGGCCAAATCAAGCATGAAGCGAGTGAATGGAGAGGATGGGTACAAGTAGCACACACACCTACACGTGGCACTGGCAGAAATCTATACAAAATAAATTATATAAAAATAAAAGTCCATAAATAAACGCTTACAAGCGTTGTCGGCCCAAAAGGATCTAGCTGCTGACAGCTCTAAGAAATATTCTTAAGAAACAAATGATTGTCAGCTCTCATACATATCATAAAAATATATTTTCCTCAGCTTTTAACCCAGTTATACTATATCCAGCTCTTCTCAGTGTACCCCCGCAGCCATGGCACCCCCCTTTAAATGGCGAAGGCGATCAACTAAAACCTTAATGCCAATGGAAACGTGAGAATGTCGCCGCCTCCAAGTTGAAGATGCACTTTGGGCCTCGCTCCTCTTCACCTACTGCTTTTGAGATTTTTATCGCCAAATTTCGTTTGGATTTATCCTTTGTCGCATTTGAGCTTGGAGGGGCAATGAAAAACTACGTGAAAAACTAACAAAACGTGAGCGGAAAATTAAATAATTGAAAAGCTACTGGCTGCTGCTGGCGCTCCTGGGGCTAGGGAAAGTGTGCGAAAAGGTCGATAGATAAATGCATTGTGATTACTCACTGGCTTGGCTTAAATGAAAACGAAATTGGCCATTGACCACTCGCTGTCCGCCACTACCTATATATCTATATATATATATTTAGGTACTAAATCAGCAGTAGCAGCGGAATCAATAAAAATAAATGAAGACAAATATCCAAGGCACACACAGAAGCGAAAATCGTAAAGTAAAATAAAACAAAAAACCCAGAGATCTTCACGTTCTTTCAACTTGTCAATAAACAAGGCAAAAAAAAATAAAACAACAAAAAAATATAAGAAGCAAATACCAAATACATTTTTATTTAAAAGCAAATGTTTGGCTATGCAAACGGCGTGCCACCAGCAGACAGAAGAGACTTGAATTATGGCAGCCAGAAGATGCGTTGACAAGACCAAAGGAAATAAAAAACAAGTCAAAAAAGCGCCAACCAGAAATTAAAGGCCCTGTCAATTGGCGCAACATCAAATAACGAAGGCGAACTTTACTTTTTATATTTTTTCAACAGGCATACACATATATATGCTCGATGTGGCTTCTTTCATGGGCTAACAAGCATCACGAAAGCGTGTCCAAAGGGCTGCAGTCGCTGGCATTTGAAATGATGCGAGACTCATGCTAAATAAGAGCTGTATGTGGACTTCGATGTTTGATCTGCGAATGCATAAATTATCCCGAGATTTCTCTTTAATTGGACAGCGATTATCGAGTGGCCGAGATTCTTTTGCCTCATCGATTACCTCGAATGATGAAGTCGAAAATCTAAACGCCAATTGAAGCAAGAGGGCAGCAATCAAGGGAGAAATATCGCATTACAGTCAACACACACGAGCTGCTTTCTATATATCTATATATCTTTAGAAGAAAGTTGCACTGGGAAAAATTTATAACTTAATTGAATAATCAAGTTATTGCCTTTTTATTTGCCATATAATGAGCTAAAACTTATCAGAAGCTTGATTTTAATATATATTTGCTACAATATATCAATTTCTGGCTCAAATTGTTCCCTAGAAATTAGGAAAAGTTCATTAGCGAGGCGTACTAAAATTATTTTTTTAGTGGGGATAGCAATGAGCATGAATTTTCTAATCAATTGACTTAAAAACGTGTTATTCGCGTGTTTTAAATATATATATTTGATCTGATATATTATTTTCTGTCTCGACGTTGGTCTTAAAAAATAAAAAAAGCTTCAAAAGAAGCTTTAAATAATTTTTTCTTGAGTGTGGATACGAATGTGAAATAATTTCTAACCTGAATGACATAAATTCTTTGCATAAGATTGCTTTTAATATATATTTGCTGGGATCTATACATTTCTGTCTCAAAGCTTGTCTTAAAAACTAAATATAGTTAAAAAGGCGACCAAAAATTACGCTTTGAGTGTGCAAGAATTTCCTAATCGAATACGTTTATAAAATTTATATTGCCGCGTTATTTTTCTCCATGTGTGCGAGTCGAGTTCACTTGTCTCTATTGAATTACCCCAAAAAGCTAGACAGCAATTGAACAGCGATTTTCGGAGCTGTGATTTCGCAACAAATAAACGACTCTCATGATTGCAGCGATTGCAGCGAAATTGAGACTCTACTCGTGTGACTGTCGTTGTTGTTGTCACTGCTGTTGGTGCCTTTGATTGATTTGAGCTTAGACATTAAATGCAATCAGAGCCGACAATATTTGTCCTGGCCACGCCCAAGCAGCACACCCAGCGAAGTGAACAATAAATCAGGCAAAAAGCCAAAGACAACCAACCCCGACCAATCGCTGTGAACAACACCTTCGGAAACCTTTAAGGCACACTACACAGCCGACTTAGCCGGGCCCAAAACACAGGGAAAAAAACACGCTAGGCCCAAGACGCTTATTAAATTGCCTGCCAGAAGAAAAGGCCCAAACAAACAAGTGAAACAAAAACAAACCCAAACAAAGCTTAACAAAACAGAACCTAGAACGTAGGCAAATAAGCAGGCAGTCGAAGCGGAAGGAACTAACGGCTGAAAAACAAAAGCTCACTTCCGGCCGCCTACTGGGGGCCCAGCTCCACCTCCTCCTTCTATCCCTCCCCCCTCTGAGTTTATGAAATATAAATGAGCTTTGGCGAGCATTCAAACGGTAAGAAATCCAAAATTACACGCAATTTATGGATGTAGCAGGTGCAGGAAGTGGGCGTGGCCTTAGGGCCCATTAAGTTGGCTTTAAAGAGCACGCGACAAAATAGAGAGGTGCACTGAGGGAAATTGATCGAGTATTAGATGATACAAACATTCGTTAAGGATGTTATAATGCATATAAAATAAACCTGATGCATATATTATATATAAATTGGCAATTTAACATTAGAAACTTTTGTTTTTCTAATAAAAAACATGTTGTGAAGGATACTTATAAAAGCCATATATGTGTTTAGCTCATCCTATTCCTTGTGATTTTAAATAAGCAGGGACTTTATATTAACCATGACCCCTTAAGATCAAAAGGAACTTAGGGTCTGTGTCTCATAAATTTATTTCTTTTTGAAAAATTCAAACGAAAAATTAAGGCTTCCCAGTTTAATTTTTATCATTTAGTATTTATACCATATCTTAATTCTTATTCCCATGAACTAGCATATTTTATATATTTAAATATATTTTTTTCTGCCTGTGGATTAAAGGGTTCTCAGGATGTGGGCGCTGTAGAGCAATTACCGTTAAGCGGATTGTAGTTTACACCCCGGTTATGCCATACACCAAGCTAGAACTAAATGCGCATTCTTACGCTACGTTTTCATTTCATTCATTCCCATTCCGTGGAGCGTTATTGTTATGGCCTAGTAGCATTGCCGCTTCTACTGCCACTATAACCAACACTGGCCCTGCGCATTTTCACACTTGTAAATCAATTAATTCTACAGCTTATTGTTGTTGCCGCTGCCAACGGTCACTGGTTACTGGTTACTGGTTACTGGTTACTGGTGACCGGTGACTGGACTAGTGCCACCGCCACCTGCTGGTTGGCCATTTAGCCTAAGCGCCGGCTAAGCTCAAAATGCTCGACTGGCCAAGGATTGCGAAGCCTCTGCAATGCCCATGCCCATGCCCATGCCACTTGCCCCATGCCCCATGCCCCATGCCCCGTGTGGGAACCATTGTTTCCCCCTTTGTTGTTTTGAAAGCAAATTGTTGGCTGTAAATGTTGATTGTAGTCTGGGCTTTTCTGATTTGCTTGAGCGGCGACCGTTCAAATGTAATTAATACGTGGCCCACAACTTGGTCCCACACACACACACACACACATATGCGGGGTCAATTGTGTGTAAAGGAGCCTCCGCAATGCGGCTGCCGAAGGGTAATTATTAAGGCTAAATGTGAAAAGGAAAGGTACCTGGGGGAAATCCCGCTTGGTATTTAAGGCAACAAGTTATGCCCTTATAAGGATTCTTAGAATACATCTTTTAGAGGAAATTTTTAAAAGAAAGTTTTATAAAATGTATACGAGTTTATTTTCCCTTAAAAAAGCAGGCCTTGTACTAACAGTTTTTATGTTAAATAAAAACAAATCAGAAGCTTTCTTACAGTCTGCATGTGACGAGCAACTTTTTTAAATTTCACTCCTTTTTTGGACAAAATTTTAAACAAATTTTATGTCTTAACCAAAATCAAATTGGGCCTACAAAATTTGTAATTTCGAATTAACATGGATTCATCTCTACTGAAAGTCTACCCACCTGAAACATTGATCTTTACCAAAGGGGAAAGCTCTAAGGAAATCATCATAACCAATGTGGCCAAAGTGGATGTGACTTTTAAGGTAATCATGCCTTTTAAAAAATAAATAAAATAAAGATTACACCCACAATAATTCCTACTTCACAGCTGCAAAGCACCGTGTTTGGCAAGTTCAGTATGCGACCCCGCTGGGGTGTCCTGAAGCCGAATGACTACACCCATGTCCTTGTCACCATGTGCAAGGATGCAGAGCTCTCGAAAAAGGGCCGCGACAAGGTCCTGGTCGTCTGCATGACGGCGCCCATCAACGAGGTGGACTTCGATTCAACCGCCGCCTTTTGGCGCCACAATATCTGCTACGATCCGACCGTGGAGAAGCACCAGCTCACCTGCCTGCAGGAGGGGGACAATGTGTCCTCGGCGGGCGACTCGGTCAGCAGCCCCAAGGAGCCCAAAGAGGTGCCGGCAAATCCGTTCAGTGTGCGCGCCGTGGGCAAGCACTGGCGGTAGTCTGTCAGCCAGTCCCGGGGCCAGAGTGTCAATTATCCCTCCCAAAACTGGTGGCCCCTAATGGATGCAATGACTAAGTAATTGGTTGGCAGCAGCAGCAGACCCACTCACTACCTGGGCTCTTGGCCCCTCCACATTGTTGATGATGAGCCTTCATTAAAAACCAACAGAGAGAGCTCCTGCCAGCTTGTGTGTGAGGCATCAAGTGGCTCGAAGGATGCTCAAGCACATCCTGGTAGCATCGAGTGCGTTTACCCCCACCGATAAAAGGGCGTAAACTGTTCGCATTTTGGGCTCCTGGGGTCCCTCTTCACTGGCAATTAGGAAGACGTTAACGCAGGCTTTTCAGCCCGGATATATTCCCATCGATTGACATTCTGCTGGGGCAACGCAGCAAGGTTGTCCGGCAATTAACCAAACAACAAATTTTGTAACCCGAAACCATGAGCAATTAACGGCACCGAGTATTGTAGAGTCGAGTGGTGTTAAGAAAGCCATACAAACTTGTGGTTGAGCTCGTTAAAGGCTGGCCAAGAAGAATGGTTTGCAGAGTTTTGGTGAAGAAGTTTTGGCAGCTAAGGAAGCAAGGGAATGAATCTCAACTAAATTGAATATTTTTCTGATGTAAATAACTTTATTTAATATTCCTTTAACCTTCTGTAATAAACCCTTTTTAAATTCGGCAAGAAATCTGAGTGTTTCTCAAAGAAAACCCCCTTTAAAACTGCGAGCAGCATTAATCCGTATCGCTTTCGTGTATCTTTCATGGACTTAGGAGAGCTTTTCCAATGGAAAACCAAACGGTAACTAAATAAAGACATTTGGTAATGCCTGCTCGCAAAAGGCCAAAAGCATGAAAGGCACTCAGCCAGTAAATTAGGTTCATGTCTCAACTATAGTTTTGACCCGAGTCCAAGGGGGCCAAAACAAACATTTCGTTTCGATCATGATGATGATGTGGCAGACGGGCCGGGGCTTAAGGGGTTCCTGTTTTTTCCGGGGGGGAAGGGGGGGCGTTGCCAAAACTGGCCACTTGTTCTGCTTGAGCTGTGTGTGCGGTTGACTGCTGGGGTGTCCAACGGCCCTGAACAATGGAGTAAATCATAGCCATGAAATATGTGCCAAGCGAAAAGACGGAAAAGCCAAGCAAAAAACATACACACCTGGCTGGGGTCGGTCATAATAATGAAAATAACAAATACAAAATAGCCCAAGTGGGTGGCGAATGAATATTCCAGCTGAGGCTGAGGCTTCACCTTGTGCAATTGCAGTTTGTTGGCCCGAATTTACGAGCCAGCATTATCGCAAAAACCAGACGTGACCACCAGAGAAACATACAAATATTCTTATTGTCCCCTTTTATATGTTCTTTTTTGTTTGCAAAATAAAACACAAAAGAAATGAAACAACAACAATATAAATATAAAAATGTAATAAAATTGCAGTGCTCATGCGAGCGATAAAATTCATCTCGGTGTTTTCCTGGGGGCGAAATCTCAGTCGTAAACTATACAATGACTTGGCAGTGCTTAACCCTTTGGGGGCCCTATATCCCCTCTGGCAGCTCCCTCACACTTCAGTTTTTCCTCGCATTCTGCATGATTTAATGCGTAATTTTCAGGAGTTTGCAAAATTTTTCATATCATTTATCATATTTCCAGGAAGCTGCTCTCTCTGCTAGTATAAAAGCGAACTTTGAGCTGGGATTTCCCCCACAACGACACACACCTGCCCGTGGCACTTGCACCTCTCCTAACAAATGGCTCTGGAAATGAGGGGAGCCGAGAGGCAGGAATTCGGCGACCACAGCTCATTGACGTTTGAGATTTAGTGGCGAGTGGACACAAGCCAGCCATCTACCATCGCCATCACCATCGCAGCCTTAATTAAAATTTCCGCAGTTCGCCCACTGAAAGGTTGCCCGGAGAATAATAAGCTACCTCCTGGTCCGACGGTCGGTCACAGCAATCTCGGTTGATAAATGTCCTGGGGATTGTCCGGGATTTTCACAGGTCCTGGCCGCACACACAGGAGGCACCAACATTTTATGGAAATTGTTTTTTAGTTAAAGCGTAAGAGCTGCAATTTATTTGCATGGCACAAGAACTCTGCGGTAGCAAGGAAATTTGGTGAAAATTACACAAAACTTTTTTGGATTAGATGCGGTCGGTGGTGCACTAGGATAAACTTTTTACTGGAGGGGAAAAAAGTACTATTGAACTTTTATTATGCCAAAAAGTGTCTTAAGGCTGAGATTTGGTTTATGGTCTAAACTAACTAACTAAATAAATAAAGCATAAAGTTTTGGGCACAGCTTCAGGGGAGATGCCTTGGATTTTAAGGCAAGGGAAAAGGAATTCACTTAATGCACCGAATTTTATTTGTTAAGAAAGTGAGAAAGATTAAACAAAAATTTGAATTCGTTGAAGAATTATCATAATTTTGGAGGTTAGAAAAACGTGACATGATGGAGGAAAACTAACTTTAAATTCGTAGTAATCGGCAAGCTAATTTTTTGGGATAAAATGGCTTCGAATTTCCAATCTGTATCTATTATATGTGAAAAATCTTATTAGTTTCAACTACTAAACCACAGATTTAATTTTTTGTGTAATAGTTGCCTGCCCTGTTGCTTCCAATTTGATTTTCGAAGCCATATGAAAATGACTTTTCTTAATTAAAAATTATTAAACTTTTGCAAGCTCCTCCGGCTGATCCAACATGATTGGAATGCAATATGCTTACACAGGGTAACGACTACTGAGCTCATATCCTTTCTGCCCCCATGCAAACTAGCCAACCCCCTCTTGAAAGCAATTTAAAATGTAATGCATATTCCGGCCTTTGATTTAAGTTTTTCCCACCTCCTCATCTACTCAACCCTCTCGTGGAACATTCTTGGTGTTCAACTTGTGCCCGCTGGCTTTTCTGGACCCTCATTCCCAGGCGGCAATGGCAAATATTTTGGGTATTTATGATATGAGAAATATTTGCAATTTAAGCAAGTGAAGCGGTGAGGCCAAGTGTGAGTCGATATTAATTACCCAACATTCAGGGCATGTATGTTACGGCCAAGTACTTGACTGGCCTCTCCTTTTAGCCGTTAGGAGCCAGAGACTGGCAGGTAATAAGCTCAACTTCAGTATGGATTTATCAAGATGCACACACACTCAGTTGCACTGAGGACTGGGCAAAATAAATCAGGAATGTGTGACCAATAAATCAAGAACGAAATCAGCTTAGAAGATTGTAGAGGCCTGTTCGAAATCAAGATTAATTGGCCTCAATTGCTTGTTTTGCAAAAACAGTTGCAGGAAGTACATTTTATAGAGATTGTCGCAAGTGCTCAAAGAAATTTAAGCTGAGTTTTATGATTTTTAGATGGAGAAACAAGCTTATATTATGGCCTGTCTTCTCCGAACACTTTTTATGACATTTATTGGTTTCCAGCGCCCATAAATCAAATCTTTCTATTAATATTTATAGGATACAGGACTCCAATTAGTAGCAGTTAGATGGTGTAGCTCCGCCGGAAATTGATTGATTTGCAGGTGCCTGGCCTCACTGTGCATCTTGTAATTTGTCGTCTCATCTGGCAGGCGGTGCTGTGTGTACTCCCGGGGTTTTCCATTTCCATTTTCCCTTCCCCACCCATAACTCAGACAACACTTTGAAATGCAACACATGGCTACTGCAGCAGAGAGATTTTCCCCCGTTTTCGCTCTTGATTTCCCCGCTGGTCCTTCGCTTTATCTTTGAGTTTCGTTTGGGCTTCGGAGTGATGCTGCCTCCACTCTGCTGCCATTTGCTACAATATCCTTTCTGCCGCTTCAGCCGTCTATTTTTAACCCCTGCACAGCAGCCCTGCAGCCCTGCAGCCCAGCTCCCTCTCTGGGGTTCGTTCGCATTATCACCCCAAGGGATGGGGGATTCCGAGTACCGAGTACCGAGTACCGAGAGGCAGGAGAGAGAGCTGTGGATTTGTCGTAATTGTGTATGGAGTGTGTTCTCGACCATCGCAGCAGCTCCGGCTACCTCTTTAATAAAGTTCCCTCTGTCTCCTATACCACTTTGCTTTCTCTGTGTTTATTTTCCTTTTTCTTTCAAACTGCCATTGAAGCGGGGCACCCCATGCTGTGCATTTGACGACTGGCTCGGTTTTTTACAGAGCAAAAAAATTCAGAATCTTATAATCAAATTGGCATCCCAGAAATGTGTCAGGATAAATGGGAAAATTCGTTTATAGTCAGCTATCTTTGGGTGCTTGGGAAAGTGTGTATTTGAGGCACACCTTGTTAAAAAAATGAAATTTAAACTTGTCTAAGAGGTAATTCCAGTTCATATTCATTTTACAAGATTAAAGAAATTAAATAGTTCATAGACTCCAACAAAATGATTAAAAGTTTCCAAGAACAATTTGCAGTAGGCATCGAGAAAGTTCTAAGAATATTGCTCTGTGTGTTTTTAACCCCAGAAAAACACAAGTTGAGACAGTAGCAGGCACACAGCCTATCCAAGGGATTTTGAATTCAAGGGGTCTGAGGCCAAAGCCAGCTAAAATTAGACTCCAGACGATGACGGGCCATTCGGTACAGCATTTTAATTTCTGGCATTAAGGCGTCGTAAATAAGGCAGACATATCCGCATGTAAAATATACAAACTGCAGTGGCGAAAAATACTATTTAAATGCTGATTATTATCGAAATAAAACCTACATCAAACCAAACTAAATGTTTGTGTACTTTTCTGTTACCAATAAGCAATTATTGTTTAGATAAAATTGTGATCACATCGTTTGTTAGGCCCCCATATTAGCGGTCGTATTTCTTTAGCCGCAGCCGTAAATTACCATTATTATAAAGCACTTAAAGCAAGCGTTGTGAAAACGTAATAAAAGATTCACCGATAGCACTTTAATGGTCCTACTTTAATAGTAGGATTTAGTTGAGTTTATGTTGTGTGTTATGTGTGATTTCCCAATAAATATTTGTGCTGGACATACCTGAAAGAAAGAGAGAAAAATAGTATTTAGAAATTTGATTAAATATGAAAATAGTACTGGCGAAAAATCAGATTTTAATTGAGATAAGCCTCGCGGGCCAAAACCAAATTAGTTTGCATTTCAAATAGTCATATTTATAATAATATTTCGATGGCACAGCCTAGGCTTAGACTTGGCATTGTGAATAGAATTGAATGGCTGACGAAATTACTATAGATTAGTTTGTGCGTTTTGTTTGGACAAAAATATTTGCCCGTAAATATTTTTAAAATACACGCGAGCCCCAAAAGCGAATAAAATAATATATTGTGTGCCCCCGAACCAACAATTCACATAAATCCGCTTATTTTCACATGAATTGAGTTCGAAAAGTCAGTCAGCAAAATATAAAATTCCGCTCGAACACATCTGCACTTTGGCGGGCAGATTTGTTGCGTGACAAAAATTCAAAAGTGGAAACAAAACCAAAATATATTATATATAAAAACAGCGTAATATATAGGAGAGTGTCTGTGTGTTTTCCGATTTAAATATGTGCGTAGATTGCTATTGGCATTGCCTATTGGAGTCCATAAAGCCGAAATACGTAAACGTATTTGAATGTGTAAACAAATTGAGCGATAAAATTCGGTATATGGCAAATGTTTCAATTACAAAATTAAAAACAAAAAACAGAGAGAGAAACGGGAACGGGTACCAGCACTCACTGGCAGAGAGGCTGAGAGCTCTCGGGGTCTGGCCATTTAATCAGTTTAAATTGACACTGGGGGTCAAATTCATTAAGATAGAATTCCTTTTTGTTTTCGTTTCGTTCTGCCGCTGGGCGTTGGCTCCATGCGACAAAAAAATATACATACAACGTCAGACGACGACAACGACGACGACGGCGGAATTTCAAAATCATAAATTTCAAAAATAGATAACAGCCGACGCCCCGCACTGCAGGCGTTTTCCATTAGCATTCCGAAATCCCTGGCGGCATCTAAGCAACACCCAAGTAATTATTGGCTATTCCCGGAAATCGCTTAAAGCTAGTACCTACTTGAACCTCGGTAATTGTGGAAAAACATCGTATACAAAAAATTAGGTTCAAGGCAAACAGATAACTTTAAAAATAGCCTGCCAAATAACAACCTAGGGCGGACCCTATAGATATGTAGCATGAGGTAGGCGCCCTTAGCAGGATATGCATGACTGGCATTGAAATTAAACAAAATATATTTTAGCGCTCAGTGTCAAACGAGGCGAGAGACAGGATGACATGGAGGGGAGGCTTTGGGTATGGGCAGATTCGCGTCGACGTAGCAACCTAAGGAGAGGAAAAATAATACAAATACATAAATAAATGTAATGGCTTTTCACAACAGTAACAAAGGCAATGAAAGCGAAATGAGGCCGATGTTAGTCGTGGAAAAATACCCTGTAGATTAGGCTTAATATTATAAATAAATATGGAAATTCCATGTTTATTTGAAGACAATTTAGCTATAAACCCTGAATGAATTACAAATTTAAAGGAGCTAACCTCTTTTATCAATTCATTATATAAAAATAAATATTTACCAAAAAGTAACAGGTTCATAGTCTTAGATTTTAACATATTAATAAAGAATTTTCCTTTTATATTATAATAAAATCCTAATTAAACTTACAGTATATATATCCATCTAGGAAGAGTCTTTCAAGCAGCTTATCCTTATTCACCTTAATCTGCAGGGGGTGTTATTCATCACTAGTAGCTACCAATTTATTTGCCAGCCTCAGCTGCGGCCTAAGTAGGGGCGTGGCCTGAGCTATGCATTACTTTGATTTCCAGAAAGCGTTAACTTAACAAGGATCTATGGCGAGGCATGTCCTTTATATATAAATTTGTGTGCTGTGTGCGTGTGGGGGCGTTGATTAAGAACACACATGTGTGTGTACACATGCGAACACATGTCCTTCGAGAGGTGTGAGAGCCAAGGGTAAACAAAGAAACGGCTGAGCACTGACTGAGTCTCCCCAGCATGTATATATTTCAATAAACAATGTCATAATTGCATTAAAAATTCCGCTGGCTGGCAGGACCCGCAGCGGTGAGACGTCGAAAATATTTCCACAAGCGATCAAAATGTGAATTGCCCAAATTGCCCTTTATTAGTTTTTTCACACACACTAAACAGGGGCGGGGATATCCCGTGGCCAGGAGGAAGGGAAATGGCAATGGAAATGGATGTTTTCCACGGTTGTAAATAAGCAGTAGCAGTAGCAGGCAGGCAGTAACAAAACAATAGCAACAAACGGCAGTGAGGACAATAACAACAAATTGGCTTGCGTGTTTCGCTTGCATTAAAAAGAGGCTAAAAAGGAGCTCTCTTGGCCAGGAGCAGCACGAGAGACGTAGTGGCCACTTTTAGTTTTTATTCGCCGCTTTTCTTTGTTGCGGCCACAGAAGCAAACGAAGAAAAAGAGCACTAGAAGTCCGGTAAATAATAAGAGGAAGCTTGGGATACCCTACCTAGCAATTATTTATATTTATTTGTTGGAAATTCTTGAATTTACTTAAAGACTTAGAGCAAAGCAAGCGATAACCTTCAGTATTCCTTCAGCATGTACGTGTGACGTTGTGCCTTTTGTTATAAACGCTTTGGCTTAGCACCAGCTTGTGTCAGTTCAAAAATCCAAGTGAACCTAAGGGTTCAGCAAGGGGCATCCCTGTTTTTGACTAAGTTTCCAGTGACACATTTGAAAAAATCTTAATAAATTTATATTTCACCGTTCAAACTAGTTCAAATAAAAATAAATAGCTTTACTTGCTTAAGATGAATAAATAATAGAATTCAATTCTTACCTTAAGGGTCACAAACTTCTGGCCAAAACTATAACACCCTTTAAAACAGTATAAAATCGAAACAAAGGCAACATACTACCAAAAAAAAAAAGGAATTTGTTATACTCCAATTCTTAGCTGGTTCAATTTCTTATTTTGTTTCACTTGGCCGTTACCCCATGCCCATGCCCACTCCCATCCCTTCCACCTAATATTACCCTCATTATTATTTCGCTTTCGTTTCACACACACACACACATTTGCAATTAAGTGGCCATGGCCTAGGTCCTGCCGTCCTGCCGCCAAGGGGGAGCCCTCATCAAATCGTTATTGATTGCGTCGAGGAGCTGCTACTCCTGACGCTGATGGTGGCTTTCGCCTGTGCTACCTATGTATATGGCCAGTGTACAATATATGGAGTGCTGGGAGACTGGAACTGGGAAATTAAGTGCCCTGTTTTGGGCTATCATTAAAGCCCGTATCCTGCGGGCGCGCCTCATAAATATCGCCAAAGCATATTGATGGCTATCTGGCACGCAACGATGAGACTCAAGTCCCAGCCGAAAAACCAAACTCAAATCGCGCCAACGACCCCCAGGCCAGCCCCGGACTTACAATCTCATATTTTTTGCTCGTCTCAAGATAATTTGATAAGTGTTTGGTCTGCCCCAAAGGATGTATCAGAGGGGCTACTGTTTCTTCATCAGGTGAGCTGGAAAGCAGACGTTCTCATCATCAAGAAAGAAAAGCCTCTTGCCAGAGCCTCTAATAAGAGTTATATAATTTTTTCCAGTGCATAAGCACAGGTGTATACCGACTGTCCATATAAGTCCCCCATCTCTCAACGCGTTTGACAATCAGTTATGTAGTGGCAAAAGCATCGTTGTCATTTGCATGCAGAGCAGCTCCAAAACAAATGTCAAAATCATAGATTCCACTGAATGTTGAGAGTGGGGGAGGTGCCGGGTGTTGATAGGAGGCAGCGGGAGGGTTTCTAGAGTGGGGTCGGACGTACACACACATGAGTGCGCCGTGTTGTGTTGGCCTGGCCGTTTGCGCTTATTGAATACGCAAAACATGCACAGCACAATAAAGCACTAAGGCAGCCAGAACAACAGCTGCACCAGCAAAAACATCGCAGACAAAAGGCTGCCCCCCAAAAACAGAATCACAATCGATGGGCAGGAGGAGCAGGAGGAGCAGGAGTATCACATGGACAAAAGCAAGCATAATTAACATGCAAAACATACAACGATTATTGGAATTTATGTACGAGAGATAACTGGGCAAAGGGGGTGGCCAACGGCATGGCAAGGCTTTGTAATGGCCAAGCCGATGAGTGACTTGCTCAAGCCGATTAAACTTTCCTAGTTTTGGCCAAAAATAGAAGGAGATATAATTGATTTCAAGTGCTTTTCAGTGAGCGAGGTCTGGCATACCCTTGGGTATTGATAAATGCTTCTATTTCTAATTTCATTCGTGTAGAATTTAAGCAGAAAAAAAGAAAATGTGGTTTTAAAGCACAGAATATATTAACCTTGTAGAATATAATATTGTACTATGGATAAAGAGTGATAAAATATAGAAAAACTTAATATAACAACAGTGACAACCTTTGCCTGAAATTATGTATAGTTTTAATATTCACAAGTGCCTTTAATTTAGCTTTTGAAACTACGCATATATTTAATAGCAACATGAAAGTTTTATCTCCGCCGAAAATTAGTACACTTGGGGGCTGAGCAAGGGTATGTACATATCTATAGAAAACCGCCGAAAACCAAGCAAAACCGAAACAGAAACCTGCAGGCATCTGAAAGGCGAAAGTGCCAGCGCCGAATGAGGTGCATTGTGGCATAGAATTGTGAGGGGGTTAAGACTGCGCTACGAGGGGGCTTAAGAGGGGAGTTTAAGAGGTGAAAAGGGGAAGCAGCTGCCGCTGGTGTGTGTGCCGTGTATGTGCAAGCGAGAGAGTAACGCAGAAAAAGCCAATTTAACGCTTGAATACAGTTTTCAATTTAAAGTTTTTCGCTTCTTTTTCCCCGCTTCCCTTGCGTTTTTTTGGTCGTACACAGCTTTCTTATTTGTGACTTGCTGTGCTCTGGTGCGGTGCGGCGTACCCCATTCAATTTTGCACCGACTCCAGCGCTCCTGCGCCACCAAATATCCCTTTTATATGGCCCAGGCAACTTGTTACTCTCCTGAAAAACGCACAATGTGTTGATGGGTTCAACGGTGGCGCGGCTGGCGGCTGGCGGGTGGCGGTTGGGGCAAGTATCAAAATCCATCAAGCAAGTGTCAGAGAAAAGGAAAAAACAGCCGAGGCAACCCGACTATGAGATACCTGGTGATGGTGATCATTTCCTGTACAGTTTTCATGCTAATATTCCAATATCCTGCTTTACTGCTTACAAAAACTTGAATATTGTATTACATCCCTTCAAATATGAAGCATTTGCATGTTCTTGAACACGAATCTGGTATCACAACCATCACCACAGGTTTCTTACATCAACGTTTTAATTCACTGATTACAAAAACCTGACCATTATATTATTTTTGTAGTGAATATTACAGATTTTTTTTTTTTTAATATATATTTCCTATAAAAATATAAATGATAACTGATTATAGAACCATCTGATAATTCCCCAATTTATAGGAAATACTCTAGAATCCTCTAAGTTACACATAAGAAATATACCCCACAAGCTCTACCAACTACCGGGTATATAAGTCGAAATTTTAAAAAGAGAAGAGAGCGCCTTAAAAATTGTGTATGGGCAAAGCGCATAAAAGTTTACTTTGATTAAAGTTCGATCTAGAGTCACAATATACACAAAGTACGCACAGATACAAACCCCAACAAATACTTTTACCAACCAGGAAGCTATCAAGTGGGAAATGTGGGAAATGTGGGAAATGTGGGCGGTCGAGGGCGGAGCTGGCTTACACTGAGGGGAACTCGGGAGGCGACAGACAGAAGCCAAAAGGCAAGTCAATGTAAGTGAAGCTATAAGTGAGCCAAAGCTGATTGAAATGATTGAGGCGAAATGGCGCGATATCGAATGAGGAAAGTGAGGAGAGCTAGAGGAAAATCGTGGGGAAAAGCCAAGAACCCAGACCACTAAAAGCGGGGAGCAGGGCGGAGAAAGCCCTCTTATAAATGGCAGCTAAAGTACGCAGTGCTGTTATGTGTCAACAACGCAGACGGGAAGCTGTTTATATTGCCAGCCAGCAGCATCGAGTTGGGAATGGAAAGAGTAGGAAGTTTTGTACAACAAAATGAGATAAAAGACACTTGGCCATAATCGAAGCAGCCGGCGAAAAAACGGAACGATAGATTCCCTACTGTTGACCAAGATTAACTTGGATAAAACACGCCGAAGTCAAACAAAAAAGTCGAAGAATATTCCAGAAAATCGTAAGGCAGGAACAAAGAAAAGTTTCGCGGAAATTGTTTATCAGGAAGGTGCCCTTGCAAATATTGGATTAAGTTCCTTAATTACAAAATCACGTATATTAAATGTCTGCTTATGCAAAGGCCTTAAGCAAAAGGTTTATTTACTTGACCAATAATTTAAAATTGATGCTAAAATATAGGGAAATTTTAGCTGAAGGAGTTTAAATTAGAAATATTTAAATGTTTACACGGATTTGTATCTATTTTATTGCATATAATATTAAACATTTTTAAGTTATACCACTAAGTTGAAACTTGTAGGTATATATTACTACTCCACACCTTGACGGAAATTATAGGCACGTGTTTGATGATTAATTTCGACTTAATTTTCAATTTTTTAGGGCCCATCTATACCTCAAAAATGTTCAGTGATTTATAAAAATAAAAAAACTGGTACTTAGCACTACATCAATCTTTTTAGAGAGAGACCCAGCCCGAGCATAGACGTACCTGTAAATGGAAGAAGACAAATTATGATTAATGCTTGAAACTTGAACTCCTCGACTTAATCATCTATCAAAATACATAACAACATAACTATAATGTTTAATCAATTGTCAGAGAGCTGGTGTTCAAAATATTTTGGCATTACGGAGCAGTTTCTAACCCCCTCTCTTGGGCTCTACCTCTCTAAATTTATGACAAAACGCGGCGCGCGCAAACAAATTAAATTTGTGTTTTGTTCATATTCGTATTCACTGGAAGCTCGTTAGGCGCCCAAGCTTAGCGCGATGACTGGCTGTTGGTTTTTTAAGCAATTTTTTGCTTTACCTTTTAATGAGCCACCTGGGGCAGCACATTATGATCTCTTTGGCCACGCACAAGTTAACAAACTCTGGAGCCTAAAAAGTAAGACCTTAGACAGAGGCATAATTAAATCCAAAGTATACCTTACTGGTCTAAAAACTAGTTGAATGGATAATGTTTTCCTTCCACACCAAAGTGCGGAAAAGTAATAATTTACAAAAGAGCAGCACTCAAAAAGATGTTCCGAATGAGGCCACGTCTAATGACCACAGACTGGGCTTAAGTATCCAAGTAAATCTGCCCCATTGACCAACTCGACCGCTGCAACTCAACTGTAATTTTCATTTTTCCCGACCAAGTCCGAGTCCAAGTCCAAGTCTGGGTCACAGCAACAGCCTTGATTGGCTCTATGGGAATTCTGTTTTAATTTCGATCTGGCGAAATGAGTTTTCAATATGGTTTGTTTGTCGGATATGTCAGGCAGGAAACTAAGGTAAAAATACGGGGAACACGAAAGGAACAATTCCATTTTTAGCCTATTCCTGGGAAAGAGTTTCCGATTGTTGTGAGTATTTTCTTTTTTTCCATACTCCCCCTGCGTGGCAATCAATATGTGAAAGAGCGAGAGGAGAAAGCAGAAGGCTTAAATTGATTTTCCTTTGAAATTCTAGCTGAAATGATAGGCAAGGCAGCAGCAGCAGCTGCCAGTTGACTTCACTCCACTTTCTTTGTTTTCAAGCACTCAATCTTGTTGTTCCCCAAGTTCTGTTCCCCTTTCGCACTTGTAACCTCTCTCTGGTCGAATTTTAATTAAAGATTATTTTTTGTTTTGTATGCCCCTCCGCTGCTTGTTGCTTCAAATTTGAATTAAACTTGTTCAGGTTTGTTCCGCTTCCTGGCACGCACACAAAATTTTCCACAAAAGAACCTTACGCTCAGAGAAATCCATTGGATATACATAAAATATCCGAGAAATGCTTATTATTTGGCTGAAATTTAATCAAATTTATTTGTTTCCACCTTAAATCTGTTGGGAATTATAAGGTTACAGCAAAAATAAATAGGAAAACCTTACAGTTTGGCAGAAAGACCTTAAGCTGATTGAAATTCGTGAAATGGAAGTATAAGTAGTAAACAAATATTTATTATTTTGCTACAAATCTTATACATTTTGTTGGCTGCCTGCATAAACCCTTTGGGAATCATAATGGAACGCCAGAAATGAATCGGAAATCATATCAAAACTGTGAGTCAAGCTTAACTTCTTATTATAAATATTATTATATTAAATTGCTGCTTAAATATATATGGAATTCCAGAGAAATGTATATTGTTAATTCACTTAAACTTAATCAATTTTATTTGTTGTCAACTTGAACCGGTTTGGAATTATGTAATTCCAAAATTAAAACTTATGCTTATACTCATATTATTTTAGTAAAATTTTCACTATTTACATACATATTTGGTCTAAAATCATAATCATGTTTGTAACAAGAAAAGTTTTCCTTTTCTTGTAGTGCCAAGGCCCCCTCCCTTTTCTTGGCTTTTCCCCTGTTTTGGATGCCTTTGCATTGTTGCATCCTGCGTACAGTTCGCGACATTTTCATTTCAAATTTTATGCCCAAGAGGAGGGCAACGAAAAAGTAACGAAAGCCACCGCAACAGCAGCCCCAGAGTCCCACCAGCTCATCGCCGTTCTGCATCTGGATGCGAATTTTCCCCTGTTTTCCCACCCACACATCTTGTTTTCATTTCCGTCAGCTACAATTGACGCTGCTCAACTTAACCTCATTCATTCGTCCTGCTGCTGTCGCTTCCTTTCCAGTTGCTGTTTCTGCTTCAGCCTCTGTTTCAGTTGCTCTGCTGATGCATTTTCATTTGCATATTCCGAGGGACGAGTTCTCGCCGAGTTTTCGTTGGTTTTTCCACCAACACTTGCTCGGGCCATGACACACCTTTATATGGCCGTAAGGGAGATGGCCCCGAAGGGATTAGCCCAACATTGTTGTGCAGGTTGTCAAAGTCCTGGCTGACTGAAGACCTTTCATATTTTACCTTTTGGGGGACTTCAGAAGAAGCCAAGAGTGTATTTTTATATGTTTATAGTATTTAGATTTATAATACTTATATATTTATATATATTCACTTAAATAAATAATTAAGCAGGATTTATTCGGAGTTAAACTGTTTATTTATTTTATTTAACTCCTAAAGTTTGCCCCTTAAAACATTTAAACTCTCTGAAAAGGACATTTCTATCTCATGCATATTTATGCACCTTCTGTTAGTCCTTGGTTTTTTCCATGCCTTATTTATCTTTACCACCTTTGGGCAAGTCACGTGAAATTAAAACAAGAAAAAGTGCCCCAACTTTTTGGGGCCGCGCCACAACCCCGCTGTCTGCATCTCTCTCTTTCGGTTTTATTCCATTTCCACTGCGCTAACTGACATGATAAAGTGTTGCCTTGACTGCCTAGCCATGTTGCACACTGTCTTCTGCCTGAACCCCATCTGCATCTCCCATCGCCTCAGCCCTCGAGGATGTCGCTGCATTGTCACGTTTCAGCGCCTCCCACCAGCTTTGCAGCTCCTCCCCAGCCCCAGCCTCAGCCTCAGTCCCAGTTCCCTCCTTTCGTAATGCACTTACCCAGCCGAACAACCCACCAACAACCAGGCCACTTGTTTCCTATCAAATGAATGTACATAAACTTCGAGAAAAGAACTTGACTTGCTATCGCTCCCGCTTTGTCACTTGTTCACACACAGAACAAAATGGGATTTGGAAAATCCATAAATTATAAAGAGGTTTTGGAGAGGTGAAAGTATTTAAAAGAACTCTAGAACTCTTCACTCAAAAGATATCCATGATTAATTGATTACTATTACCCTGCAGTCTATGTATTTTTTCCTCAGTGCCTTGTCCTGTCTATACTCAACTTGTGAAAATGGAAAATTCACAAACAATTTAGCCTGGCCCTCGGCTGTTGCTAATTGCAAAAAAAGGGAAAGATTCGAAATTTGAAAAGTGTTCCGAGCAGCAAACAACAACCGAGTCTGAGGGAGTCCGACGAGAGTGCGTTGCGAACCCAGAGAGAACACGAGGCGACATCGAGGAAAACATGGAAAAGTCTGCAGCTCGGCTCAGTGAAATGCAACAGCCATCTGTTGTCTCCCTCAGCTCCTGTCTTTGTCTCTGTTTAACCCCTTTTTTTGGATTTTCACGTGCAAAAAATTTGTTGGAATTTTGTGTGCGCATAATTACGTGGCAAGCCAAAGGCAGCCAGGAGCTGGAGCAGCAGCAACACAAAAGTGTTGCCAACAGGCAGTCAACTCATCAGAATCGGAGCCGCCGCATCCTTGTCTGGCTTTGTGCCCTGTTTCCCCCACCTTTTAAAGACACTGACAGGAAATTTGGTTAAAGTTAATGAATTAGAGTGCATTTGTTGGTCTATTCGTGTGTTTTGTAATATATTTGGTCGTCTCTTGTGTTTTCTCATATTCTTTTGTATTTCCTTGTATTCTCTTGTATTTTCTAGTATTTTTGGGAAGTTTTGTTTGGTCTATTCTAGTAATTTGTAATCTTTTGTGGTATTTTCTAGCATTCTTATGTATTTTCTTGTATTTTTTTAACACCTATGGCACATTCTTGTATTTTTCTAGATTTTTTTTGTTTTCTAGCATTTTTAGTTATTTCTTTTCTTTTTTTCCAGCATTACCTTATATTATCCGTACATAACTCGATATAGTTCATCATTCCTACTTATTTAAAACGAATTCTGATCGCTGCACTCGCTTTTCTCTCCGTGTGGTATCCCTTTCATCTGCAATACGCATACGTCATGTTGTACGGGTGGGAATCGCGGCGCGACTCTTTGGCTGACTCCGCAGAGTTGCTCTGGTTGCATATATTTCTTGTAATTAAAATCGCATTGAAGCATGCAACGACGGCAGAAACGGCTGGGGAAAGGGAAATGGGAAAATCGGGACAGACCGGGGCCGGAGCGGGAAAAGGAAAAGCCAAGCCAGGCCAGACTTTGCCTTTGAGGCAGCGGCAACAAAAACTTGTTAACGTGTGTGCCCGTCTCACTCTGTCTCTCGCTCGTTATCCTTGCACTCCCCTGTCTCTCTCCCTCTCTCTTTGGATCCTTCTCCGTCACTATGTGTTTGGTGTAATTAAACTAAATTAAGAACTCTCTTGGCATTAAAATGAGATTTACGCTTCAGCGGGATTGAACGGGAGAGTGGCAAGAGCTTAGCGAAACGACATTTTCAAAGCAGATTTAACAAACACACCCCTCTGCTTAATTACTGCAGACTGTAAAAAAAAAAAAGAAGGAGAAAAGGAAGCAGAACCTAAAAAGGAAATCAAGGCGAATACAAAATTTCCTTATTTTTTTCCTGAAATACGGTGAAACTTTTCTTTGACAGCAGCAAATTGTTAGGTTGCCTCCCCCCCCAAAATTGAGTCTTTTACTTTGATTGCTTTCAGTGATTTGTCAGGAGCCCAAAAACTTTTCCATCATATCCTGGCGGCGCCTCGGCCTGATTTCAATTAAATAAACACACACATCTCTCCAGAGCCTTCTGTTTACTCAATTAAAATGCAACAAAACAAATCGCTTCTGTGGGTTTTTGGTAACAGCAAAACTTTTTTGTTTCCTACTCGGCCTCTTAGGGTCTTAGAGGTTTTTGCTGCGCCTGCGTGTATGCAATAAGAAATTTGCATGCTACTTGCATATGCATGAGAAACGAGTTGAAAAACGTGAAGAAAATGCGGGAAAACGGGGAAAAGCGGGGGAAAGTAGCACCAAAAGACGCCGAAGAAGACAAAGTTTAAAGATTTATAAAGAGCGGAGAGGCGAGCCACTGAATGAAAATGGAATTGAACGATGAAACCAAATTGAACGAAAGACGGGCAATTATGCAAACGCGTGTAATTAGTTGTGGGGGGAAAAGTGGAAAGTGGAAATGGGGAAATGGGGAAATCGGGCAGGGAACAAGTGGTACAAGAAGATTGCCTTCTCTGCAGCTCTTATTTGCTCTTCATTCTTTATGTTTTATTGCGTTTTTATGCCTCTCTTTTTTTGGGGGAGAAGAGGAAACAATGCCAGAAGTTGGCGAAAAGCTGCGGCAGGCTGTCAGCACAAATGCGTATTTTATGCTTGCCGCAAAAGGTGGCAACGGAAAGAAAACTCCGCCACAGAGGAAAAAAACGAATGAAAATACTTTTGCCATTTTCTGCAGCCGGAATTATAACAAATGATGCCACGGCCCCCCTTTCTCGTTTTTTACCGCAGCACAAAGAACTTCCCTAATAATAATAAAAGAAAAAATAATAATAATTGTTTAGCACAAAATGCGCATTTAATTCGTTGACGCAAATCGAGCAAAGAAATAAAATAAAAGCTGGGAAAAAGGAAAAAGGGCAGGGGCAGCACAGTGAAATCCGGAATACGAAATGGAAATGCGGCGGGCAAACAGAAAAATATTATTTTAATATGGTAAATAATACCAACCGCTGACGGAGAGCGAACAAATAAAATTTATGCATTTCAATTATGAAAAATACTTGCGAAATAAAAAGAGCCAAGGTAAATCCAATAATTTGGAAGCGCTGAAAGGAAGTCAA
Organism: Drosophila pectinifera; assembly: GCA_008042775.1. Lineage (NCBI taxonomy): Eukaryota > Metazoa > Arthropoda > Insecta > Diptera > Drosophilidae > Drosophila > Drosophila pectinifera. The sequence continues at coordinate 302,442 of VNKC01004791.1, read as the reverse complement.
CACGGCAGGAAGTGCAATCCTGTGGAGCAAACTTTTGCTCACCCAAACAATTTACCAAAGGCCAAAAAATTAATTAAGAGCGCGGTGAGGCAAAAGGGAAAATGCATCAAAACGCTCACTTTGATTGCACAAAAAAAAACCCCAGAAACAGAAATGGAAAAGCCGAACCCAAAGCGAAAGCAAGAGGTTAAAGAGGCAGAGTCACAGCTGCCGCCAGGATATTGCCGATGCCAAACAAAAGTTTTGACTAGACTTCCAGGCCAAATAACAAACGTGGAAAAAAGTTCAGCAAAAAAAAAAAGAGAGAGAGGGAAGGTGAGGCGAGAAAAACTTTGGCTCGAGAGTTTTCATTTCATTTGTGTTCGTTGGCTGATTGAATGGCGACGGCAGGAAAAACCGCAAAAAAAATAACACACACACTCACACACGAGTGTGGTGAGTGGTGGAAAATAAAAAACTGATTTTAAAATCAAAGTGGCAGAGGACACCATATAAATAGCAGTTGCCAGTCCGTTTGCTGCCCCGTCATGTGGCGCCGAAAAATATGCAATAAAATTTATTTGCTCACACTTGTGCAAACACACAAGCACAAGTACATATATACATGTGGGAGAGATCAGAGTCAAAACGCCGCACGGTCGCATATGTTGTGCAACATTTCCGCTTCCGTCGACTATTTTTCATACGCCATGCATAAACTTTTGGCCAAACCAACAAAGAAAATTGCGCGAAATAACAAAAACAAGGAGTCGGTAGGAAAATCGAGCAAGGAATATGACAAAGTTTGCACTTTAACAAGAAAATAATCAAATAAATTATCATAAAATGTCTGGCAACCAAAACAAAATAAAAAAAGACCGAAAATAATAATAGCAACAAAAACCGTTTTGTTTTGGCCGGAAGTCACGTACTGTCTGCATGGGGCTTACACTTGCATATAGGAACATGTGGGTGTATGTGATTGTGAGTGTTGGCTTGGAGGACAAAGGAGAAGGAGAAAACACTTTATTAACTTGCTAAAAAGTCGTAAAAACGAAATGTCAGGGAATGCCGCCGCCCGCTTTAAATTATGGCCAAGTGGCTAAATTATGGCAACGCCGCGTAACCGTCGTCTCCAAGAACCGAAGCAAAGCCGGCAAAGACAAATGGTTGGAATGTGTAAATTATAATTGGAAATGAAAGAGCCAAGAGCAAGGGGTTAACTGCAGCAGGAAAACTTTGTCCACTCATCGTCACCTTAAGGGAAAGTGCGAAATGCCATTAAAGTGGCGACGCCAAAAGAAGTGAACCTTATTATGGTTTATTTATGTAAAATACCTGATTTGGTCCTACCCACTTAAAAGGTTATAAAAAATATATCAAATTTATTGCCATTTTTTATTTAAATATAAATATATATATTTTATAAATAATTATCGCTGCACTTCGTACATTTTATACAAAGAAAACTACTAAAGCTGTTAGAAAGTACTAATTATGACCACTTTTCACAGAGCATGGCCACACTGCACCTTGTGTTTGAATCAATAAAGATTAAATTTCACTAGGAATTAGAATTTCTAGAAATTTAATCACAAGAAACCCAATTTCCTGCAGAAAATACCACAAATTTAATTGCCAGCAAGTTAAAGTTTAAAGAGACCCCAAAAAGCTTGGAGCTCGGTCAACTCATTCACACGACAATCATAACAGGCCTCCGGGCTGTCAGTGCCGCGCTGGTGCTTTTTTTTATTTCCCCGGAAAAGCTGGAACCATTCCTGCACTCATCGTGAAGGAATTCACATCCACTTCACACCGAGCCTGAAAGTCAGACAATGTTATCGGGTGGTGGTGCGGGGCAGAAGGGTGCACATGACGTCCATGGGCCAGATAAGGGTGACAAAAATATGTATTAAGTGCATGGACAACGAGACGGCACCAGGGCCGAGATAGAGATAGCTAGGCAGCAGCAGTCGACATTTGGCCAGCAAAGAGGTATAAAAGCGAACAAATAACGCCCCGACAGCAAGGAGCGGGAAAAAACAAGCACCCAGGCCTGAAAGAAATGAAATGAAATCCTTTCACAAGCACACACACTCTCAGGCGGCCGACTGACCATATATATATAGTTGTGAGGGAATCGGACAAAGGACACGGACATGGTGAATGAAATGGGGGGTTCACTACAACAAGTTGACACTTTTATGAGGCACTTAAATGACACAACATACAAGCCAGAGCCGCCCTCTCTATAAGCATGAGATTGACATGCAAACAAAAGAGACCCCGAGTAGATCGGATCAGGATCAGGGCGGACGAGGTCAGCGCAACAATTGCAATTGTCCGGCACTTTGCAGGGGGGACAGCAGAATATATATATATCCAGCCAAAAATAGCAATAAAATAACAATGGGAGAGAAGAACAACATTTGGGCTAGAGGCGGCGAGCCTGACAAAAGGCAACTAATTTCATGTTCAAGAAGGAACAAAAAATACTAAATAAATAATTGAAACTGCCAACTTCCGCTTACGTAGTCAGCATTCCATCAGCTATCCATCAGATCCAAAAGTCCCCATTGAGTCACACCCACCCCCGGTCACCCATCCATCCATCCACCCGCACTGCTCCTCATTCCCTTGGCTGCCGTAAATCAGATGGTTGGCACTTGGCCAAAAAAAGAGAGAAAAAATATAGAGGCGCATAAAAAAAAAGAAAAAAAGCAAGAAAATATTTATGAAAATTGAAAAAGTGAAAAAGTGTAAGCGGGTGGCCGGCAGGGAAATTGGAATATTTTTCGACACATTTTTATCGTTGGAATTGTCAAAGAGTTTAAGCATTTGGCGCTCGGTAGACAAGATTGAACTCACATGCCTACATTATTGACAGTTCATATGGATGGAAGTCTGTACGGAAGGTTGCACCTTCGCCTGTGGGCCCAAAAAAGAAAAGAAACGAAATTCGAGTCGGCCCAAAAGGATGAGGAAATTGCTTTGTCAATAATATATCTTCTACATAATTTGTGACTGTCAGCGGTTTTAAGAAGTAGAAAGCATCTTAAGGGCCAGAATAACAAATGAAGAACCTATTTAAAACTAAATATGTCAAGGAAAGGAAAGGCGATGCCATCAAAAAAAGAAAGAGAAAGAAAGCTACTGTGCCCGACTATGAGATACCCGGTAGTCAAGTCTTTGTGAGCTTTTATCTGTACTAGGGGTATGTACAGATGATACAAATGATAGATAAAATAAATAGACAAAAATTCGCGTAGCTAAGCCAAATTTTTTCAAGTAATATATTATATCTACCCATGAATGCATTATAATTTATTTCCTCGTTGACAAAACAATTTACTAAATCATTGTGAGCTCCGAAAAAAATATAAATTAAACGAACGAAAGCAATTTTATAATTAAATGAAGAAAAAAATGTATCCGACAATAAATTCATGTTAACATCAAATGCAATTTGACAACCGACTTAATTTTTTCGTTGTAAATTGTTGTATTTTAAAATCATATTGATTGCCTACGCACACGTTTTCAAATAAATTTAATTTAATGCAAAACTCAATTTCAATTTTAGCTACGACCAACGGCAATTAAGCCAGATAATTAGATCATAATTTGTTAGGTGAGTGGCAAAGGTTTTTCGGGCCAGCGTTTTTGACAGCTTTCCCACAGGGGTTTCCAGTAAATATATGCATTCAGCTCCACCAACAATTACTATTTGCAATTACTCAGATGCAGGCATAAAATAAAATGGATATAAGTATAAATGAAAATAAATCTGAACTGGTATTCCCATTTCGTTTGAAGTTAAAACTCATGGGAAGCTCGTTCGTCCTACAATAATTTTAATTCAGCGCCAGACGCAGTGGCGCAATTTTTTGTATATTTTTTTTTTGGCTCTTTATTTCGCATTTTGTTTTTATTTTGCGTTGGATTTTGGTTCGTGCCGCCCAAAGAGTTAAAGGAATAAACTTTTTATGTACGAGTGTGTGCAAAATTAATTAAAAATGGCATATTAAAGCTTTGCCTCGAATGCAGGCGTAGACTGCGACTGCTTGAAGAATGACTTCAAGCTATAATTAAGACCTACAAATATTATGCAATATTATATCATTTTCAATATTATTCTTGGGTAGTTTAAGTAGTTTAAAATTTAACATGTTTAATACTCTTTTATTGCTGATCAGTATATATTGAGCGCACTTATCTAACCTCAAAACATAGCATTGTTTGTCTCCGAATTCGTACTTGAGAATTTTAGTTGGAATGCTTTCAGCAAAATACTCTTAAGGTAATGTAAAAATGTAAATTATGTGTGCTTTTAGCACATTTTCTTATTTATTAACTTATTCCTCTATAACTATACAATATTATCTATAAGGTTATATTCTCTATTGAATAAAAATCCCATCAAATGGTGTTTCGTCATGAAATCAAATGTTGTTTGAATTAAGACTAATTACTTTATTATAACAAAGCATTGATTTGTCTACCCCTCACCGTACCCACCACCATCCATCCCATTCTAATAGAGACGTATAAAAATTCAGCGTTAAATTTGTAAATTGTTTGTATTGGGCCATTAGCCAGCACAAATTTTGTGTGTTGTAGTCAAAGCAACAACAACAATTGACTGGCTTATTAGCGTTGGTTGTATTACCCCCCTCAACCCCTCAACCCCTCCCCACAGCCCCATTGCCGGCTTGCTGCCTTGGGCTGGTGTTAAAACTAAACTGGAAAATTGCCGGCTCGCGTGTCGGTTCGGTGTTTTGTCCCAACTTCCCTCGGTCTCTCGCCCTCGCCCTCGCCCAGCATTGTAATTTTCCCTCGCCTTGGCTGAGTTTTAGTTTCTGCCTTTCGCGTTTAATCAATAAGTTTTTATTGGGGGGAACGGGCGAGCAGGGAGGGGAGATGGTTTCTTGGCCTGCGGATAAGCTAAGCGAGCGATAAGCATTTAATAGAGCTCAGCAGCTACATGGCTCCCCTTTCATTTTGCGCCAAGGGCTTCGGAAAATTATGCTAAAGTGGATTTCGAAACATGGGCCAAGGGCCTGACGAGTTTTCCATCCGTTTCTCGGCGAAACAAGTGCAAAAGTTTCAAGCATTTTTCCCAGGCCTTGTCGGGGACAAAAAAAAATGTAAGCCAATCTGTCAATTAATTAGCGAAGCTACGTGAAAAAGGAGAGAAAGGCGTAGCGAAACGGTCGGGTAATTTGTCGCCTCTGCCTTAATTTTTAAGGACCATTAAGGGTTTTTTATAAACGAGAAAATGCCATTTATATTTATTTAATGTCAGAAAAGGATACTGAATAGGGATCCGAAGGCTTAACCTCGAGTCTGCCAGACACTCTTTAAGGCGACTTAAAATATATTTATAATAGATTTTCCCATAATTAGTGGAATAGAAAATTATTTGAAGCTTTTGAAAACAATTAGTGGAAATTCTTACGCCAAATTGCCATTGATATTTATTTACTTTGTTGTTTCGCCTACGTTAATTAACAAATTCCTTTCCATCTTTCAAGACAAAAGCTAGCACCGATATATATAAATATATATATTAAGTGTGCCTGGGTCGCTGTGGGGAAACTGCAACTGAAACGCATTTATCAGTCTAACGAGCTCTGCCAAAAATCATCGTCAAGGTCATGGCGTCTTAGCCGAAAAGCCATTTTACATTGATCGATTGCCATTTGGGCTTTTGGCAAAATAAGCATCTATCAAGGCAGTGGATTATAAATAAATTGCATACTGATTTATTTATAGAGACTCGATTTTGAATTAAACTGTGCGCGAAATTAATTCATGGATGTGGGAGTGCGAGTTGGTTGCTAAATAAAAATTATAATAAATGCAAATAACTCAAGCGATAAAAGCAATACACAATTGCCATGACTAAATAGGCAATTCAAATTTCGAAATATGATATTTAAATATATATTACTTCATTTGCATTTCAAAATATCGACGAGAATTAAATGGTTTCAACATTACGCTTGAATGTAAAGGCTTTTATTAAATACAAAGGGATTTGAATAGCAACAAAAGCTTTTCATTAATAAGTAATCAGATTCGTATCGATAATTACGTGTGTTCAATGGTATCCCTATCTTAATGTGCAATCCACAACCCCTCTCTGCTCTCCACCCTTTATATATTTCCCATTGTATTATCTTTTTCTCCAAATCCTATTCTCAATACACAAACCGAAATTTCATCTGCCATAAATGGAATATGCGAAGTTTTCTTTTTTCGAACTTATTGCACACAAAAAGAAAACCTCAATAACAACTAACGGGAATAATAGCAAAGGTATTTGTGCAATAAACATAAAAAACCATTTAATCTTTGGCTAAACACATACACACACGCAAGGGAAAACCATGCTCGGGGTAAATATTTTGGTTAAGTATACGCCGGGTGTGCCGGTGCGATTGTCTGCATTCACTGTAGCTCCCCCTCGCCCTTTCCCATGCTCCCTCCCTAAAAATATTCCTTAATATCTCCTCTGACTGTCTGAAATTTCGCTGTGCGAGCAACCGAACGCGTCTCTGTATGTGTCGATTGCGATTGCACGTTTTGTTTGACATTCAATAGTTTTCATTTCTGTGGCAAAATAAAAATGGAGCAAAAAAAATAGAGGCAGCCGGGAAAAGCAGCAGCAGTAGGAAAAACAACAAGAGCAGTCCAACAATTTTCATTTATATTTGGGTGCACTGAGAGCAAAATGTATCTAAGATTTTGCGTAATTAAAAAATGAAACCGTTTGACATTAGTTTAGATCTCAAAAAAAGTGTTTTCTGTTTCATATACAGCAAGTAAGCTGAAGTATGCCAAGCAAAGTACATTAAGCGCTAGTTATTGCAAGCATTGCACCTTAAAATTCCCAAGTACGAATTCAGCGACAAATTTCTATAAGACTACACAAAGTGTTGAGGTAATATCAGTCTATGAAATAAGTATCTCATATCTCATTCTTGACTGGAAACTGGAACATTTTTATACTAACAATAACTAATATAAAAAACATTAATAAATACGTCGTGTTTTCTCACAGTGCCGCACTTTGTGATGCCCCAAATCCTCTTGCCTCTCTCTCTCGTTGGCTCTGTTGCCATTTCTTCCCTCTGCTCATTTGAAATTATTTTTATGTGTTGCCTTCTGGTTTTGTTGTTCCAATTGTTATTGTTTTTGTTGTTTTCGGGTGGTTTTTCGAGTTTAGTGCGGGTATTTTTATTGCATTTCATTTTTATGTAGTTACAATGACAATTTTCCTTTCTGCTTCGAGGGTTTTCAAAAGAGCCAAAAGATAAGCGGCGGCAGGAGAGAGATTTTTCATGCAGCAATTTATGCAACATGGCCTGCGATCATCATCGTCATCATCATCATGCACTCTCTATTTTTTCTACTTGTATGTCATTTGCATTATTTTTTATTACTTTGCAACTCTATCGAGAACAGAGATTCCTCTACGTGTCAAATGATTTTGCATATATACATATATAGGGAGAGAGAGAGAGAAGCCCGGGGGCATTAAATATTCATTCTTCGAAATGTTTTGCAGCACTTGAAATCGGGACAAGTTGGGGTTGGGAATGAATATAAAACTTTTCTGTGGCACAGTCGTCGCTCTACGGGAAATGTTTTCGTGCTTAAAAACTTACAACTTCTTGTACGACGTTCTTTTAATCTCTGTTAAAAAACTGCCAAAACATGTTACTCGCATCGCATCCCCTTCTGGGATTCCCCCTCGTTGGCTTTTGAGTTGTTTGCTTTGCGAATAATTTACACAGAGCAAACTTTTGACTTAAGACGGCGGGGAAAATGAGTGAAGAAAAAGGAAAGGAAATAAAAAGGAGAGATATATATACAAAATTTATACGAAATTCGTGTCTTGACCAGCGGCAAAGCCGCAAAGGGGCCTTGGGTTCCCAGGAGAGGCGTGGCGTCCCGAAAGAAAAAAAAAAAGGTAAGAAAGTTTGTTGTATAATCCGCAGAGATTTTGATCTTATTAAGCTTAAAAACTGTCCATCTCTGTCTTTACCTTTCTCTATCTGCCTCGCTCTATCGGCCGCTCCCTATCTGCCATCTCTTTCTCGCCATCTCTCGCTCTTCCTTTCTGTCTGCTTTGTTTATCTTTAGAGGAAATCTTGGAGCATCTGTTCCTCCCGGGGTCTTGACTTTTACTGGGACCAGGCCTGCCTGTGATGCAGGTAACGAAAATATTAAGCATAAAATTGCCAAAGCATTAAAAAGTTGTTGATGCCACCCGTCCCACTCTTACACTCCCTCTGTCCCCATCTCGCTCTAGCGCTGGCTAGGCCTTTCTTCTTTCATCTTAATTCAATTTACTCGGGGATCTGGCCAGTGGAGCACCTGTTTGTCTTGCTGTTTGGTTGCCTTCGTGTTTTGCAAGATTTATGACCGAAAATCCCGTGGTCCGAAGTTTTCTCCGAAGGCGTGAATATTTTTGCCTTTTTTTTCGGTACTAATTAAAGTTACCCGTGGGTTCCTTCACTCATAAGGTGAGCTTTGAGTCTCCCTCTCTGGCGCAATGGGTTTTATGAGTTCTTCAACTTACCTGTAAAGAAAAAGTAGCAAAGAAGAGAAGAGGGAATAAGTAATTAGCACAAATTAGGCAAAAAATCATAATAAAAAACAAAATCTTAGCCTATGGTTAGCCTTTGTAAAGAGGTTTCCCCATTTAAGATTATGTAAGACTTTAGGGACTCTTATTACGAGGGGTTCTGGGTATTAATGGGGCGTAGGGATTACATTTACATAAGAAGACGAACTTTATCCTTTAAATAACATACTTCATTTCAAAAGGCAATATATTTTTAGTGCTTAAATGTACAAAAAGGTAGTCCTTTATGTTTAATATTACTAATATTCCCAGGGTACTTGTATTATGATTTTTTATTCACAAACAACTAACAATCAGTAATATCATTACCTAATAATCCAAATGGTTTCATTTGATGTGCCTAAAGAGCCCTTTATGCTGGAATCTTTCAATAGTTTCCCCTTTTATTCATTTTGCATGTGGCCTTTTGTCTTTTTTGTTACCTGTTCACGGCTTAGAAGCAGCCACAGCAGCGCCCATCAATATAATCAACGCCCAATGTACGACCAAGACATGCCCTAGATGGGCATCAATCTCGCTTTGTCAGCGCCCAGTCAAGTTGCCTCCTTATTGTTGTCGCTGCACAAAGCCAGCAGAAAGAAAAAAGAAAATCCTACAAGAAAAAAGCTGTCGCCTTGATGACGTAGTCGACTGGGACTGCACTCCAGTTCCACCACACCCACAACCCGAAAACCAGTTCGCCTTCATTCCTGGGCGAAAAACAGGATTTTATCCCAGCCTGGGCCCGACTTTGCTTTGTTTTGCTTTCCAGCCTTAAGGCTAAATTCATTGTCAAAGTCGCAGCAGCCACAGCGGCAGCAGCAGCAGCAGCAGCAGCAGCGGCAGTAAACGCGCCTACAACAAACTTTTGTCATCAGACAAAAGAGTTGCAAACTTTGGCATTGCTGCGAATTTTGAATACCCATTAATGGCGGAGAAGAAAGGGCATTTTAGATGGTAAGAAGGGAGCTAATGAAACCAGTATGAATTCTTTATGAAGCTAAGTAAGGACTGCTTATATATAAAGTTTATATAAATATAAATTCCTTGGCTTAGATCAATCGTCTTCTCTTGTCTTTTTGCAGTTACGCAGCTTAATTTCGAGTTGGTTCCACTCATAAATTTTATTTACCGGGTAATTCATTGTCGGGACATATGTCAACAGCTTTCTGGCTTGTTTTATTTTCCCGCCACGCCCTCTAAAAAGACACGCCCTGGAGACACCAGTCAGGAGATTGCATTTGTCTTCCCGTTTTTAGCTTTTTTTCTTGTGTTCCCTTGAGTCCCTTGGCTGGAGCGACTGAATGACTCTTTGGTGGGTTGCCTCGGTTTGCCTTTTTGCCGGCTTGATGGATGATTTCGAATTAGCGATGCGGCGAGCATAAAAACAGCGCTGGAGATTCATCGATTTCGGTGCGGTTCTTTTTTCTGCTAGTTTCGGGAAGAGCCACCGAAAAATATAAAAAAATAATGCCAGCACATAAGTTCTCCGACAGCGGGGAGTGGATCCGTTCCAGCCAACAACCCATCTTGCTAATGATGTGAGCTTGTCAGTTCATTGAAGCTGGACATGAGTGGGTTACATGATACAGGGAATCCCTTCAACAGATTAAATGAGGTACGAAAAGGAATTTGTCGGGGCTTTAGGGGGATTATACAAGAGACTCGTATCAAGGAATACAATTTGTTGATATGTGGTTCTAAATAAAGAATTTTTTGAACAAACAAAATCCCTGTGTGGATTTATTAAGGTCGTTGTTTGTTTTAATATATGTTCATGTATTTTTCTTAATCTTCCTTACTTCTTAACTATGCAATAAAGTGTTAGATATTTTCCAAATATATATTTTTAAATATCCTTACTTATTTATTTATATATTTCGCTCACTCACACTGATTGAAAATCATAATGATCTTTTGACATAGAATGCCATTTTTAACTTTGAACATGCCTTGGTCTCTTTGTGTCTATCTGTCATTACAAATTTGTTTCAATTTCATGTATATATGTGGGTTGGCCCGTTCGTACACCTTGGTTTTAATATTATCCTATATTTCTTTTTGGGTTTTAATATGGCCCATCAGGTGCCAAAAGCGAGGCGCAACAAATTTGCAATTAGCCATGTGCACGATTTGTTGATGGCAGTGTGTAAAATCTGTTTTTGTCAATTGGGTTGGCGACAAACCAAAATAAAAACCAAAAATATGAGGCCTGTCACAAAAGGAGTTCAGCGGGGAATACATGGAAAGAAAAACTAAAGAGAATATATAGTAATTGAAAGGGGGATATAGTAATTTTAGAGTAATAAAATCCTTAATATTCTTCTTCATGATTTTAACAATATTTAAAATAACTAAAAACCTATTGTAATTGTATTCCCTATATTGATAGTGATAAAAATTACTCAATTTTATGAGTCATTTCGATTATCTGTTGTTTATTATATTCAAATTCCGGATACTCCCATTTACACACACATTATGCTTATCTACACCCAATCCATTCTCCTCAGGCATTCCCCAGACCCCTGGGGGCCTCGAATATCTTGCGTTGTATCTAGAAAATACCACTTAGGGCCTGCCAGGTAGCCATAGATATTTCCATTGTTGCCACACGGCCATCAGTCCCACTCTCTCGCTCTCCCTCTCTGGCACATTCTCGTGTCCCGTACATATGGTGTATCTCTGCTCTGGCCTCTGTATTTCATAACTGCGCATCAAGTGTTGCTTCCTGTTTCCTGCCGCCTCGCTGCCCGCCGAGCAACAATGCGTAAATTTTTATTAGCCCAAGTCCCAGCCCCTGCCGCCTGCCGCCTGCCCCTGGCTCCGTAACACTCGGAATCCAAATCCGTGGCCATCGTAAAACGTTGTCTGCTGTGTGTCCGCCTCAAATGATGGCATCATTAGACAATTTAGGCTCTCCGCGTGCCAAGTGCCGAATGTGGCTGTGCTTTGTGCACTGAGAGAACCCATAATCAATCTAGATTTGTGTTTTAATTTAGGTTGTACCACTGGAAGAGACGCAGAGAGCTCTTTGCAGCTTTCAACACATCTTTTAAGAATTTTTCTGAGATATATAGCTGCCTAAGCAGTACTAAAACAAAACCTACACATCGTGGATAACATATACAGTGGGACAAGAATTGCTGAAAGACAAATTTACCTCAAAGTTTGATAATAACTTATGTTTCATTAACTTTTAATTATAAATCTAGTTTATTATATATCTATATATTTGTATATTTATTATCTAGTTTAGAAAATTAAACATTTTTTCTCTCTGTGCATACTTTGAGTGCGCGTATCTGTGAGTGCCCCGTATGAGTGCCTGTTTGGTGTTGGCTTTTGCGTTGATTGAATAAATTATTGCCACTCGCGCGTGCATTCGAAAAAAAGAACAAAATAATAATACAAAAAACAGAATAAATAAATATGAAAAAATCGTTGTCACTTCGGCTTTTATGTCCCGCCTTTCTCTCTATCTCTCTCTGTGGCTGCCTCTCTATTCGGAGGTGTGCTTTGCCACCGGAAATAGCGAATTATGCGCGCATCGTCGCCATATTTGTGATGCAATATAGTGTTTGCACTTTTGTGGGGGGAAAGGTAGGAGACGAGGTGCAACCGCTGATTGTGCAACATAATTAAGTAATAAATAGTTAAAGTGTATCCAAATCTAAATTTAAGATGTTTGCATAATAAAAATAATTATTTAAAAGTCTAAACATACTTATACAGTGCCATAAAAACTAAACAAGAAAAGGTTCTATTATTTTTTAAATTAATTAATAGATATTAAAGAAAAAGAAAACAGAGGAATATTTCTATTATTTTATTTTATAAAATTGATTACTATTAATTTACTTATCTCTTCTTAAAAAAATACTTACAATTTGTCTTAGCCAAAGAGCTCTAATTTAATTACACGAAAATAATACCGCTTTACTCCATTCACCATTAAATGTAATGCCAATAAATAACTAGGAAAACAAACCCATGTTCTCATTTTACAATCTCATGCGAAATCTACAAACATATTTCCCCCCAAATATATTTACAACTCCCGTTTGGGGTAACATGGTTTATTCGCCCTAGGAGCAGTGGCTGTGGGGCGTCACAATCCTTTCCATAAATTAAAATTGGTCATGTAACCGGCGGACCAGTCCAGCGGAGAGACAGGCCCAGTTAGCAACTGCGCCAACCACTTTCACTGTCACTAAACCGAGTTTAATGCACTCGCAGCAGGCAGCCAGGCAGCGAGGCACCGAGGCAGCTTGCCGGCTTTCCGCAATTCGCTTTTCTGCCTACTGGCGGCGGTGGCGCAGTTTTCCACTGGTTATTCCGGTTCTTCTAATGGCCGAAGAGGGGTTTTATTTCGAGAGGCATTGGCAGTGTCATAATCAGACCAGACCAGACAGGGCGCGCGAGCGGAGCCGAGACATCGAGGGCTTTGAGCTCGGCTTCAACAGCCTCGACTCAAGGACAGATCGCTTCAAGCGTGCAAAAAACAAAAAACAAAAATAATACACATAAAATAAATGTATCTCAAAGAAGAATTCGTTCTTGGGCGCGTTCTCTTTTAAATTAACAAAGTGAAAAAATAAAAACTGAAAGCTTTGATTAATTATTATTTGTGTGCGCGTTGCGTTTCCTTTTTTCGCTGCTGATTGAATTGTTAAAAAATAGCCTGAGCCGGGCCCGGGCCCGGGCGGATAAATACAAAACAAAAAGTAGATAAATCACAAGCCCCCAAAACGCTTGTAACGCAATCTGTTTAAGAACAAATCTTTTTAGGCTCTAATTGCTATTTTTCGTGGTTTCGCTTCGCCCTAATGATGGGTTCTCGATGACAGCAGGAAGCCAGGCCTGAGAGGGAATTTCGTTGTACTTTTAATTAACCTAATGAACTGACAACCGTACGAGCGAGCGGGCCAACGAATTCTGTCTTGGCGGGTAACCATGGCAAGTGGCTTAAATGGCTAAGACGAGAGGTATAAATAGATGGAAGAATATGATGGTCCAGCGGCTTTAGCTTTGGCTTTGGCTCTTGCTGAAATGATTATTGATTTATTATGAAGCTCATGAGCCTGGCTGTGAAGTTAATTAATTTTCGCAGAAGCAAGATCAAAGCACCCAACTCCCGGACCCCAGCACATCTGCATATTATATATAGCATTAATGTTCTCCAAAGTTTGCAGTCAATGAATCTGACACCTTCGGCATCAACAGCTTGGCAGGCATCTCCTCTCTATATAAACTTGGGGATTTGCATTTGGCATGACATGGCAACTTCCAAGGCGAACTCAGTGTACAAACAGCAAAAGTTTATTTGCCAGCCGAATTCTTAGTTGTGTCTTTAGTCAGAAATTTATTACGACACTTCCAAAAGGAGCCCCTGGCAAATTCCACAGACTGACATCCACACGCTAATATATGTGTATAAATTATTCCCCAAATGTTGCAGTGTGTCTAATTTCCACCGCCAGCTGCTGCCTCATGCAAGTTGCATCTTCGGGCTCACTCCCTGCCCTCCCATGCCCTGCCCTACCCCGCCCTGTATTAGCATCTGCGAATCTCTGGGCTTACTCCCAGTGCAATGTGTCTGTTTTGGATGAGAACAGGATAAGCATCCTCATAGATTAGATTAGCTGTCAGCAGAAACAGATGCCAACTGGCATTACAGTGCATTTCGAAATTATGTGGCTGCCTCCGACGACGACTACGTGGCAAACTTCATTAGGAAGTGCTACATAAGCACATGTATTTGCATTTGTATCTCATTCAACAGCTACTTTAATCAAAATTTAATTATTAAATAAACCGCATGTATAAATTAGTTAAAGTCCTCAATAAATTATCAAGATAATTAAGTGTTCTATCAAAGTGTTTAAAAATTTTATGTATTAGTTTTAATGTCTCTTACCAGTGGTGGGGAAATAGAAGAGTAATTGTCAACAACCTATATAAAGACACTTAAATTAAAAAGCGACTTCCTTGAGCTCAAATAGTTATAACTCCTTCTGGCTAGAAGTACCAAAATGTTTTAAAAATTTGTAGATACGAATCCATCTTCAGGTGGAAGTTGGTATTTTTCTGTTATTTCCTGAAGTCGTATAAACAATTTTATTAACCCATAACTCAACGCAAACATAGTCATATATCGATTAATGGCCAAGTTAAAAAGAGACGATCATCGCCAGATAAAAACTGAAATATAATCAATAGAGCTGTGAGTCAGCTGCTGCCCCCCTTGTTTCTGGGGCCCCAAGCTGTCAGCGAACACTTTTTTTAGGATTTAAATTAATTTACTTTCCGATGGGAACCGCAAAAAACAAGGAAAATTGACACATACCATTTTTTTGCCTTCATTATCAGTGCTGCCTCTGTGTGACATTTAATAAATTTTCATGCAAAGTTGTCACAACCCGAAACCCCCTCATGTCCCCCCAGCATCCAGCCGAAAAATCTGGTCGACTGGGCCACAACTTTTTTGTGGTCCCCCCTCGCTGCTGTGGGTGTGTGTTTCCCTTTTGCGGATGTCCAAGCAAAGTCTTTAATTAATATTTTATTCATGGTAGGAAAACCCATTTTTCCTGGCCACATTGCAACAACGTTATTAACAGCAATTTTCGGGGTATTTAAAAAATAAAGGAGACAGGAGACAGGAGAGGCCGGGGTGTGGGGCTTGAGATGAGCTGGCACATATGACGCATTAAAAAGGGGCATAAAAGTGACGCCCCAAAGCAATCAACGCTGCCGAGCTGCCGGGCTGCCGGGCTGCTGGGGTATAATGGGGGATAATGTAAATTTATTCCGGAAATTCTCTCTGACAGCCCTGAAAATTGAATTCTTATTTGGTTTGTGCCTCTCGGTAGACTCTCGCAGAGAGGGCGATGGAATTTAAGATTAAGATTCAACCCGCAATTGAAAAATAAGCATCTGTAAGATGTGCGAATAAGAGAGGGAACTTTGAGATGGAGATTCCAGATCCAGCAATTGAAGTCTTCGAATTGCACACAACCCCAAAAATTAAGCTGTCAGATTGCAAGACACTTACTTTTAATCATTTTTCGCCCTGTCATGCCGCACCTCGAATACATATATACCAAATGCCATTCACATTCGAAACTCTGATTGGCAGCCAGCTAATAGATATAAAACTTTGGCCCCAATTTGACAGTTACACGCATCTAGATAGCAAACAAAACAGCTGAGCAACAAAAAGACTCATTTCGCAAACTTTTTTGATTGAAGCCACAAACAAAATGGCAAACGCACACTCAAAGTCAAAGTTCGAACTTTTTTGGGTGGTGCAGGAGTGTGGTGTGCGTGTGACAGCTGCCGCCATTTAATTTTGAGATAAAAAGGGGTTCCCAGCGAACCAACCAGGGCACCGCACCGAAATTGGTTTAGGCAGCAGCTTTCCGGCGGCTTATCTTATCACCGGCCTAATTGTCATTGGCCCGCAAGACTGCCACAACATCGGGCTGACAGTTGGCGTTAATGTTGCCCAATACATGTATCTGAATACTGTATACCGTGCTGTGCTGGGATTTATCTAAACACACCGAGGGACAAGTGACGAGCATTTAATGAACCATTCGACCGCCGACTTCCACATCCACCTCCACCTGATGCCGGCCATTTTTCGCTTATCCAGAGCCAATGACAATGCTAATGCGGGCTTTGCCAGCTGCTGTTGTTGTTGTTGTGGTAGGAAAATTAATTAATGTGGCCCCAGGAAAAACGGCAACCAGAGATGGGGTATTTAATGTGTAACAGTTGGCTGAAAGTTTGCGCTATTTCGTTTTATCATTTGGCTGTGGGTTTGCCTATAATTAAACCAAAAAACCCAGCGAAGTCTTTGTATAGAATTAATTCCTTTTGATAAAATTCGTTCTAAAAAAATATATAAATCGATTGGCAGAGTTTCCAATAAATTACAACATTTTTTGTATGGTTTCAGGATTAAATTGAAACCCTTTGATGCATGTGGTTGAGGGTTTTATCTATTGTTTCGTTCAACCTTAAATTTCTCCTATATTACAAGCGAATAAAATTGCCATAAGTTTTCTCTTTATAAATCAATTGAACTTGTCATCAGCATATTCGCCTTTTGTTAGGTGAATTATAAGTATTTAATTTGATATATATATTCTCCAGAGATTTATTCAGTTTGCCGGCTTTTGAGACCCACCACCGCCCACGGTGAGAAACCGGCTCGAACGTTATTTATAACTGCCAATTTCGCATATTTAAGCCAAGTCTTTGACTTGCTCCTGCCTCAATTTATTAGCAATTTCATTTGATTTGCTGGCTCCATTTTCAAAATGTTTTTTAATTAAAACAAACTCCAGTCATTTTTTTAGACTTTATTGATTCGATTTTCTGACTTTTAAACAAAAAAAAATAAATAAATTTGGGGCGCCATAGGCAAATAGAGATTTCCAACTGAAAATTTTATGGCCATGGCTGTAGGTTTTTCCATAAAATGGGCGTTTGCATGAAAATGTATGCAAATTGCCAGAAATTATGTAATACGGAGATGGCATAATTAAATTCTTCTTTCACTTTTGTTGTAGCAGAGAGTATCACAAATTATGCAAATTTCTTCTAGAAATTTAGAGCAGGTTGGCCCGTCTTTTTGTGAATTTTAGGCGTAAATAATAAATTAGAGCGATATGCTCGGGGAATAATATTAAAGCTTATGGAGGTTATTACAGGGGGAGGCAGTAATTTACGGCCGGGTTTTTATATGTCTCTTTTTAGGGAGGAAAAATTATTCTTCTACAGAAAAATGCGTCATAAAGCTAAATGGAAACTAATTTAGGTAGCCCGCAGGATATTTTTAAGATAAAATTTAAAAACAGGAAGTTCTGAAACGCACCCAAAAGTCACCTATTTCTAAGGACCCCTAATCTTTTATATTTTCCTAACAAGTAGCTCGTTTAAGGCTATCTTTTTAATCACATTCCCTCTCTGCCATCTTTATATTTATATATTCCTGAATCATCTCCTTTCCTTATCCTTTAGTATCTTTCGCTCGTTCCTTGCGTTTGCTGATGGGCAGGCCTGTCTTCGTTGCATAGTTTAAATATTGATTTTTAATTATTTTAAGCAGAGCACCAATACCACAAAGTATATGCAATGCTCCGCCAGAGGTGGCACACGTTAACGAGTATATATACTCCACTCTATATATACTTATATAGATTTATACAGCATCACCCATGGAGCTCCTGAGGGGCCACACACTGAGCGAAGGACTCGACTCGAGTCGACGACTCCGTCTCCTTCTCCTTCTCCTCCTCCTCACACCTTTCCCGGTGGCCTTCCCCCGAGGGTTGCTCTGGAAATTGCTCAGCGAATGTGGGTGGGTGGTGGTCGTTTACAGAGGGGGTTGGGTTGGCCGTTGGGTGTGAGCTGGGCGTGTGTGTGCTGCGTGGGTTTTGTTTTTAGCTTGCTGCCGCCTCTCTCTTGAGGCTCTTAAATGTCACAATGGTGATGCCGAGTCGCATTGGGGTTGGCACTCTCGGGTCGCCCTCATGAACCACTCTCCCCCTTTTATTTTTGACCCACCCTTGCCGGCATTCATTCATTTTTTTTTGCAGAAGCAGCAGCAGCTCTCGGCCAGAGGTACAAAATATAATATGTATGAGTTTCTTGGCTGCTGCTGCTACTGCTGTTGTTCTTTCTTGGCCATTATTTTGCACTTGCCGGGAACGCGAACGCAAACGGCGATGGCGACCCTGACCCCAGGTCCACTGTTAACCCATGTTTGTCCTACGTTTTCGTTACGATTCGCTACGTTTTGTTTCCTTCACTTGCAGAAAAATGGTGATTACAATTTAGACTATTGGATAAATAGACTCTTAGACTCTTAGAAAACTTTTACTTTAACTTTATAGAAGCAAACAAAGACTACAGACCTTGTTAATATTGATGAACAACACATTCCTCTTTGAGTTTAAAATTTGTTAAATATATAAAAGCGACTCCAAATTATTTTGGACTTGCAAAATGGTACAGAAAATGTTAAGCGACTTTCAGAAAATTTTTATAGAAGTAAACAAAGACTACAGACATTGAAAATGTTTATATTTAAATTAACAATATCACCCTCTACAACATGTATATTTTTAAAATATATAAAAACTTCTGCAACAGACTTTAGATGTTCAAAATTATATAGAACAATATTAATATTGTTTAAAAATAGTTTCCAAGAAGGAATTAAATTCTACAGACTTTGTATATATTAATTCAAGGATGAACATCTCCCGCTTTTCCTGAAATATTTCCTAATAATTAATGAACCCCCTTTTATTGCAGTGTTCGCTCGCAGTCTCACATGCTTGAAGCCGAAACGGACTCGCAATTTGATTTGTTTCAAGCGGCGTGTGCTAAGGGCAACATACACACAGGGAGCAAGGGAGGGACTAGGATGGATTGTTTCGAGGGGTCTGCAGGCTACACAATTACAAAAAATGTTTTTTTTCGGTTTTGGGGCCATTTCCACCATGTCAGCGAGGTGGCGGCGGCGGTGGCGTCGTTGCCAAACTTCAGCCAGAGAGTGGAGAATTCGAAAAGCAAAACTGAACCGATTTTAGTGCCGCTGCCACTGCCGCTGCCGTTTCCAGCGAGACGCCATCAATCGATGCCCGGAATGAGATGAGATGAGATGAGAGAAGCGAGTGGCCCACAGAAAACTGGTAACAGATGCTGCACACGTGTCCCGGGTGCGGTTCGCTGTGTAATTGGATGATGTTCAAAGGACAGAGGGAACCGGAGCTGGGCGGAGCAGGGAGAGCTAAAAACAAATAAATAGTCGGCGGCCATTTCAACGGCGCTGTGAGTGAAATACAAATAACATTTAATAAGGAAAGGAAATTGTCTATTTTGGCAGGCCGAAACAGGCAGCCAGGCAGCCAGGCAGGCAGGAACCACGAGGAAGGACTTCATCTATCCACAATCAAAGGGAATTAGCAGAAGGACGACGACGAGAAGCTACAGGATGGGTCCAGGAATTGGTTTTGCTCTCCATTTAGAAGTGTTCGAAATGAGATTTAGTGGAGTGTGTGCGGAAATAGATAGAGACGTTTATCCGTGGAGGGAAAATAAAACTCGATAGGTGTTAAATTTCCTGTGCAGAGGTCTGGAAAATAAATGAAAACCTACATATATGTACACTTTTATGGCCTTTTTACCCTGATTGCCAATGTCCATTAACCCCTTTTCATCACTCAACCGGCCACGTTTCAATTTTCATTATAATACAGTTGCTAATTAGTATTTAATGTGCGCACAAAAGGGAATATGTCCCTTGTAAGCTTTTGTATCTTTGAATTTCCCCTGAAAAACGTTGCAAGCATTTCTTTAATATTATTAACAAGTAAATATATTCTTTAAATATACAAAAAGTTCCATAGTTGATACATTTCATGACCAAACTCTGGTCTTTGAACTCAAGCTGCAGCTGTTCATGAACCCTTAGGCACCCCTATGCCCCATCCTATTACATTCATTATAATAACCATGTTAATTGCAATTTAATATGCGCCTGCAAATGAAAATTCATTTTTTTCTAAATTGAAATTGATGTCAGAATCGTGCTGAAGTTGAAGGCCGCCCTCATCCACATGTGCATCATGCTGGCAAATACAACTTCAACTTTAATGGGCATACAAACCAATCAAGAAACTAAGTAAATAAAGTTTGCAAAAATGGCAGACGCTCATTAAAAATCTAACATTAAACAATAAAATGCAGGGAGACTAAAAGTCCAATAAAAACACTGTATATATTTAATGCAAATGGTAAGTAATTGCTGAAGTTTGAGGTATTCTTAGGGGAACTTAAGTACTAGCTAATATTTTGTAAACAAAAATATCAAAAGGTCTTTGGGGGCTTGATATTTAATAATATTTCTTTAAAAAAAAATTTGTAAAATTAAGAACAAGTCTTGCTACTAAAGTCTTGCTAAAGTGCACTTATTTGCATTTTACTGCTCAATAAAAATGTATTATCTTTGCAGTAAACCTTTTAAAAATTCAGGTTATATCAATAAAAAAAAAATGTTATCAACTATTACCTTCTTTATTTTGAATATGAAAACCGTTTCATATATATATATATATGAGCATTCAATAAACATTTTTATTGAATAACCCAGAGCTTTCAGGTTCTAGGTCATTGCAAACGCAGCTTCGATTTGCAATGGCGAGTAATTAAAAGGCCATAAAGGGAGGAGACAGGGGAGACGGAGGCGGAGGCAAGGTCACCAGCTGGGGACAACTGCTGTAAAGGTCAGAAGTTGGCCAGGTTACTATTGCCAGCCACCGATGATGTCAGCCAACTCGTTTGTGGTCAAGACAATCGAGACAATGGCGCCTGCCGCCTGACCCATCTCCACCTCCAGCTCCCTTCCGTTCAGAAATTAAAAACCCAGAGCGCATCTTCCATTTATCTTTTGCATTGCAACCTGACTTGTTCACCTTGCTGTTTCCACAGAGCAAAAAATTAAGGGGTAACAGCCTTAGTACATTTTTCAGGCTTGCCTAAAATTTAAACCTTTTACTTAAATATTTTCGAATAAGGAATACTTCCAGCAGACCCCTAGAATTCCTGCCTTTTTTTTCCCCCATTATATTAATTAAAGAATTAACTATAGTTAAAAATCCTACATTTTCTTATAGAAATTATATTTTCTCAGTGTTTTATTTTGCGGGCGCTGTCGCTTTATGCTAATTGGCAACAGTTAAGGTAAAGTGAGCACAGTTTTTCACTAAGATGGGGTGGAAACGAGTAGCAAATTTGCACTTTTCAGCTAGCCAATAAATTAAATTCATCGAAAAGGCGAAAGCCTCGAGACGCCATTATTGCCAACATTAGAATTATAATATATATACACAGGAGGAACACAAAAATAAAGCAATAAGCGAAAAAAAGAAATAAAAAGTTACATTCTCAAATCGTTAAGACGATTTGTGCGAGCATTTTTAAAGGCGCTCCTGACGCATATTAACCAAAGCGAGAATTTATGGCGAAAAGTCGTGTAAATATGCATGAGATACATTGTTGTTGGCCGGCTGGCTGTTGGTAAGAAAATGTGTACAGCGGCAGTGAGCTTCATTACTGGTTGATTAATTGTATTTGCATAAATTATGCACAGTCTTTTTATTCAATTATTTAAGGTATTTACAACGCCATTTATCCGACTTAATGCATCATTCTATAAATAGTTATAGACTGCAAGTCTGTGAGATGTTTCCGGTTATGGTGTGATTCAAACGGAGGGGCTAAGCTATTTAATAGGTGTCATGGATATTAATTTGTAAGAGGCAATGATTCACAGGAGTGTTAATCATTTAACTGTTTGAAAATGTAATTGTTTTTTATTTTTACTGTGATATTATGTATGAAAGTCAATTTATTAGGTGATTTTGGCATTTTAAATAATTAAAATATAATTTTTATTAAGTACTAGAAGTCCAAACCAATCCCATTTTAGTATCAACTAAGCCTAAAGTCTATACATATACATGGACAAGCTCCGAAGTAAAACAATTATTTACTCGAACCAAAAAGTTGCTTACCCACTTTTTTATTTGGTGACCAACCCTAAAAAAAATGATAAAACCTTGCTCAATGCTAAATCAAGTGGGCAGCACATGAATGGTTACAGTGTGTCACATAAATTTATGGGAAGTATTTAATTTAAACTCAACAATTAAATATTTAAGATCCTTGAAGAAGGTTTATCAGATTGAATTTAATAAAAGAATATTTATATCGGCATCATTTACCGCTTAAGTTTTACTTGGTGGTATTTAAGTTTCAAATCCTTTAAAAAAACTTTTATTAAAATATTTAGTAAAGAAAATTATTCATAAAAAATTTCCTTTATAATTCTTCTATCATTACTTAAAATGAATTTAAAGAACAAAAAATAAAACTAGATAACATAACATATTTTCGAAACCCACTGTTCTTAATTTGACTAGGCCAACACATTTTTTTCCGATTACTCAATATA
The DNA here is from genome assembly GCA_008042775.1 of Drosophila pectinifera. Classification (NCBI taxonomy): domain Eukaryota; kingdom Metazoa; phylum Arthropoda; class Insecta; order Diptera; family Drosophilidae; genus Drosophila; species Drosophila pectinifera. Next base: position 279,796 of record VNKC01004791.1, on the reverse strand, counting down.
CAAATATTCCTTCCAAAAAATTAAAAAAATAAAAACAAAAAGGAAATTATGTATGCACAAACGACATGCCTACAATAAAATCTCGTTTATGACATGCAAATAAAATGTAAATTTAGTAGCCCAACAGAGCCGAGCACCGCGAAATAGAAACAACCACAAACAAAAATCGGAGAGCACATATAAAAAATAAATAATAGCAAGATACTGAGAGCTGGCCGAAGAGCACAAGCACCAGAAGATAAATGAGAATAAAAACAAAAGCCGGCAGCGATAAATAAAAAGCAAAACAAAACCAGAGATCGACTCGAGGCGACAATAAAAATTTGTCGACTGTGTCAGTGCGATCAAAAGCGTTCGAGGAGCACGTGGGGGCGTAGCAAATAGCCACATAAAGAGCCAGATGGGTGAGCAGCGACAGAGCAGAGAGGGGAGAGTGGAGATCGCCACAAAAAACAGCAGAACAAGTGCAGCGAGTGCGCCTTGTGCCTCACTTGCCGCTAATGAATGAAAGCGAATGGGGAGCTGCTGAATGGAGCCGAGTCGAGCCGTGAAATGGAGTGAAAACAATTGAATGGCTGCCTGCTAAATGGAGAATAGATTATGGGCCATAATATCCGTATTACAGCTACTAACAATTTTTTACAAAGATGATAATCATTCGATTAATTCACACGATTATTCATTGATTTATTAGGCAACACCTGAGTACTGATGTAAGATTTAAAAGCTAACATCAAATAGAATATGCAAAGGTACTTTGTTCAGTATATGTTCATAAAATATACTACAAATAAGACAATTTGATTGATTTTATAGCAGAGTGTAGCTGAATATTTACTTAGGAATTTTAGGTTTACAACCTTTACTTTAAATTAATATAAACGAATTCTAAAATTCCTAAGAAGTATTTGTATCCTATAAAATTTAAAGAAAACCTTAAGAATTTATAATTTGCCTTTGCTCAAATTTCCCTTATTATTTCCAAATAATACTTATGAGATATCATTAGGCTGCCGTAAAATTCTCCAGAGCTGAACTTGAGCTGCTGCCGCTGCCCACTCAGCCGAAGCGAATATTATTATGAAATCGCTTCGAAAGCTAGACCGGGCTGTGTGCTACAAATACCGTTACTTTGGCGACTGCACTATACAATGACAGCGCGAAAAACCTGTTACAGTTTTGACCAAGTTTTGTCCGCAGCTGAGTCATACAAAAAAAAGTATCACAAAAAAATACAGAGGCGGGCGTGCGACGATCTTGCTAATTGCCCGGGGCAGAAAAGCGCGGCGAGATACCTGGGATATACCTCGTGTGACTGACACCTGCGATTAGCTTTTTAGCCCCTCATTTCCCCCTGCAAGCCATCATCGGTGAACCGAATAATTTGCATGAAGCTTGGCTTAAACGGTTCAGTCAGCAGCGGCGCAGCAGGGAGAGCGAGGGAAAAATGAAAAAATACAGTCCACGCTCGGCTGAATGTACTTCTATAAGAGTTTAAGCATTTTGTTTTTCAGTTTAATATATCATTTTAGGGAAAATATGAAGGCTTCTTGTTATAATTAATGATCTGATATCAGTTTAAGTATTTAACTAAACGATAGATAAATCAGAGCGACAGCCGAGGTCTTTTGATTTTAAATGTGTTTTAGAAACTCAAACGTAGCTCACTAAAACAACTTGAAAACCTGCCTTGTTCCAAACAAACTCTACCTGTTTTCTGGATTTTTATAGTATTACTTTATGAGGCTGCACTGTGAAACACAAAAAAGGCGCTCGATAATATGTTTCGGTCATTCACATTTGGCGTAACTTTGTTGGCGTTTGTTTATCTTTGGCTCTTTCATCTCGAGCTGTGAACTTGTCAGTTACAGCAAATTTGCATTCGTTCATTCGTTGTGTTAATTTTACAAAATATTCAATTTACTCGTTTTGCTAATTTCAATTTTATGAAATGTGCAAACTGGTACATGCGTTTTTAAGAGCATTTTTAAAGATGATTATCGGATGGGGTTTAATTGCATTTCAGCAGCACCTAAGCTTAAAAAATCCACAAATTAATTTGCATTCCAAACGGGGAATATCTAAATCAGTTTTTGTTATCTTGAGCACATTAATTTGGCTTTAAGTGGGCTTAATTGTGGATAAATCAAGCAACTGAAATCAGCCAAGACTTTCGAAGTAAAAGGAGACCAACCACCAACATTTTAAGTGGATTGTTTTCTATTATTCAATCTTTAAACAAGACCTTCAACTAATTTGCATTTTAAATGCAATTTTTTATTACTTATTTTAAGCTAAAATTGCAAATAATTTATAAATATCACGTAGCTAAAATCTGCTCAGAAAGTAACTGGAAACCCACACTTTATATAAACCAAAAGTGAGTGTCGATTGGGATTGGTCTAGCAATTTGAATGGGGGCTTTTCTAAAGCCAAAGTGCTTAAGGGGATGAGAATCAGCAAGAGAGAGCCAGCCCAGAGAGGCAATTTTTTAAATCAACTTTAATTGAAATAAATTGTCATATCATTTGCCCTGGAAATGGAAATGGACTCAATTAGATGCGGGCCTTATGTGCGCTCTACTCTACTCTACAGTACTTTATTTCACTCAGCCTGCTCGCTCTCCCATTCCCAAAAATTGTACATTTCCCCCCTGAAAAATTATAAAGCCACCATCAATCAAGCGGGGCGGGGCGGGGCGGCGGTAAAATGTAAAATGAGAAATTGAAATATGACAAGAACCTATCCAATCGGCCGAGCGATTGATGACCACTCTCGGTAATGGAAAAATGGAAAATCTACTTAAGAAATTGTCGGACACATGCCCACATCATAGTCGGTATATGTACATATATGCAAGACCATAAACAAGACCTAATTGGGTGAAAGTAATTTTGTACATAAAAATCATTCGAGATGCCAACAAACAACCTTCAAAGCTCTGCTCTGCCTGTGAGTGCCTCAAAATAAAATAAACATAATTAATAGCAGACATTAAGTCCAAAAGCCATAAAGAGAGAGATATCTGCTGCTTGGGATACAGTAAGTGGCGCGATTGTAAACGTTTATTGAATGTAAGTATATATTTTTGTAAAGCGATGAGATTACTTGGACTATCTTTAATCTTTATCTGTATTTAAAAAATACACGATTTTTAAAGATTATTTTTATGAGGAAACTTTCGAGATTTATGAGCCTTACAAGTGCTGAAATCTCATTGGATTTTGGTACTTTCATTTAGGCAATGATTAAGTTAAAAAGTAATAGTTTTTAAGCCTTTATTATTATCTCTTGAATACATTTTTATAGTTTTATGCTATATGCTATAAATGCTTAAATCTGTTTGGCTTAAAACTCTCAAATCTTAACCAAAACTTTGCGGTTAAGTGCGCACGCACAATGAACTTCCTCTGATCGCTCTTTACCCCTAAACAAGAAAAAATATCCCCTCCCGATCCCATCAACAATTTCTGCTGATGAAACCGCAACAACATCGGAGCAACAATTTATGCCAGCCGCCGCCAACAACGTATAACAGTTTTATGCAATTTATGTGCAATTTTTCAATTGAATCGCCGGACTCAGGCCAGGTCAGATCAGGCCAGGAAGGCTTCATGGAAGCGACGCAATTTCGGTTTATTTTTTCACGACATATTTCTGTTTAAATATATAGCTGCTACAGCTAACGATGACAGCTAGACAAACTTATAATTGCAATTAATTCGAGTGACATTTGCGAAATAAACTGAGACTAGAAATAGATAGAAATCTGGTGACGACATTGGGCGATAATAAAATTATAGAAAAATAAATAAAAGTAGTACACGTCGTCTAGAAAGTTGGATAACTCGGTAAATGGATGACTTATCAGTTGAAGGAATCTATGGCATTGAAAAAGACGTTAAGAATATTTTAAATGCAATTTCTATTGGTTTCTCATAAGGTTCAGGATGTCGTCTTGATATTTGGTGTCCAACTCTGACCCTGAACACTTTAGAGAGCCGTAATTAATTTATTATATGTAGGAAATCACACTGATCAATCGCTAAAAATATATATAAATATTTCTTAGGCCTATAATTTCCGTTTCATTTCGCTAAGAAACTCATTAACTAGGCCTTTCTATAACCACTTCACCTGACGTCTCCATTCATTTTTCGCTAAATACAAACCCCACAAAAGACTCGTTCTGCGATGAGCAACCAAGTCAATGTCATTCCGTGGCGGATCTGACATCATAAAAACAGCATCGTTAACCCAAACAACAGCTCCTAGTGCCATTCATCAAAATCTGGTCTAAGTTTCGGACCAGGCAGGCCAACTTCCTTATCAATCATACGACAGTTAAGTAGTTATTTAACTATACAATTTGCATATCAAACGTACCTGCAAAGAAAAGAGAAGAGAGAAGAAAAATGAAGCGAAATTAATAACAAATTTAAATTTATTCGTAGACGTGGGAAAATACATATATACATATAGAGGAGGGGAAAAAACGTTCTTGTTAACACATTGCGGGTATCAGATGAACAGGCAATAAATTGGGGCTCATTATACGAGTCGCAGATAATTATATAATGTCGGGGGAAGGCATTAAGAATATATTGTGTGGCTATGGCTATATATGTATCTGATTTTAATGAGAAAAATAGCCGTAAACGCGGAGGACGGAGCCAAAGTCAAGTGGAATCCGAAATCTGAAATCCGAAAAGCCGCAAATTCGACCAGCATTTTTGGCTTGGCTATCAAATTACCCTCGTTCCTACAATATTCCCCTCTGTTCCCCGCTGATCCAAAGACAAACAATTGTCCCGCATAAAAAAAAAAAAAAGAAAACGAAGACAAAGTCAACAAATGGCTAAGAGAGGTTTCTTTTTTGCTTTTTGTAGGAGGGTAGCTCAAGCTCACAACACACGTGTGAGTACAACATTTGACATTATTTGTTGTTGGCTGAGCAAATAGGTAAGCAAACAGAGACGGCAATAGCAGCGGCTAGGGAAGGGCGAGAGGTGTGGACACACACACACACACACACCACACAGAGGGTTTGACTAATAAGGATTTTAGCACGAGCCACGATTTCGCCTTAAATCGAGAGTAAAACACACACAAAGGACGTGCATTCAGAGCCGACGAGAAAAATGCAAATAAAATGGTGGTCTGGAGAGTGCAGAGATTGCGTATAATATTTTTGGCAAATATTAAAAGAATAAATTAAACTCTTGTTGAAATTTTGTATTTAAAATAGTTTCAAGTGTTTGTTTTACTAAAATACGTTTCTGATCTACGTTAATCTTAATAGCGTCAAGGAGAATCATCCTTTATTGTACATACATTGTGTGTATTTTGTTTATGATTTATACATATATAAAAACTAATGTTCATACCGTAAATTCCATTGCTTTAATTTAAAATTCAAACTGGAAACAAACACATTACTTGTAATTCTTATTGGTTACTTTTATAAGACTCCGAAAATACTAGTTTAGGATTAGGATTTCTTAGGAAAATTTCAGTGATTCCTTGATTAAAAGTCAGCCCCAAAAATTTTGAGGAACATAAACTACAGGGTCTTCATAAGAATTTTAACTTTAGATTATAACAAATGTAAAATCGTATAGATAATAAGAATCTTATTTAAATAACCATTAAAAATTTTTTAAATTGACTTAAAAACTCATAAATTGTTAATATATATAGGAATATAAAAGAAGATTTAAAGAACGGAGAACGGAGATTTTTAACGATAATATTGTTAGAAGATGCCTAAAATCGGCATCTTCTAACAATATTGAGTATTAGCCTTCCTAAGAAAACTTGTAAGCAGTCTTAAAAATACCTTTAATTGACAAATTTTAAAAATATGGATTATATACTATTTTTTCTAATCTGTTACAAAATCAACTAAACAGCTGTCTTGCCTCTAATTAGGCCTATAAAAACTCAGTAAAAAAGCAGATTCTCTTCGAATAAATTTATGTTGGATATCTCCAGTTTCCCCCTAACCGTTTTTAACCAGTTATCGTATCTGTGTTTGGAGTGATCACTGTTACGGAGTCGCTACTGAAAACTGCAGGAGGGAAAACTCCAGACAAACAAACAGCGCGGAATAGAGCCGAGTTTGCTTTTTATTGTTGTTTGCTGTTTGCAAGCGATATTTACGACTTGCAATGTTTGGAAATGTTTCTGTTTTCAGTCTTTTTTTTATTCTGCTTACTTTTGTGTTGTTTTGTGTCTTTTGCTTACCGGGTAATACATTCCTTGCGGAGGAAGAAAAAATGCCCCTGAGCCCCACAGTTTGACGGCTTTTTATATTCACAGTGGCGCGTCGCAAATATGATGAGTAACTCCTTGCTTTTTCTCTGCGTGTATATGCAGGGGGTAGCTTTTTCAGTCTACTCTCTTTTTCAAGGGTAGAAGTTCACTTTACTCTCGATTTTGCAAATATTTCATTTGTTTTCAATTGGTATTTGATTCTGATTTGATTTGATTAAATTCTTTCTTTTACTTGGTTTTTGGTTTTGGCACAATTTTCGTTTCTCCTTTTTGGGATATACACTTTACTGCGGGCGAATAATTTAAAAGTAAAAAATTGGGAAAATAAATATATGTACGAATCGGGACACGTTTTTGCACTTTAAATTTTATATTTCCGAGCACGCAAAACTATTATTTTCTTGCCGCAAAATATATTCAAAGTCGCACGTGCGAGCGAGCGAGACGGGGCGCGGCGGCAGAGCGAGAGACAGACAGGCAGCGAGGGGGCGACATACAGTAAACAATCGATATAGTGAAGGTAGGCCTACTAGAAGGAGTTACTGTATAGGTTCTGAGATATATCTAGATTTAGGAACGTATAGAGATTGATTTTTTATTAATAGTTTTAATAGATTTTTGTTTACACAAACTAAATCTATAAAACAAATTGTCATTTTGATATAGAATTTATATGGAAAAAAAAACCTAATATTTCTAATGGTTTTTTAGAGAATACCAAACAAACAAATGATTGATAGAATCTTTAAATCTCACTTTCAGTATTATGTTTTTATATTCCTTTAAAACGTAAGTATTATTCATCTTTTAAAGAGTTCACTGTAACGATAAAGTACAATCTGATGTTTGTTGTTTTTAGGGGTGGCTTTCATTCTTTTTTTGCATTTTGGACTCCTGGGAAACTGAACTGAAACTACACGGAACGAAGGCAACCGTCCCTGTTGGATGTTTAAATTTTTCGAAAACGAAAACAGAACCGAAACAGCTTGCCAAAAGGGAAATGCGCAAAAAAGACGGCGCAAACGCGAGACAAAAGAGATGGGGCGTTGATGATGATGATGATGCGAAGCGCAGGAGGAGGAGTAAGAGGGGATATGGCAGACAGTTCACGAGTTTAATAAGAAATTCCTAGTTTCTTTTGCGTATCTATTGAATATATTGGAATTATCGAGATTTTTCTGTTACTTTCTTGATTTTTTGTTTATTTTATAATTTTTTCCCACACACACACAAAGGGTTTTGATTGTCTGCCACGCATCCCTTGAATATTCTTCTTTTTTGCGCGCTTTTGCACTTTACTCCTAACTTTATATAGGCATTAATTCTGTGTGTTTTTTCTTTAATGAAACGAACTTTATCTTCTGATTTTATTCCCGATTTTCTTATTTTATTTCCATTTTATATTCGAAACAAAGCAGCTGAGAGAGAGACACCTTGGGAGACAGAGAGCGAGATGCTGCCGCATAAATTCAACCAGAGAGAGAGAGGCCGAGCAAAGAGAGCGCCGCCAGATGAGTGGGAAAAATCGAATCAGAATTGTGAGCGCATAAAGGATGGCAGGATAAACGAGCAGGCATAGGCAAAGCGGTGCGAAGGCAACAACACAGCAATGGCCACAAAAACATGTGCGTGAATGAATTCCGTTTTATTTCGTATTTCTACGCCTCTTCTTCTTGGCAGCAGCATCTCGCGGGGGAGCGGGACGGCGCGCACAGGACGGGACAAGAGTGAGTGCGAAGGAGACACAAGAGAAATCACGTCCCTCGCTGCTGCGGCTGCTTCTTCTTCTCGCCGCATGGCATATATATTTATTTTTAACTTTTCATTTCATTTATCTCGCCGCTCGCCGTTTTCGCTCAATTTTCTTGTCGATTTCCGCACTGCACTTTTCACGTTGCGAAGGGTTTTTCCTTGGCCTCGCCGTTATATTTCTGTTTTATTATTACCGCGCTTTTGTTTTGGCAAAATTACATATTTAGCCGCTGCGTGCGATTATTTTTATTTTTCTTGTGTTGTTTTCACTTTCAAGCGTGCCGAATTTCCACGGAAGAACGTCCGCTAATCCAACACCCACGACTTGTTGCGAAGAGGGAGAGAAAGCAACTGCAATAACCGTTTTTCAGCGCCCGCCTTGCACTCGTTCGCTGGCTGCTGGTCTCTCTGCTGGCAGCAGGCGTTAGTGTTTGGCTCACCATGGCGCACTGTTCGGCTCAATGTGAGTTAGCAGTGTGCTGTTGGGCTGCTGAGTGCTTGCGGGTTAACATTCGTCTAACAGTCGCTTATCGATAGGTTTCCGAGTGGCTGTTATCGAACTGTTGGGGGTTTGAAATTTTTAGGACTTATTTTTAATATTTCATTTTTCTGGGTTTTTGATGGGAAATATTAATTTTTTTAAAGTAATTTTTGCCCTTGTTTTATTCCTGTATCTTATTGTTTTTTCCTGTATTTTTTTTTAAATTTTCTATGTAGTTTTGTATATATTTTCTGTATTAATTTTTTGAGAAATACCTTTGTTAAACAGTTTTACCAAAAGTGGCCCTAAATTTTGTATTTCTTTAGCAAATATTTCATATTTCAGTTCTTATATCTAAAATGTTCCCTTTAAATTTGAGTTTAAAGTCACTCTTTGCCTTTTTTTATAACAGCGCCCATAACTCTTTCAGTCAGTTTTTCGGCCATCAAAAAGTCGCCTCCTGGCATTTGTCTCAGTTCCGTCAGCTTTTCGCAGGCTTTTCCCCCGAGTTCCCCCCGTTTCCCATCATATATGGGCTCAACAAACAGCGTCCGAGGTCCGACAAATCAAAAATTCGCCATGAGCTTGGGAGGCAGGGGAAGCACGACTAAGGGGGCTAGCTAGACGGGGGCTACATCCAGACGATTCCAGGATTCGGAGGGGGGCTGGTCCTAAAACCGAATCAAAAGTGTCAAGCCTCATTTTCGGTTGTCCTGAACAACGCTTGTCAAGATTGCATTAGCCAGCGTCCTGCTGGTCCAAAGGAGCAGAGAAGCTGGTCTGGCAGAAAACTACACTGCACAAAATATGCTTCAAATAAAGCCTTAATATTAGCCTTAAGTTATTAGATATTTGTATAATTTTTAGGTTTTTTACAAAGGAAGCTATATGATTTTTTTGTTACTTAAATAGGTATTCCTTACGTGATATTATAAAAGTATTAAAATATATATCTAGATAACTTATAAATTAATTTTATATATGTTCATTTTATAGTAAAAAAAAGGCAATTAATAAACTCGTCTAATAATAAGATTAGGCCACACTGGAGAATAAGGTATTTGAGCGGAAATAAGGGAAGGGTCACACTATTGGACGGAACTGAAAAAATGACAGAAGCTTTCAATATATTTATAAAAACCTATAGCAGAAATTTAACCATTTTAACGTAAATTCAGTTGAGTATATATTTTCGAGTGTAGCTGCAGCTGGAGTAGGCGTGGTTTTTTTAGGGAGGCTTATTAACACGACGGACAACAGCAGGCGGCGTCAGGCGCAAATGCAAATGGATTCACCGCAGGAGCAAGAGAGAGAGCCTGGATGGAGCCGCCTGGCCATGGAAAGTGAGAAATTTTTGCCCTGCAACCGGATGCAAGGGCTGCACATGATACTGCCTCCCCCTCTGGGAGTTTTCCCACCTCGCTTGTCCCCCTCCCTGAATGAATGTCCTCCCATCCCGCATAAATGCAGAATCCCCAACGCTGGCAACTTTTTAATCCCTTTTGGCCGGCAAATTGTCGCCAACACCCTTTCTATCTCCCTGTCTCCCTTCTGAAAAACGGCAGCCGGCAAAATGAGCAGCGTGCTGAGGTTTTTCGTCGTTTTCCACGCTTTTCACCGGCATAGCCAACAACAATATTTTCCCCTTTTCGGACTAAGCTTAAAAATTGAAAAGGTAAAATAAGTAAAGTGTATGAACATCAGCCGATAAGTTCTGAAAGTCCTCCTAATATTTGCGCGGAGGGGGGATTTTGTGGAGGATAAATCACTTTTAATATCCAAAATGGAAATGCGATGAAAAATGATTCAAGTGAAGCCGAAAAGGTGTAAGAAAAGGTAGAAGAAAAGGATACTACACAATAATAAATCAAAAGGGGAAATGTACTAGGAAAATACTGCTTTACTTTAATTAAATAATTATAATAAATATATATAAATGTTATAATATTTGTTCTTTCAGACTTAACATAAGAAATTATGTTTATATTAAACTCAAATTATATACAAGAAATAAAAACATTAAGAAATATAAGCAGAAAAACCTTGGATTCAATATCCTGTCATAGCTTAAAGTTTCAGTACTGTACTTCCTGTAAAGGATATTTTTTCTAGTGAGACCTAATCTTTTTAGGGGTAAAATCTCACTTAATATTGTTGGTAATCTTTGATCTTTATCAGAAATCATTTTAATTGTAGCAAATTAATATTTAACTTATTAATAATATTTTATAAAACCAGAAAATTTATTAAATTAAAGTTTATCCTAGATTATTTATGATTCTATTCGCTTCAACTAAATTATTTAAAAGCTTGGATAAATTACTAGTTAAATTCAATTATAATATAAATATTAATACAATATACCTTGTAGTGCTTTCAAATTGAATAAATCCTTTTACAAAATATTTTTTTTACCTTTTAGTTTTATAGAAATTCTATTTTGAAGACTTTGCCCTTTTAATGCGTAAAGTTTTCAGCAAATCTTTAGCCAACCGCGACTAAGGGAAAACTAAGGAAGGAATTTTCGCAGGCACCCCACACCGCCCTCTCTCCGCCCCTGCCCACGCTGCTCAAGGGAGCTGACCTGCCTCTGAGTTTGATATATGTAAAGAGGGGGAGAAGGGAAGTGGGAAAGCGAAGAGAAGTGTGGCCAACTAACCGCAAACAATAACAAACGATGGCCAAAAGCGAAACAGAAGCTGTTTCTGTCTCAGTCAACGACGCCTACACACACACCCCCTCTCCAGGGGCGTAGACGAAGGACCGGGATCCGTCGGGGTGCCATTTACAAGGAGCCAAGGATTTATGATGCCCGTTATCGCGCCCAGGACGCGAAGAACGCGGCGCAGCAGGCGAAAACGATGACAAAAGGTGTCCACCAGGGCAGGGGCAGGACTACTAGAGGAAAAAATCAGCAATGGCGTGGAAGACAGATAAAATCTCGCACGCAGCAAATACAATATGTACGAAAAACCAAACATAGCATACTTTTTTGGGGGCCCCAAATGCTAACAGAAAATTTGAAGCTTCAGTGCTGAAAATTCAGCTAGTATAAAGCCTAATTTAGCACTTTATCATTCATTTAAATAACAACGGAAAAGTTTGTTTATAAACCTTTTAAAGAACCCATTTAAATGATTTTTAAAAGACATAAAAGTGCTGAAATCAGATACTTTGTGAGCCATTTATATATTTTGTTATACAAAGATATAATAAACCATTGTTTAAGATTAAAAAAAAGTTGAATATACTTATACAGAAAAGACTCTTTTAATTAAAAATTTCCCCTTTTATTTATTTTGACTTATCAAGTTTAAAATATATATAAAGAGATAAGCTAACTTCAGCCTATTCAGCACCTTTTATTGATTTAAATAACAACAAGAGGATATATTTATTAATATTTTTACAAACACCTTTAAATGATTTTTAAAAGACTTCAAAAGTGCTGAAATCAGATCCTTTGTGAGACATTTATATATATATATATAATGATATAATAAACCATTGTTTAAGATTAACAAAAGTCAAATATACTTATAAAGAAAAGACTCTTTTAATTAAAAATGCCCCTATTATTTATTTTGACTTATCAAGCTTATATAAAAATATATATAAAAAGATAAGCTAACTTCTCTTATATTGTAGCTATTATTATCCCAGTTTTATCTCCCTTCTGCCATGGCCTAAAGCCATCACTGGTTAACAGGCTGCCGAGCAAGGGAAAAATGTGAAATTTAATGGGTTAAACGGGGTTGGAAAGGGGTTGCTTTGTTGTATTTTCGGGCGAGCCATAAACACATGTGTTGTTCATTCACTTGTAGCGCAAATTGGAAGGTTTGGGGTGCCGAGCTCCCCAATTAATCGGAACTTTATGAGGTTATTTATCCAACACTCGCAGCCAGGAGAGCTGCCATCAAATCGACATTAATTAAATTAAATTCTGCTGGAGAACAGGAAAAAACATAGCGTCTAATTAAAAAGGCAAAACCGTTGGCATTGGCCCATTCTAAACAGGGCCTAAAAGTATCTATTACTGCGTTCTCGCTCTCTGCTCTCGACAGCCCCTCCTAAATTAGTCAATAAATTAAAGCAGCTCGGCCCGTAACGAGCCCAAAAACATTGCATTAAAAAAACCATTCATTAAAATGGCAAAATGTGGCGCTGAAATTTATGGCCCAAACCGAGGGAGAGGGGAGCTCTGAACGCGTCTCAAGTGGCAAAAGGCAGCAAACAGAAACAAAGTCAGGAAAAAGAAATGGCAGAAGAGCGGTTCAAATCTTTAAGCGGAGGTCGCCAGGAGTATCCTTCCAGCTTTTACCACTGGAGAAATGTAGGGAGAAAGCTTACAGGTGGGAGTGCGTTTGGTACTGTATTTTGTCGGGGTTCCTGAGGGTATGACAATTCCCTCTTTGACTTTTAAAAGCTAAAATATATATTTTTATAATATATAATTAAATAGAAAGGAGATGCTAATGAAGATGTTTAAAAATTTTTTACGAATTTTAAGAACGTTATTCTGATTACAATTCTGAGAGAGAGATCACTTTTCTCAGAGCTCTTTCTTTGATGTTTTTTATACAATGAGCCTTCAAAGCTAAAGTCTTTAACCGTTTTTTGCTAGATATACGTCACGTTCAAGAGTACTAAAACAAAACCTACACAAACACCTAGGGCTGAGAATTACATAAGCAAAATATATATATTATATGCGTGACGGTTGCCAAGTTATTGCTTTTGGTTTAGCTGTGCTTGCATATTATGTCAGGCTCTGATCTTTAAGGTTGGTGCCCATCCATGCTTTATTTATAAGACTTTGAAAGAAAACATATAAGTTTTTGGGATTAAATAATATTAATTAAGTCTGTTAGCGAAGTTATTATTGGTAGGATTACATTCTAATTCCTGCCTCTTTCTGCTCTACTTTATTTTCAGATGAATTTGAAGTGAATAATTTCATTTTTAATTTAAGTAATGGGTATTTAGCTTCATTTAGCAAATTCTGTGCAGACTCTGTCCTCGATTTAGGCGAGGAAGGTGCGCGCCATGCACTCAATTATAATTTGCGAGCAGGGCTCAGGCAGAAGCCGCCCAAGGGACGAAGATGACGCGTCATCAGGCCATTAGCAAAGAGCAGGCTCTCACATACGCTTGGGGGGCTGGGGAAAATGCTGGATAAATTATGGGAGGAGGTGTACTATGAAAAAAAATATAATAAGTAAATCAAACAATAACAAAAAATAGATGACTTATTTAATTTAATTTACAAAATTATGGAGAACTTTTTTATTTAAAAGGCCAAACCAAAAAATTCTTATTTATTAGTGCCAATATTAAAAAGAATTCAAAATATATAGTTATATATATAGGTAGTACCAAAAATAAATATAGTTTATCGTAGGGAAATATATATATATTTAAAGATCTTTTTGCACTGTTTTTCCCTGTGTAAAATGTATGAGAAGCATTTGCAGAATGCTGAAAGCATTTTGTAGGTTCGGGTTGGGGTATATTCCCTCCCACTCCAGGACTCGCACATCCTTTCACTCATTTCGTTTCATTTGGCTTGGCTTTGTGTGTATTTAGCTACGGATCCTTTGGTTTAGCTTCGTTGCTGATTTGCGTAATATTTCTTGATTTAAGACAAAGAAAGACAAAGGGAAAAAAATATGGCACAAGGCAGAATGGTTTCTTGAAGCGGAATAAAATGCGGGGCTGTGGCCACTGTTTTCTCCGCTTCTATAAAAATAAACTAACGTCCATTAAGCTTAATTCGATGGAAAAATAGTAGATAAAATTGAGGAAGTAGCCATAAAAAACAGCAGCAGCACTTTCCCCAACTGCAGCCACTAAAAGGCCGCCCTATAATGGACATTTGTACACTGTTTTCCATTTTTTTCTTGGCACTCTTCCCGTAAAAATCTATTTGAAAAAAATAAGGGGTATTATTTTTGACTAAATTCCAAGGAGATACAATAAAATTCAATTGCAAACTTAGCTCTCGGCGGCAAATGAAAACAAAATAATGAATATATACTTTTTGGCCGGCAGAAGCTTACAGAGACGCCGAGAAACTTGGCAAGTTCTTAGCCACAAGCAAAGAAGTGGGTTTCCTGCAGCAAACACATGTCAAATGGACCAGGGCCCCAGCCCTCCTCCCCTGGCCATGTTCCTTTTGGGGCAAAAAACAAGTTTTTACTTCTAGGAAAAGCTTTTTGGAAAAAGTTGCACGGACAAATGGCAAAACTGCTTATCTCAACAAAAAGCCAAAGACGTTGGGCAAAATAAGAGGAAAATATCGAGGAGTTGGTAGATGGAGAGAGAGAGGGAGAGAGGGGCTGGGCGTTGCCGATGGGGGCGTGGCAGGTTGCACTAATGGTGCCAAGCAACCGGAAATGCCGCCATGCATGTCTGCCTCCATTTCAGAGGCTGTGTATCGTCCTTCTCCCAGCCCTGCCACCATTTTCACCCCTTTTTCACCTCCTTACCCGACCAGACTAAATCTTGATTGCCCTTTGCTGCAAGCCAAAAAAAAAACATTTACAAGTTCGCTCACAATTTACTCTAAGAAATGTCTCGTGTTTTTCCTATTTCCCCTTTGAATCGCAGACGTATATAAGTCATAGCATCTGATATATATCACCCCGTTTTTTTGCTATGATAATTTCCGCAGTATTTTATACAGAAACAAATCAGTTTGATTTTAGGAAACGCAGCTGCAAAAACGGAGCAGACATGGCCAGGAAAAACCTGATGAGCGAATTGGAATTGACATGTTGGCCAGTGGCCAAAAGATGGCCAAAATGAAGTCGTTGGAGACGCCTGGCCTTATGCAAGGGGCTACAAGCCGGTTGGGTGAGAGAAAAAATAGGCTTCCTAAACCTTGCTACATATTTTCAGCATATTTCATAATTGGTGATGTTATAGAGTTTTTTTTAGAAGTTTTTAAAAAATGTTTTTAAGAGGTTTTTAAGTAGATTTCAGAAATATTTTATGGAGATTATAAAAAGATATTTAGGAGATTTTAAAGAGATTTCTGGAGATTTAAATAGGGTTGTAAATTGATTTTTATGATGGTAGAGGTGTGTTAAAGTTTAAAAAATATTTTCAAGCTTAATTTGCTACAGAAATAGCTTTTAATCAATAGAAAATTATAATAAAATTAGATTTTAAGTATTTTAAGTTATAATTAATATTTTATAGCATGCTTTTTGGCACCAAATTAATTGATTTCTGCGGCTCTTTAGATTGGCTAATTAACTTCAACTGCCCGAGGATCTAAAGTGTATCGATTTGTCATAATTAAGCGACCAGGGACCGCAGGAAAAAACTTTATCTGCAAAGTGCATAATCAATGTCCCGCCACACTCACAACACACATGCCCCACACAACAAGCCCCACACACATGCAGCGTAAAAAACTCTGTAAAATTGTGCTAAAGTTAATTGAATTTCGGACACAGCCCACAAATTCCCTCTTTTGCCTTTTCAGAGCATTGTTGTTGTTGATGGGTTTGCCTGCTTATCCAATTAGACACGAAATTTTGGTTCTATTTTTTTGGTTTGGTCGCCTCTTTGCTGGTTTTTGTTGGCCGTTTCGGTTCGCGGCATTAGCTCAAAAGTTGGCCCATTAATGGCAAAACAAAATTCACTTTTGCATCGCCGAAAATTCCATTTGGTGAGTGGTATAGGCAAGGCACAGAAAAAAAAGATTGGTACAATTTATGTACCTAAAAGAATTTAATATTACTTTTTTAAAATTATATTAAACCGCAGCCAAAGTTCGAAATCATTTAAATTATATCTTATTTTTATTAACTTAAAGTTTTTTTCTACCAAAAAGTTGCCTATATTATTTTTCTAATTTTTTGAGATATTTTTCTATAAGTGTTCTTGATTTTGTAGTTAATTATTATTTAAATAATCACTTAATTCGAACAACTTAAAAAATATTGAGATTTCGAATATTTTATCTTATTAATTAAGCTATATTTATTTTTATTTTTTAATTATTATTTTGAAACAAAATTCGACGAGGAGTCTTTTTTTTGGAAAGGCCGTTTTTCTCAGTGTATATGTGTGATTTTAGTGGCTGTCATTGTTGTTGTTCCGTTGCTGTTGTTGGTGGTTTTAGTGGCTCCACCTAGCGGATAGCTGCCAAAGCGACAACAACAACGGCCGCTGTTGATTTTGACCGCCCCAATGTTTGCTTTTGGCCAGCCGCTGTCTCCCCGTTGCGCCCCTTCTTGCCACCCTGTTCACCTATTCTCTCCACTCTTCTGTTTGTGATTGCGTTAGGCCAAAAGGCGGGCGGGGAGATAGAGGTCCTGGGAGCCAGGACAGGAGTTTGCACTCTGCGTTCGGCTGCGAAACTGCGGCGGAAGTCAATAAAAGTTGGCCTAGTCCGTGGGAACGGTTAGAAGCGCCGACTGTCTGGCTGAATTTGCCCAAAAACAGCCAGACTCTAACCAAATTAGCAGGGATCAGGCATCAGGCAGCACGGGAATCCAGTTTAAGGACCTGCCGCATTTAGGCAGGATACGAGTGCGCTCTTTGTTTAAGCCTTTTTAAGGCATTTTTGGGCCATATTTGAACAATGAGTTCAAACTTTTCGATCCAATTTGTTCACATCTCATGAAAATCTAATTAAACAAGTAAAAACTTTAGGAAATCTTTAAGAAATTTGCATATTTTTAATGATTTCCTAAGATTTTTACTTGTTTAATTCGAGTTTTATTTATAAGATTTATTGAAAATATGTTCAATAAAATATAGCATATAGCAAGTATGTTTTGTTGCTTATAGAAATTAAAAGTTTGCATATTTTATTTTCATAATTCCCAATTCGCCGCATGTTTCTCTGCAAAAGCTTTTTAAAGGCGAAATTTTATAATAAAATAGCTTTCGTCCTTTCGAGTGGCGCCACCTATGCTGTTGGCCGAGGAAACTGGGATTTCAAAGCTTGACTTAAACAGAGACAAGCGACCTCTGGCGGACGATTAAACAGGATAGTCACCTGATACCTTAACCAAGAGCTTTAAGGCGCGAAAGCTTCCGAAAAGGCAACAGGTTCAAAAGCTGACACACACACGCACACCACACATACATATCAAATATTTGTATAGGAGAACTTATTTTTGTCATAAATAAAATAAAATAAAGAGATTTAAAATAAAACAAACCCAAATGTCCTCGTTGAGCAAGCTCCACTCATCGTTCAATTCACCGTTCAACTGATAACAGCGAAAGAAAGTGCTCCAATTTCCCGTTATTGAACTGCCGCAAGCACCAGCACACTGACTTTCCATTTCAAAAGGCCAATCACCATCCATTGTTTATGTTTTTCTCAAATTTTTCTCAACGCAACTGATAGTATCACTAAATACTCATTTAATTAAATAATCACTAAAAAATCAAATTAAAACAATTCCAAGACGAGGACGAAAAAGGAAAACCGAACTGATCGAGTCGAAAATTTTCTTCATTTAAAAGAGTTAAAAGAAGATGCGAAAGAAGAACGTGGAAAACCGAAAATGAAGTTTCAAGGCGCAGCTGCAAAAGACTTGGCAGAGGGAACGCCTGAAGATCAAGGACACTAAACTGACCAATGAGCAGTCAGCGCGAGGGATAGAAAATAGCAAAGAGCCCAAAGTGCGGGACGCCAACGCAATGCTAAAAAGCATCAGTGTTGGCAAAAAAAAAGCTAGATGAAGTACCCTAAATTTAAGCTATAAACACAAAATTCTTCCTAAATAAATATAAAGCCTAATATTTAATTTGTTATTGTATATAGTATAAGAATATAGTTTTACATGTCCAATGACCCCACCGCTTTTACAACAAACTTACTTATTGGATACAGCTATATTTTCACGTTAACGACATGTCAAGCTGGAAAATAGCGAAGATCCCAACACTGAGAGTCGCCGACGCAGAAGCGCCGCTACAAAGTCTACTTGAAACGCATGTGCTTCAGAGACATAGACTAGACATTGTACGAGTATGAGCAAGATAGCGATATTCTAACGGTGATTGTCATAAGAAGAGAAGAGAACAATGAAAAAAGAAGAAAAAATTCCTCATTTGCAGTGCGTTTTTCGGAGTGAAAAGTCGAAGTTTCGTCGCGTTTAATAAGAATAATTAATTATATCAACAACATTAATAATTAATTATCGGTTAAATGAGCAAGTGCGCTTTGTTCGAATCAAATATAATACAGCTAATTAAAAGGCTTATTATAATACGCAACGCTAAACAAACGGTGCATCGGTGTGGATTGCAATTGGATTTTTTTGTGCAGTTTGCAATGCAGAATCAAGTGATTTAATTAAAACTAATTAAAGCAGCACAAATGGATGCCTTATATGAATACCCAAAAATTGTTTGCCTTACTGAAACATTAAGTTTAATGGCACTAAACCTGACTTTTAATTCGCAAATACGAGTGGATTTTAAGTGGCTAGCGGTGTGGACTGCAAATGGATTTTCAATTGCAAACGCAATTTTTAATGCGTAAGAAGAGAAGAGAACAATGAATAAAAAAGAAGGAATTCCTCTTTTGCCGCACGTTTTTCGGAGTGAAAACATCAAAGTTGAAGTTTCGCTGCGTTTAATACAAATAATTAATTATATCAACAACATTAATAATTAATTATCGGTTAAATGAGCAAGTGTGCTTTGTTCGAATCAAATATAATACAGCTAATTAAAAGGCTTATTATAATACGCAACGCTAAACAAACGGTGCATCGGTGTGGATTGCAATTGGATTTTTTTGTACAATTTGCAATGCAGAATCAAGTGATTTAATTAAAACTAATTAAAGCAGCACAAATGGATGCATTATATGAATACCCAAAAATTGTTTGACTGAAACATTAAGTTTAATTGCACTAAACCTGACTTTTACTTCGCAAATACGAGTGGATTTTAAGTGGCTAGCGGTGTGGACTGCAAATGGATTTTCAATTGCAAATGCAATTTTCAATGCAAAACCAAGTGATTTGATTAAACTAATTAAAGCAACAGAAATGTGTGCAGTATATTTACATCCAAAAATTGTTTGCCTCACTGAAACACAAAGTGTTATTGCACTAAAGCTGATTTTTAATTCACAATTACGAGTGGATTTTAAGTGACTAGCGGTTGGTCGATTTTTTCTGTGGGTGCTAAGAATTGGATCGCAAGAGACGGAGAGATGCACCAATTGCCTTTTGGTGTGGAAGATATCTTAGTACAGTGAGAGAGAAATATAAGTGAAATTGTGGAAATATTAAAATAAAACAATAAATAAAATATATTACTTTAAAAAGATAATATAAAGGAATACACATCAATACAAAATGTGAAAAAAAAAACATAAGTTATTGTGCCACTTGATTTACAAGATAAATAGATAAAAAGACAGCGTTGCGTATAATAAAAAAAAAAAATGTTTTTTGCCGATGCATTCAAATTTACGAAAAGAAAGAATAATAAATCGATTATAAAAGTACGCGTGTGTTTAGTGTGTAGTGTTATAATAGAGATGTAAAAGTCAGATAAGAAAGGTAAGTGTCATATTAATTACTCACTTTATTTTATTTATATACAAATTTATTATTTTATAATTCTAGTTACTTGAAAAACTATTTATTGACCGGTTAGATTAAAATAGTCTTGCAGAATATTCGTCACACTCTCGTACAGAAATATTTAATCTACATTTTATTTAATATTATTTGCCCATTTCTCACCTGTGGCCTCTGATGGAATTCGACTGGCGAAACATTTCCATTAACTTCAACTGCCGACGCAGACATTTGTTCTGCTGTTTTCTGTTCAATTTTTGCAGTGTATTATTTAACTAGATATACAATTTAGTTGCTTTTTTATATCTATATCACGTGATAGCAATACACAATTGACACTTTATTGTATTATTTGGCGACTTGACATTTGTCCGATTCTTTTTAGGCTTTTGCCTATTTTAGCGCCTAATTGAATTCGCGTCGGGATTTTCCGGATTTCTCTTGAGGAAGCGCACTTTTTTTTTGTGGTTTTCTTTGAGGCTTTTCTTTTGGTTCTTGTTGTTTTTGTTGCTCAGGTCAGTGGAACGTGACGCGATTTCCTAACAGTAAAGTCCCAAGTGGGTGGGAGTTAAGGGGCTGTGGCTGACCTCTAGACTCTAGCAGTTTATTAGGGGATTTTGGTTCGACTTCATTTCTTCCTGATGTTTGTTTACCTGCGATTGAAAAGGAGGAAAAGTAAGATGAGTATTTTATGAGTTGGACTTATGCTTAGAGGTCTACTTAGGAGCTTCTTTACGATTTAAGGTTATCTTGGGTAAGCTTGGGAAGTGTTCTTTGTCGTAGATTATAATGAAATTGATTAAAAAAAAACTGACGTGATGGAAATAAGGTACATTTGATTCGTAATCAGTACATACATTTTAATCCCTGAGCGTTTTGTTGGCTTACTAAAAATATTAGAGATATTTCTACTTCCCCTAAATCTTATAATGTATGTTTAACCAAAAAAGAAGTATTATTTTTCTAATTTATATACAAATTTATTAATGAAATTTAACTTGTAATTATTTGTTGAAGCAATAATTGACTTTAAAGCAAGGAAATGGATCCACAATTCCCGTTACCATATTTTTCGCCAACTTAAATCGTAAAATCGATTCAATGTATCTTTCTATTAACAGGAAATTGCTACAATATATTAAGAGTGTATTTTTAGAGGAATCCATGTTGATATATTTCCGACCAAATTGCCGGGAATTGACATGAGAGTGAATTTCGATTGATTGCGAGACATTTTTAGATTTTTCACGTTGACAGATGAGATGAAAAAAGGGGGGCAAAGGGTGGCAGGCAGAGATATAGGACACAGGCAAATGGTAAATAGCTAACAAGGACCTTGAGGGGTAGAAATGTACAGGCCCAGATTGGATGATTCAATGGAACATTTTGAAATTGAAATTCCTACTGTTTTCCTACCCTTTCCCCTCTAGAAGTAGTTGCATGTAAAGTTGTGTAAGACTAATTTATTTTATGTTTCTCCCATTTCACACAGCCACAAAAAGGGAGCCATTAATTTATCCTTTTCTGGCTAATTTCTTTCATTTTCGTATAATTTTTTTCATTTTATGCTTCCGCTGCTGCCACTTTACTTTTAAATACTGGTGTTTTCGGCTCCTTTATTCCCGCATTCCCATTTAAATAAATAACGCCAACATAAAAATTCATTTGCACGAAGAACTGAAAAGAAATTCCAGGGAAAAAATACTAATTTGTTAAATGAGGGCGAGAGAAGAGATGGTGTTGCAAAAAAGGGGACTGAATTACTGAGAGCGGAAAAAAATTAAGCAATTCATACGACGCGGGGCCCTTTGCGCTATGCTCTTTGTTTTATATCCATAAAAAGGGTATAGTATTTTTTGTCATGAGTTGGCAATAAAATGGGGAAGAGAGTTTCCAAAATAACTTCTATTTGCTTTTTTGGAATTCCTGGGAAGTAAGCGAAAAAGAAATCTGTGCATCTGAAATCAATTAAATGGGTGTCCAAAAGTTGAATACAAAATTAAACATATTTGCTTGCAATTTTTGGACACTAGTTTAACTGTAACTTAAACACAAGCCTGCCTCTTTTAAATTTTCTTTGCTCTTGAAAAAAGTGTATTTGGAGCCTTCTGTGCTCTAAACTTTTTGGGACGTCCACTGATGGAGGAGATAGGAGATTTCTAACTAAGCGCCTCCAAACTGCTGCTGACACATTTGGCACATGCCACCAACGGAATGGTGCTGTAAAAACGGGGTGGTCCTGCGTCCTTTCACCTCGCATCCATTTACCTCCATGTGCCCCAGCTCTTACTCCCGGGGAACATGCTACATTGCTAATGTGTCCCATTTGCAATGGCGAACCACTGAAGCTTAACACGTTGTCTACGCAGGCAGGCCGCCCGGCAGCGCCACGCCCACACACAGAACAGAGGCAGAAGACGGAGAAGCGGGCAAACTTTGCCTGCAATGTATGCTATAGTTTTTGCTTATCAATGTGTGCACAGTACAGTGAAGACCTGAAGTATGGAACTATGAAGAAGGCAATTTGGAAAGTCTTTCTCTAAAATATATAGGTAAAAATAGGGTAAAGGAACCCTAAAATGAACCATGGTTCGAGATTCGACTAAGGTTGCTACTTTAATGCCTGATAACTCCCACGTTTATAATCCTATTGTACTTAAATTTTCAGAGTACGAACACACAAGTCTATTTTTATATATCTATATATTCACATATGTTTATACAAAACCTATATTCTCTTTACACAGAGACCACTGTCTGCGTCTGTTGGCACACATTCTGCCCTGCCTTGTGTGGGAGTGTGTAAGGCCATTCAAAAGTTGCATCTGACTCGGAACCCTGGGGAAAAATGAATGGAGCCGTGTGGAGAGGGTTGTGGGGTAGGGCTACAGAGTGTATGCGTTTGTGTGTGTGTGGGGCAATGCAATCCCTGCGGTAATTGTCTCGTTACTCGCTGCTTGTTGGTAAACATACCGCCAACACGAACACACACAATCACAAACCCATCGGGCTTCACTGTACCCATAGCGAAAAGCGGAAGTAGGCGCCAACAGCGCCAGCACACCCCTTTTTATCTTCCCACTTTTAAGCACCACCGCCACTTGGCTAATAATTTATTTACAGTTAACATTTTATAAGCCCAGGACATCCGCAAACACACACATCGAGACCCGCCCCCCCCAGAGGGCTGCCATTTGATTTCGCAAATATTTGCAGTCTCAGCTTTTGCACTTTCATTTTTTTTCTTTGCCAGAAGTTGTAGGAGGAGTTCTCAGGGAGGTTGTAGGGGTAAGAAGCTGTTTAGGAAACCTTCTTTCAGGGTCTTTAAATTATTTTTGTAAAGAAGGAGAAGGGATCATAATTTATACATTCCAATTTAAATAAAGGCTAAATCAATGGAACGCCGAAGGCTTCTTCTTGTCCGTCTTCCTCACATTTAAATATCTTAAATTTATTTAAAGAGCATTCTAACTTCGATTAACTGATCCGTCCCCGTCTATCTCACTTCCTGGAGGCTCTCCTTGCGCCCGATATCCCTTCGATTTCCACAGCCTTGCCACCAACCAAGCCCTGACAACTCTGTAGCGCCATTTGCCATTTCAGCGCGCTGATGGTAAGTGAAATATGCACAATTTCCGTTTGCCGTTTCAACGAGCGGGGGAAGGGAAGGAGTCACCGGCAGAGGGTTCCAGGAGGATATGAGGTAGCAATGTTGTTAGCAAATGTAAAATACAGTTAACGCAGTGTGTCTCTGTACGCTACACATAAATGAATGAAAAGGGCATTCGGTTAACAGGATGTAAAGGAAAGCGAGGGGGGAAAACAAGACGGAAAGTCAGCCAAGGAGCAAGGACTGAGGCAGTGCAACAGTAAAAGTTGCCATCAGTCGCTTTCAATAGCCATTAAGGTGGCTTTCCCATCACCAAACCCCCTACTCTGCTCACCGTATTTTCCAAACCTCTGAATGGAAATGCACTTCTAATGGCCATTCGAAGCGGACAAAGTTATGTTCACTGCACTTGCTATATATACCAGGAGACTTACTAGCTGGCTTTTCTTTTATTTCCCTGTTCAACAAGCTCAGCACGAGTTTTCCACACATGCCCCCTCTGAGTGTGCCGTGTGTGTTTGGGAAAGTGAATGTGATTTGCATGGGTTTAACAAATTGAAGTTGTTGCGGATCGGTGTACTACAGCCACGGCTTTCCGAGTTCAAACAGAAATTGTTGGTCAGGGAATTCGGAAGTGGTTTTTCCCATGCCTTTATTGGCATTTCGACGCGGTATTATTGGCTTAAATACAAGTTTCAACTTTAAAGGCTTTTATTTGAGAGCTGGCTTAAAGGTAAATAAATATAATAGGTTCGTTTACTTGAGAATATATACAAATGAATTAGGAGTATCAGTAAGAATTGTTTAATGAATTTCTTTACTTTACTGGAAAAAAGACACTTAATTCGTATAGATATAAATCCGACAGACATAAAATTCTCGCTGCAGGCTTAATTTATAGAAAAGTATATATAGAACTTGAAACTTTAGCCCAAGCATCTCCTAAATAATTATTTCGATAAAAATCTTTTAAAGTGTGATAGGGAAAACCCCCAAAAGTTTTGTCCTGTGGGTTTCTTCAACACTTTTCGGTTAGTTCTTAGGTCCTCTCGCCCTTACTGCCATTTTCTTATGGCCTTACCCCGTGAACTTTATTGGCCGAATCCTTAAATGGGCCAGAGTTTCATTGGATTGCTGCAAATATAACGTGGAAACTTTGAAGGATTCAGCTGCCTTCTTCGGTGGCAAAGTTGCAAGTAAATTTTTGCTTTTATGATGAAGACTGCCTCGTCTGGGTTGCATACAATATTTGTTGGTTTGTTTCGCTGCGTTTTTCTTTGGTTTTTTTCAGCGCGGAGTGAAAAACTTTTCTGCTCCTGCTCGCCGGTTGTTTGCATTGTACTGTGTTTTTGTTTTGTTTGTTCAGCACAGTGTTCCGTTTTGCTTTTCGCTGTTTGTTCTGCTCGGGAAGCTCTCCAGCGAATAACCCAAGGCAACGCATCGAGCAGCAACAAAACGTTTCGCTGTCACGCGTAAAATATATTCCCCATAAATTCCACCCGCTCATTGCTTGCAACGTGACTTTAAGGTGAAGGGAAGACCGCCAAGCTCACCTGCTACTGGTGCGTTTTTGCAAAGGATTCGCTCGGGAAACTCAAAGGACCTCTCCCACGTTAGTGTGTTTCTTTACATTGTAATTCAAACTGATTTGATTTGACTCAATCATAACATAAACTTAAGATAAAGATGAGACAATTACTCTACATATTTTTGAGCTCCTCATCCTTAATTGTAGGTATCTCTTAAAGGTTTAATCTAACATAAATTAGAGATAAATATACAAAAAGAAACTATTCCATTTAATTTTATTTAAAAATAAGTTTATACAATATTTCAACCTACAACTAATTTAAAATCTTAAAAAGAGAGCCTTCTTTTTTATAAGAGACCTCCAAATCGAAATTTAGAAATTTTCCCTGCCGGCCAGGAAAAGCAAAAGCATTTTTGGCCACAATTTGATGTTTTGTTTTTCTTTTTTCTCCTGGAATTTGTTGTTTGTTTTATGCCTTTTAATATGGCGACTGCGGTGCTCGTAAATTTACGCAGCCAAATTGTTGAGAACGAAGGGAACCCGGGGGAGATGCCGGGCGCTTTCCTAACACTCAAGCTTAGGGTGAGCCCGCTGTGCTATTTGACAAGTAACCGAGTCACCCCAATGGAGAAACTCAGCTGGCAACTCCCAGCCAGTTTTATTCACTTTATGACAATTTCTGTATGGCAACGGGCGGCGGCAGCCTCCCGAGGCTACAAAATTGTTGCTCGTCCCTTACATTGTTTGGCATTGTTTCTCCTGCTTAATCTTGGTCTAACCTTTGACATTGAAGCAAAGGAATTTTAGCCTCGCTTATTTTTGAGAACCCACATTTTTATGTGGAATTTATGAGTGATTTTATGCAGGAAATTGTGAGAATATGTATACGGGATGTGTGTGAAATTGAATCAGGGAAGCGAAGGAAATTTAAAATGGAAATTAAAGAAATTGTCTGACATCTTTATAACTACACATGAATAATTCAAAACTGCCTTTTTTGTGTTTCTACAAATTCAAAAAAATTTTATTGGGAATTGAGGTAAAAATGAAATGAACTGTTTAAATTTATAATTTAACGTTGTATATTTTCAGTTTCAGCATTGCCAACTTAAATTAGATTTGGAATTTAAGCATTGCCAACGCAAATTACATTTGCATTTAAAGCAGTGCCGTCCTCGTGGCTCTATGTCCGTCTCTCAGTCTGTCTGGACAAGCGGACTAGATCTTAGATCTTAGAAACTTTAAAGACTGGAGCTACCAAGTTTCGTGAATGAAATGATTTTACATTTTCGATGGACTTGTACAACCATGACAGCTTTCACTTGATTATTTTTTAATCAAGCTTATTGGTAAAATCGTTTCCGCACCATTGGGATGAGCTATCAATTTTCCAGGAAAATTTTCCAAAAACCGAGGAGATGTGACAGTTTTCGTGCTTTTCATTCTGCTTGCCTCACACATTTTCCTATAAACGAAATGAATCTTTTATTTTAACGCAGCTGATGCTGCAGGATTGTACATTGTTCTTGGCTTGATTTTCCGCTCTTTGATTAAGGGGCGGGAAGGAGGTGGTGGACTTCCTCGCCCATGGGAATTGCAGCTGATTGGTTCTGTGCGAGGTTTGCTTTTCAGATTCTTTTCCGGCTGTTTATCTCTCTGGCACAAAACGAGGAAATCGAAAAGCAAACGAACAAGAAAAGCAATAAAATAAAGAAAATTTTCCTGGGGTGGGGGGGTTTATTTTAATTCGGAAATGTGAAATAGAAATAGGAGGACGAACTAAAGCAATTTCCTTGGTAATTTCTTTGCACCTGGCTTGGGGGAATATTCCCCTATTCAGCCGTAAATATATACGCGCGAAATTTTCGTGATTCATTTTGGGTTTTGTTTTTAGTTTTCTTTGGGTTTTTTCGGTTTTGTTTTGTTTCCAAACTTTGGCCATTAAAAACATTTGTTTGCGCATCAAATTAAACGCGTTGGTAAGCCGACAAGCGATTCCTCTATATAATTAAGAGAGAGTGGCGGTATTTTTTGCGAGAGTTTCTTGTTTGTGTGTGGTTATTGCCTCTCGTTTGCCGCTGGCACTTACTCACACCGACGAGGTCTGCGGGCGAACTGAAAATCGCAGAAAGCTGCTTTCGTCCTTCCTCCCAAGCTGAGAGTGAGAGAGAGCGTATAACAGTTTTTGCTGGCCCGGAAAAATCGGTCTCTTCGGCTCTCTGCTTTGCTTTATCGTTAGCTTTGTTTACATTTACAAATTGCTGCGCAGGATTGAAACATAAAAGCAGAGAAATCCTTTTCCCTCAAATTGGAAATACTCTAGTAAAGAAATTAACAAAAAAATTAATTAAGTTAAACTAATTTTAAAGAATGATCCAAGTATTATATAAACATCCTAGAATAATATTTTAAAATTGGAATCCTTATAATAAACACAACAAATGAAATATGAAAAATAAACAAATTAATTCTGAAATTTAACAAAAGCTATTGAGTATTGCCAACACAACGTTGATTTGCAATTTGAGCCTTGCCAACTCTAATCATTTTTGCAATTGAACACTAGGCATTGCCAGCTTTAATTATATTGCAATGTGGACATTGCCAACTTAAATTAGTTATGCTGACGAACGCTCATCCAAAAAGCTGGTAAAAATGAAGACATTCCCCGTGAAAGAGTATGGAAAAACCTTTGCTGAATTTTCCTTTTCCTTCTGTTTTCTCAGCTGCTGCAGTTTTGGCGGCTGTTGTTGTTATTTTTGTTGGCTTTCAGAGGTTTATCGCTTGGCGCATAAATCGTTTGTTGCCTGCAGCAACGGTCGTTACTGCTGTTTGTTGGTTTTGTTGCCAGTCGATGGCTTGACCTTCAATTAATTGCTGTACTCTGTTGCTGCTGCTGCCTGACATTGAAACAATTAAAGGTCTTCCCCTCCCCATCCGTTTCCCCGCTTTCGATCGTTTCGAGAGTTTTTCTCGCGTTGATTGAGATGGAAAACTGCACTGAAAAGGTCTGTCTCTGTGGTGGTGCAAGCAATTAGTCTTTGTTGGGTGGATTGTTGTACTGACACCATTCGGATCGTGATTTATATTGTGCAGGATGTCAAAGGATTGACAAAAGCTGTAAAGAATGGTTTTAGCATACTTTTTAGCGCTAGTTTGCGCTCGAAAAAGTATTGAAAAGGAATTAAATGAAGAGTAATTTGTAAATGGTTTGGGGTTATTTTTAAAAGGTTTTCTTTCATTATTTCAGTTTAATTTCTTCTTTGTTAATTTTTGTACATTTATTACATATTAAATAAATAAAAAATACAGCCGGAAATGGAATTTTAAAGCTCAAAGCCCAAACCACATTCTAAGCTTAATACTTGTCACGTGGAATAACACCACAGAATTGTAAATTCACAACTTTAATACCATGAATACATATTTTACCAGAAACTAAGCCTTTTTAGTCCACGTCCGGCAAACAACATGCGGTAGGTTGGTCAAAAATGTCAAAAAAAAAGGTAGTAACAACAAAAAATATGGACAACAAACAAGTTTAAGCGACATTCAGGGATAACAGGGGGTGGAAAGTAGGTGGAAAGTTGGGTGATAAGGACAAGGACCAACACATGTCACAATTTTGTGTAAAAAACTTCTTAAAAATGTCCAAGCTGCGTTCTCTGACAAATTTTTCGGGGAAACATCCAAGGACTTACATGTGCGTGTGTTAGAGGGTGTAGGATCCTTAAAAATATGCAAATATCCATTTACATGGGTAGCAGCAACAAGAAATAATATAAAAAGAGGACCATAAGTGGCGACAATTTGGCAAACACGAGTCGAGGGAATAACAAGAATCTTTACATTTACATACCGCCGACATCTGATATATCCAATGCATACGTTTGAATATATTTGCAGTATAAAATGTGCTATTAAAATAAGTGCAATGTAAATTACAAAGTCAACAAACTCTAGGCGATATCGATCGATAAAGAAATACAAGAAGCCGCAACGAATAACGTATAATTAAAGGAAAATCATCCACTTGAAATTCCCTTTTAATTGAGTTGGCTGCAGCTGCGGCAGTCCATCATTAGAGCAAAAAAAAAGAGAAATTTAAAAGTGAAAGAGCGAAAAAAGTGATGAAAAAATGTTCCAGCTGGATTAAGTGGATGTGCCATGAATATTTCGGTTTATCTTTTGCTTCTACTCACAGCTTAACGAGAGTTTTCAAAGGAGGGAATACAAATTCCGCGCAAATTGCAGAAAATATGTCTTTAAATTATTCAGACATTTTGATTTAGTTGAATAAATTATTGCTGTAATGAGGCATGCTTGAAATTTTACGGATTATTGGAAGGATTACAGGAATTTAAGAGCGGAAATTTAAGGGATTATGAAAGGGAATTTTAAGAGAATAGAAAATAAGTAACACCTAGGATTTCTGATATTTTATAGCCTTAATTTGAAGTAAAAAAGGTAAAGAAATACACCCAAGTCGAACCTATTAATGAATACATGTTTAAACTTTTTTTTAAGTACATCAAAATGAAATTTGTGGGGTAAATGTCAAAGCTGTCGGCATTTAAATGTCTTTCCTTTACAGCCCCGAATAAACATTTCGCCTAAGTGGCTTTCCCCAACAGCAATTGCAATATGGAAATTCAAAGAGAACCACACTTTGGACAGGCCCTAGTTAATTTTTGTCTATCTAGCTGCTAAATAAATATTTGCATATCTAGGGAAAAGGCCTCCTCCCACAACGGAGTTGGTAACATAAAACAAGCAAGATAGAAAATCAAATTATTGTTTTGTGTGACAGAGATTTCGGTTTCATATTTCTGCCGGGGACTAGAAAAGAGACAAATATTTGGCAACAACCAATTTTTGGACAATGTCAGGCTGTGGCCGCAGGCGCAAAATTTTAATTGGATCATCTGGGGACAAAGGAGAGAGAGCTAGATACAGGGTGTTGTATGCTCTATCTATCCCCTCTCTCCCATTCAGCTTACATAATGAGCCACATCAGGCTAACGACTTTCCTCTGGCCGACAATAGATAACCAAGGGGGTGGCAGCGCGACTTTGAAGTGTCATAAATGGCACAGTAGCAGTTAGGAGACAAAGCACACCAACAACAACAACAACAGCAACAACAACAACGACCTCACCACGAAAATATCCCTCGGGCCAATTCACGTTTCTGTTTACGGCTAATTTTCACAACGGCAACGCCGACAACAACAGCAATGCGGCGGGGAAAATGTAAGGGAAAATATGGACAAAAGTACTGTCTGCGTCACACCTCGGCGAAATGAAGCCAATGGGAAACTGAGCAGAAATGAGAAAAGTTAACCCGAGTAGAGACTCTCAAGCAAGTCCTTAAAAAAAATGGCAGGAAAACTTGAACAGGACAAGAAGAAAAAGTAATTAAAAATACTTTAAAATAGCTCCTTAAATTTAATATAATGAAATATTTCTATAAGTAGTTGATTATACTAAAATGCTCTTTGTATTACATATTTAATGGTTAAAGAAGTTTTTTTATGAGTAAGTTTAGTTCACCTTAATTAAGTAAAGTTTGAGTAACTTATTATGTTGCTTAGGATACATAGAGTTAAAAAACTACTTTAAATACTATTTGTCACCCATTTACTCATATAAATTTCAAAAAAGCAATGCTTTGAAAGTTCCCTTGCCAGTTTTAATGAAAACTTTATTCATGAGAGTCCATCTTGATTAGCCACTTCATTTCGAAATGCATCAGTAATAAACCAAATGAAAAACTCTAGCAACTGCAGAAATATATATTTGAAAATTATGCAGATCCCCAACGCTCCAGCAGATTTTGTTCCCTGCGACTTCAGACCCCAACTAGTCAAATTTATGGTCCATTGTTGGTCCTCGCATCGTGAAGAGAGCGAGAGTGGACATTTTCAATTTGTCCGCTGGAAGAGTAGGGGGAGGGAGTGGCAAGTTTTCCTGTCAAATTTAGCATGCCGGGCTGACTGGAAACTTTTTTGTGCGACGGCATCCTGTCTGGTCCTTGGTCTTCTCTAGGTTTAGCCAGGAAAGTCCGAAAGGCCGGCAGCCTCGCTGCATCCGGCGGAAATGAAGGCGACATTTTTGCCAACTGTCTTAAAATGGAACAGCCTCGGAGACCGAGACAAAGACTTCAATTATGCAAAAAGATATTTGGCAAGCTCAGGAGGTAGTATGGCGGTGGTCATCTTCTTGGCACAAAATTTACATTTAATTTTCATTATTAATAATGCAATTATTCATGGCCAAGGCAAATGTTGATTCTCCTCTGGCCCAGATGTTTGCCTCATTATGTATAGTTTATCTTTTCCAGAGGCTATTATGCCAATAAGTAAAATTGTTTATGGACCGACCTCACTTGGGGGCCCCCAAAACAAGAGAGACAAAGAGGATGTTGGGAGTCCTGGGGAACTCTAAACAAAGAGGGAACTTTACTAGCCATCATTAATCACTTGCAGGGCTTGCCTGCCTTGAATATTTACCAGAAAGTATGCAAACAAAGGCGCCGAACCGACCATATTGAGTTGAAGAGAAATTCTCGGAGCTTATCTCCGGGCCAAATAGGAAATATTCCTTCCACATCGATGGTGAATTCAAAAGGCATAAACTTGCAAATTGATAAGCCAAATGGAATCCCCTAAACAATAGAGCCAAAGAGCACCACGTGCCCAACTATGTTCCAAATATATATATAGTATTTCCCTCCCCCGCCTGGGGCATATGGCGCCGAAATCAGTTAGGAACAGGCCTGTTATTAATACGCCAATCAGCATAAGCAGCTGATGCGTTGATAATGCCCGAGGGCAGCAAACAAGGCGGCAAAATACTGAGGGGGCGAAACTAATTCACAGACATTCCCAACCGTCAGTAGTCATAAATTTCGCCCGAGGGCAGCAAAAAGTGTAAAGAAAAAGTACATAGAGAAGTTGAAGTGAAAATTGGTTGGAATGCACAGCAGAAAATATCAAGTATTCGCAATGGTTTCTTCAAATAATTAATTTATCGAACAATATTGTTAGGCTATTTAACAGGAAATATGTTTTTAGCTCTTAGAAGTCTTAGATTTTGTATAATATTAGTATTAATATTATAATATTAAGTATGGAATGCACAGAAGAAAATATCAAGTATTCGCAATGGCTTCCTAAAATAATTAATTTATCGAAAAATATTGTAAGTTAGTAACCCAAATTTTATTTAACAGGAAATATGTTTTTGACTCTTAGAAGTCTTAGGTTTTGTATAATATTAATATTAATTTTATAAAATTAAGTATGGAATGCACAGAAGAAAATATCAAGTATTCGCATTGGTTTCCTAAAATAATTAATTTATCGAAAAATATTGTAAGTTAGTAACCCAAAGGTTATTTAACAGGAAATATGTTTTTAGCTTTTAGAAGTCATTGGTTTTGTATAATATTAATATTAATATTATAATATTATGTATGGAATGCACAGAAGAAAACATCAAGTATTCGCCATGGTTTCTTAAAATAATTAATTTATCTAAAAATATTGTATGTTATTAACCCAAAGGCTATTTAACAGGAAATATGATTTTAGCTCTTAGAAGTCTTAGGTTTTGTATAATATTAATATTAATTTTATAATATTAAGTATGGAATGCACAGAAGAAAATATCAAGTATTCGCAATGGTTTCCTAAAATAATTAATTTATCTAAAAATATTGTAAGTTAGTAACCCAAAGGTTATTTAACAGGAAATATGTTTTTAGCTTTTAGAAGTCATTGGTTTTGTATAATATTAATATTAATATTATAATATTATGTATGGAATGCACAGA
The DNA here is from genome assembly GCA_008042775.1 of Drosophila pectinifera. Lineage (NCBI taxonomy): Eukaryota > Metazoa > Arthropoda > Insecta > Diptera > Drosophilidae > Drosophila > Drosophila pectinifera. The sequence continues at coordinate 246,740 of VNKC01004791.1, read as the reverse complement.
AGAAAACATCAAGTATTCGCCATGGTTTCTTAAAATAATTAATTTATCTAAAAATATTGTATGTTATTAACCCAAAGGCTATTTAACAGGAAATATGATTTTAGCTCTTAGAAGTCTTAGGTTTTGTATAATATTAATATTAATTTTATAATATTAAGTATGGAATGCACAGAAGAAAATATCAAGTATTCGCATTGGTTTCCTAAAATAATTAATTTATCGAAAAATATTGTATATTATTAACCCAAAGGCTATTTAACAGGAAATATGATTTTAGCTCATAGAAGTCTTAGGTTTTTTATAATATTAATATTAATATATTATGTATGGAATGCACAGAAGAAAATATCAAGTATTCGCCATGGTTTCTTAAAATAATTAATTTATCGAAAAATATTGTAAGTTAGTAACCCAAAGGTTATTTAACAGGAAATATGTTTTTAGCTCTTAGAAGTCTTAGGTTTTGTATAATATTAATATTAATATTATAATATTAAGTATGGAATGCACAGAAGAAAATATCAAGTATTCGCATTGGTTTCCTAAAATAATTAATTTTTCGAAAAATATTGTATGTTATTAGCCCAATAGCTATTTAACAGGAAATATGATTTTAGCTCTTAGAAGTCTTAGGTTTTTTATAATATTAATATTAATATATTATGTATGGAATGCACAGAAGAAAATATCAAGTATTCGTCATGGTTTCCTAAAATAATTAATTTATCGAAAAATATTGTAAGTTAGTAACCAAACGGCTATTTAACAGGAAATATGATTTTAGCTCTTAGAAGTCTTAGGTTTTGTATATTATTAATATTAATATTATAATATTAAGTATGGAATGCACAGAAGAAAATATCAAGTATTCGCATTGGTTTCCTAAAATAATTAATTTATCGAAAAATATTGTAAGTTAGTAACCCATAGGCTATTTAACAGGAAATATGTTTTTGACTCTTAGAAGTCTTAGGTTTTGTATAATATTAATATTTATTTTATAATATTATGTATGGAAAGCACAGAAGAAAATATCAAGTATTCGCAATGGTTTCTTAAAATAATTAATTTATCGAAAAATATTGTAAGTTAGTAACCCAAAGGTTATTTAAAAGGAAATATGTTTTTAGCTCTTAGAAGTCATAGGTTTTTTATAATATTAATATTAATATTATAATATTATGTATGGAATGCACAGAAGAAAATATCAAGTATTCGCCATGGTTTCTTAAAATAATTAATTTATCGAAAAATATTGTAAGTTAGTAACCCAAAGGTTATTTAAAAGGAAATATGTTTTTAGCTCTTAGAAGTCATAGGTTTTTTATAATATTAATATTAATATTATAATATTATGTATGGAATGCACAGAAGAAAATATCAAGTATTCGCATTGGTTTCCTAAAATAATCAATTTATCGAAAAATAATGTATGTTATTAACCCAAAGGCTATTTAACAGGAAATATGTTTTTAGCTCGTAGAAGTCTTAGGTTTTGTATAATATTAATATTAATATTATAATATTATGTATGGAATGCACAGAAGAAAATATCAAGTATTCGCAATGGTTTCCTATAATCATTAATTTATCGAAAAATATTGTAAGTTATTAACCCAAAGGCTATATAACAGGAAATATGTTTTTAGCTCTTAGAAGTTTTAGGATTTGTATAATATTATTATCAAGGGTGCCACGGAATTCACTGTGGATTTGAAATCAATAGACGAACTATTTAAATAGATTTGAATTTCTTCTTCTGTGTAACTCCTACATAATGTGTTGAAATAGTTTATATAAAAAGGAAAAAATTGTTCAGAAAACTTTTTATTTCTCTGTAGAAACAATAGAGTAAAAATGAAGGAATGTGAGCAAAAAATACTATAAGACCCGCCCTGCTTATCGCAAAAAGAAAATCAAGCAACCAAAACTACTGCTGGCCTCAGTCGAAGGACTCCAAGGGGAGAAGCTGATGGAAACCAGCGGAAGTGCTCGAAAAAAATATATATGTAAAGCCAAAAGAATGCTACTCTCTAACACTCACAAAAGGCGTGGAAGGAAGTGAAAGAAGCTAGTAGATGGAGAGCCCACGCTGTGGTCCTTCGTTGGGGGAGGAAAGAAAGGAGAGTGCAAGGATACGGCGCAGTATGATAAATAACGGATGAGCAAAGGGTGTCAGCTCTGGGCGAGTCGAGGCTGCTCTAGAGGAGCGGGAAAATTGGGTTCGTTGCTTATTGAATGTACGACATTGGAGCACACACTTGCCTGGGGGGTCTAAAAACATGATGGCCTGTACAGGCGACAAGAAAATAAATAATACCATTATTTAACAAAATTTTAAAACCAAAAATTATTATATCAGAGGTTTTACATTATTTAAAAAATGGATACATATATCAGTAATTCATTCGTATTAGTTCTGCTAATGATATGTGTGTAAATAAAACCGTACTTGGAAATTTTAAGCTCGCTCTTGGCAACAACTTCATTTAATTAATTTAATTAATATATTTATTTTATTTATATAGTTTATAAAGACGTATTGTCTTAGTTTATATATAAAATGGATTAGTTTTCAAGTCTTTTAAAATGGCACAACTTAATTTTAGGTCGTTCTCATCAAGGAAATGTATGTAACATCGCTTAAATTGTTTACAATATCATAAAATATCACACATTGAATACCTTGTTGATTTCCTTTTTCAAACGTTAAAGACTTTTCCCATCTCATTTTGCCCCACTGAGACTTTCCGCTAACTTTTGCCGCCTGGCAAAAAAACACATAAAAGTAAAGTGCATAAAAAAGTACTCATGTCTAAAGGAATTTCTTCAGCCCCGTCGACAGTTGCAATTCCTGGGTGAAATTCACCAAATACATTGACTGTGAGAACGTCATGAATATTAAATTGCGATTATTGCCACTGGCAATGTGTTGTCGACTGACTTGGCAACGTTTGATGGTCTGGACTTTCCCCAGCTTACCCTCGAGCTCGGCCCCCAGTTTCCCCATTTTTGGGCAGATGTTTCTCCCTAATCCGTATCTCTATTTGATTGGTCTCTCGTTGAGCTTAATTAAATGCACTTTAATTAAGTCGTATATTAACCGAAGAGCTTTAAACTCGGTCATCTGCAGATGTGTGGACTTGGGATCCATCATCCTTTGGTTTGTCCCCATTTCGTTGTCAGTTTTGGCATCTCTCTCTCTGTAGCCCTCTTGATTTGATTGATTAATGTCCTTGAGAGGAGGAGGAGGTTGAGGGAGGGTGGAGTCCAAAGTAAAAATTGGCTCGATGCTCTCGCTCTCAGAGCCTGATGTGATTGAGAATTTGATTTATTGGCAGCAAACTAAGTTTGGCCAACGTCAGAGGCAGGCAACCAAATGGAAGTTGACACTTTGCCTTCTCTAGACATGCAGAAATACAGTGAGAAATATTGGATGGTTATTAAAATAAAATAAAGGAAAAAATACAGCAAAAGAATTACTAATTATTTAAGTCGAACATGAAATCAAAGCTGGCTGCAACGGAACTGTCAGTTTTACCCTGAGGTATGACCCGAGAAAGTTTTCATTTCAGTTATAGATAGATAAGTAACAAGGGTGTTTCACCAAATCGATTCCAAATTATATTCTATGTATTTCGGCTAAAGAATAATGATAAGAAATCTCTTGTATATTATGCCGACTGTGGGAAATCGGCTGCGCAACGCGACGAGAATGGTACAAATCCGACAGGAGTTAAACGAAGCCGCCCAAAGTCGTTATCGTCAAGATATCGTCGAACAGCCGTCACCCATTAAAAACCTCAATATCCGGACCCTTGTAGGCATGAAGCTTGAGTTGCGGGATCTCAAGAACCCTAAGGACCTGCCTGTACCGGTGCCAATGTGTACGTGAAGTGATGGTGATGGGAATTATATAAACTGGACTGGACGTTGCGGCACTATGCATCATTTATATTTTGCCTACGATTTTGTACTAAAAATAAGTCATTTTTAAATGGTAAAATATATTAAGAGGCCTTTGTCATGGACTACCAGAATTCGAGAACTTTTCTCTGTTAAGTTTTAAGCAAATCTCGCTAGAAAAGGATTCGCCCAAGGACCCAATTAAAAACGAAAAATGCGCTAACGTGCAACTGACGTTTGCATTCTTTCTCGCCCGTGTTTTGCGTGCAATGTACAAGCAAAACAACAACAGCAGCTTATAGGATCCGCTCTTTTCAATTTCTGTTTATTATCTTGGATCCGAATTTCTTTTTGGTTATTCTTTTCGTATCGCCTATAAGGCTCATGCATAAATTTAATTGCAATCAATCTTCAACTTTGATCAAGCTTTTGAGAGTGTGTAAGATATGAATTTTCCAAGACCAGCAGCAGATGTGAAAAACTTTTCCCCCCCAAGCGGCGGCGTTGTAATTAAAAGGAGAAAGCCAAGAAGAATTAAAAGGCTGTGAAAAAGAAATAGCACGAACAAATCAAATTAAAAAGTTACAAGACTCACACAACCCTCCCTTTGGTAGCATTATAACCCTTGGCTAGACTTCCATTCTGTGCGTCGAGTTTTTACCATTTTTCCGGGCCAACTTCCACACATGACGATGGGGAAAATGTCCTAAGCTCATTGTGTTGGGTTGGCTTTTGTGGCTCAAACTCGAAAGAGGCTTTGTCGGCGCTGGCGGGTGAAACTGTAATTGAATTTGGCCTTTTGTGTTGACAAAACAAATTATTGTTGACTTAACCAGTGAGCGAGAGTAGTAGGTCGTAAAAGAGTCAAGTAAATTATGTTAATTTTTCGCTGTTCACTTTAGCACTTTAACGCAGAAATGCGAATTTAATTCGGTTTACGTACAATCCAATATATATTTAATGGCGGCCAACATGACGCTCCGGCCACGCAGGGTAAAGGAAATAAATTGAAAATATTGTGGCCGTGGACGTGCGTGGATCAAGGACCAAGGACCAAGGACCAAGGAGCAAAGAGCAAAGAGCAAGGCTCTTCCATAAACGACGACGGTCACGTGTGGAGCACAGCAGTAGCTGTCCACTGGATAATGACGAAAATGGTTAATATCCTTCTTACATAAAAAACCAATAAAAAAACGGTGAGCGCCTGAGGAAGAGTGTCGCTCGCTTAACGCTTGCAAAAAGTATTTTAATTAAAATTTTAAATGCCAATCAAGTGAAATCGAAATAAGCTGAGAAAAGGTAGCCTGCCCGAACTTTCTCGAGTACAAATACTCTTAATTGGCAATCCGAGACGCACATTAACCGATTTCACAATCCATTTGGATGCCACCAAAATAAATATAAAAGAAAATAAGTTAAGAAAGCTTTCCCGTAAACTTTTCAGCTGGAAACTGGGAAACTTATTCGTGGCTTGTGGTTTTCAAATTGAAGGCAAACATTTTCTGGACGGACTGAAACCCGATTACCTGATAAAAATGTTGGTCGGTCTACTTTATTGAATATCATAAATCTACACTCGAAAAAATATGTTAATGCTATTAACAATCTTGGTTATTATTTAATATATGGTGGAAAGAATGAGAAAAATCTCAGAATATTATTTAATATTCAAAAAATTACAGATATTATAAAATTTTGTTTAAATTCCGTATAATATATCTGCAAAATAATATACTATGTATATTTAAAAAATGTCCAAACATTTCCATATTTTATAAAATTAATAAGTTAATTTTAATCATGAGTTCACAGTAAATTTATACTACTTTATTTTATAATATTTTTTTTTACGGTAGAAAAGCACAGAAAAGGTCCTGGGTTAATATCCAACCCTTGAACGTATTGGTAAGGACCACCTGATCTTTTTTACCCACCGCAGGATACACATGAAGCTCGCACACTCACACACATATCGGCGTTGCCGTTGCCGTTTGCCATTGCCTTGCTCGGTTATTTATGATAATTCAAAGTAATATCCTGCAGCAATTTCATCAACAAAGACACGGCCAGCGAGCGAGCTCTCATATGGGGTAAATGCAAATATCCGTCTGCCAGCCAAGGACGACCCATGGCAGCCAAGGATACCCTCTCATGTGCAACCCATTTGCGGTGCGCAGAAGGAGGCCTTCGCCTTCGAAATGGCTGAAACGTGTCAAATGTGTGAAAATTGGGAAATTTGTTTGTCTAATTGGAAGGGAAACGAGGCGAGGGCGCTAGGAATATCGTTACCAGCCTTTTGGGGCCCTTAATTTATCTAAAAGAGCCCAGGTGTGCGTGTGCTGTAGACTTTAATCAATGGTGAACTTAATTTAATTACCACGTCAAGTGTTTTATGACTGAAATGATAAAGGTTTTAATCATATTTCTTTGATTTAGGATATAAGGTTGCCTTTTTTATTCTATTTTTGAAGCCTTTTTAAAAGTATTTCGCTGTTGAAATATATTGAATATGGTTTATATGAATTTTTTTTTTTGGATAGATAACCATTTTATAGAGAAAGATGAGAAAAAAATAAATATTTATATAGTTATAGCAATTCACCATTCAAAATTGTTATTTTTTTATGCTCCTTCCTCTTCGTTGGAAAGATTAAATATGAACCCTTTGTCTACCGACATAAAATTCCCAAGTAAGAATTCAGCTCACGCATTGAAATCTTTGGAATCCAAGGATAATATCATATTAACATTAAAAGCTCTTTTCACAATAAATTTACATAACACTGGACGCTCTACAGGGAATCACAGACATTTGTCTCCTCTCCACAAAACTGCTCACAAAACATTCTACACGGGAAGTGTGTGTGCATGCCACTCCCTCGTTGCGTGAATATACTCGCAAATAGTCTCCGATTCTAGTTTCTAGACCTCTTCTAGTTGTAGATCTCATTAAAAATGGATACCACAACCCCCCAGAGGATCATGATCACTTTTGATTGGCGGGACAGGCCATTTGGTAAAGGAACTGGACCAGGGTGCGCGTGGGCCGGCCCGTCATCATCTTGCTGGTGAGATATGGAATCAGGCCGTACTTGGTCAGCATGCCGGTGCCTCGGGTGTCCAGATGAGCCCAGTCGACGCACGGCACCAGTTCGTGGAGCACGGCGGCGGCCAGACAGGAGCTGGCCAGGCCCCGGCCATTGTTGCTGATGTCATAGCTAACGTTGTCGGTGACCTGGTTCTTGTAATACTTCCACAACGGCAGACGCCAGACCCGGTCACCGGTGAGGGCGCCGGCGGATTGGAACTGCTTCCAGATGTAGTGCGAGTTCGAGAAGATGCCGGTGGCACCGCCGCCAAAGGCCTTCTTCACGCCGGATCCCATGGTGGCCACGTCCACCACCAGGCGGGGCTTGTACGTCATCTGGCCGTAGAGCATGGGATCGGCCAGGACCACCACGCCGGCCTTGTCCAGATCCTGCACCGCCATCGTCTTGCTATTGAGGAGCGTGACCACGTCGCCCGGCTTGCAGGACATGCCCGAGGGCATGTTCTCGCACAGCGGTATGATGCAGCAGACATTGATGGGCAGAGACAGTGCGGCGCAGCATCGCATCATGGCCACGCATGCCGCCGCCCCCGACATGCAGGCCCTGTACTCATCCATTCCCCGGCAGGTCCTCAGGTTCATGGCGCCCGAATTGAAGGTAATGCCCTTGCCCAGGAACAGGATGGGCTTGTCCTCCGGACTGGTGCCGCAATACGAGATCTCCATCAGGACGGGCGGCTCACAGCTGCCCTTTGCGATCGTAAGGAATGAGTGCAGGCGTTGCTGTTCCATCCACTCCATGGTCCGGATCTCCACTGTGATGCCACACGGACACAAGGCGTCCACCGCGGCCTGGGCGAACAGAGTCGGCGTCATACAGTTGGCCGGGGCATCGCACAGCCGCCTGGCCAAGTTCTGGGCCTCCGCCTTGAAGAGTCCACGCGTCCAGCTCTCGACATCGGGCGAGTCGAACAGATTCAGGTTGGGGATGTTCGGACGGGGCCTCTTGGAGTTCATGTCAGAGTAACGCCACACGGCGAGGGCAGCGCCCTCGGCCGCCTGCTCGGCATAGTCCATACCATCTACAACGACCTCCGTGACGCCGATCTCCTGCAGCGAACGGGCTCCAATGCCGGCCGCCACACGGATATTCTCCATGCCCTCGTCGAGCATTTCCAGCTCATTGAAGCCAATGCCCTCGAGGCCGGCGCCCACCACCGCTAGGCTGTGGATTAGGGTTTCATATTTATTAATTAAATAATTGGTTATTTTATTAAGTAACATATCAAATTCTGATTAAAACTAATAGAATTCCAATTAAAACAGCGCATATTGTGCTTAAAAAAGAGCATTTGTGATTAAAGCGGATCATAGTGCTCAATACAGAGCAAAAAGGATCATTTTGTGTTTAAAACAGCCCAAGTTCTGCTTAAGACAGCGCAGTATATTTTGTGTTTAAAACAGCAAATTTTGTGCTTAAAACAGCCAAAATTGTGCTTAAGACAGCATATTGTTTTTAAAAAAGCACATGAGCAATTTAATGAAGGTCTTAGCATAATATCTCTGTTGAGAATATAACAGCGCACAACACTATAGAGATGTTGGTAAGAAGGCACGATTAGTGCGAATAATACGTAACTGTTATAAAATTCATCGAATATTCTAGTGTTGCCGTCATAATTACCTTTTGAACTCGGGGTCGATGTTGTTAAACACCTTGCCACGCCCCAAGTGTCCTGTGATCTTCGTTTCACAGATCAGCTCCTGCAGCTTCCCTTTGAGCCTATCGTCCACCTTCTGCCCGCTGGGCGTCAGCTTGGGATCCTTGTCGCCTTCCTTCTGGTAAACGCCGACCACGAGGCCCTTCACTGAGCGGGATTCGCCGCAGGAATGGCGAATGCTGTTCACGTGTGGCAGGCGGCTCTGGACCACCGTCTTTAACAGGTTTTTGTGCATCTTGTTCATATTGGAGCGGTTTAGGATGTAAGATATATAAATGATGTATCCTAGTTTCTATTATCCCTGTTGCGGACTGATTTGGATACAGCAATTGGCTGCAATTTCGTGTGCCTCCAAAAATTGTATAAAGATTCGTTATTTAGTGCCTTTCGGTGTCCAACAATGCACAACGTCGCTCAAAATAACAACAAAAAATTCACGAATATATGAAACACTGCCACGATACACAACCAATAATTTTGATGAAAAAACAATTGATTTTTTTTTCTTTATTTTTTTCCAAAGTGGATAAGGCACACGACACTTTCGATGCGAGAGGTAAACTGAGGATAGTTCCGAGACTCTTTCAATATGACATTTTTGACAGTCCCAAGTTCGCTCCAAGGCATGCTTGGGGACTGGAAATCATATTTTAGATATATTTTGTAAAAGTATATTTATATATCATTGGAATTAGCGTCAGTGCAAGTTTAAAACATTCCTTACATAGTTTTTAATTGGTATCTGCACTATTGTTTGTAAAAAATAAAAAAAGATTATGAGTTGAACATCATTGATTTAATGATATTTCTATTAAAGATGTTTAAGGTTTGATTAAGCTAGTTTAAACTAAATATATTTGTTAATTAGTCAATAGATTTGCCCTTCTGATAATATTATAAGGAATACTTTCGTGGGTCATGCTCCTTAATCTTACTGTTAAGTTGAAAAATGGCATCTTTCCCACTGAAATTGTTACCTTTATCGCATACCTTGCTGAATATTCATTTAGACCCATTATGGCCATAATTACCTTATTATTCAAGTGAGGAAAATAAATTCAAACGGCTGATGCTTTCTGAATTATCCTCGAGCACGCTGCGGAATTCAAAGCGAAACTGATGAAGTCCAAATGGTTTAAGCGCCTAATTAAACGCCAAACTCACCACACAATTCGATTCATTTGAGCGCATTAATTTATGCAAATGCAGAACGGTAATTGTCTGGCTGATTAATGTAATGAAATGTATCCGAAATTGATAAACGTTCGGATGGAAATTAAACAAAGTGGATTGGTATGAAGTCTGCAACTGCCAAAATGAACAAACGCTTAAACTAATTGGTTAAAATTCTACGCGTTTTATATAAAACTTTAAATTCACCAATTGAACTTAAGAACTTTAAATAATGTCCCAGCTAAGATCGCCTATATATCTACTGCTAACCATGTTAGGCAAACCCTCTCAGATCCTTTTAAAAGCACATAACTTAACCGACTTAAGCAAGACTTTAGGAAATCCCCATCAAAAACTTTTCCTATAATCGAATGGGAGATGCTTTTCAAAGCACTTTTGGCGCCTTCTTGGAATCTTAAGCGATTCACATAACTGTAACCCAAAACAAGAGGCTGTATCTGTATCTCTAAGCCTAAACAGCAACAATTTCTCAGTTTTCTCACTTCAAGTTGAACGAACATTTGCCGTTGAGTTGGTATTTTGAAGAACTTTTCGGCTTTCGGGGGTATCCGCAGGATACCGCTCCGTGCCGGAACCATGCCATAAAATCGTGTTGATGATGTCTGTCCGATGTGAGTGTGTGCGGCATCCTCTACGTATACGTGTGTGTGTATGAGTGTTGACAACATTTGCTGCCAACAATTTCATTACCGCCACATTTAAAGTTTTGCCAAGCACACATCGAAAATGAGACAGCAGAAGACACATAGCTCTGCAGATGCGGTCACTGAGCAAAAATAATTAGCAATGTTTTATTAATAATTTTTTAATAAGTAAATGCATTAAAAAATATAAAATTTATTTAAACAGGAATCAATGTACTGGCAAAATTACGGAGGATAGGAAATAACCTGACAAAACCCTACACTCTTTTTTCTGGCTATATTTTCATCAAAGAGAATAGATTTACCTGAGCGATATATTGATGAGTTGTTTAATATATTTAAAAATTTATAATTTATATAGATAAATAATATAATATTTTCTGGTAAAGCCTTCCATGCTGTGAGTATTCTTTCCCCCAGTGCCCCTGTCCTTTGTATATGAATGTGCGCCAAAAGTCGCGTTCAACGCTCGCTTACGACTTAGCCTGGCCGGCAGTCGGTGCTGTTTCTATTTGTACAGCAGTCAGCCAGGCCAAGCCATCCATCCTACGCCCCCTGAACTCACGCTCTGCCCTCTGCCATCCACAGGATAGAGACAGAGCTCGTTATAAATGGAAAACTTTAGCTGCTTTCTCAAGTGGTTTTTTCTATACTATTTTTCCTTTTTCCTTTTTTTTTCATTGCCGCACTGTTTTTGGCTGTTGCTTTTCAGCTAGCTTTTCGGTTCACATTTGATTCGGATAAAGTTTTTGGCGCTTGTTTATTTTACTTTTTAATGAGAGAGACATGTCGGGATATCGAGATCGTATGTCCATGGTATTTGACGATTAGCCATGTGAAATGGCTTGGTCAAGTTCTGTGAAAGGAGCAACTTTTCTGGCCCCATTTTTTTGGTGGAAAGTTCCCGGGAAAGTTTGAATAGAGGGAGGTCGGGAATTTGTCAAGTGGCCAGTTCTGTCGCTGCAAAGTGTCTGTGCAACAGTTGAACTCACATTCCACTTATCGCAAAGCGAGGTAGCCAGATATTCATACACATAAAATAGTTAAATATATATGGAAATTCACTGGCAGCTGAAAACATGAATTTAAATTTGTTTATATTATTGTATTTTATCAGAAGAGAGGCTAAGAAGTAATAGCTAATGAGTCAAGTATATATAGTCTAAGAACTCTAGAAATGATAATGAATAATTTAAGATTTCATACATATTTTTGTTGATATAAAGAATTTAGGAGAGATTCGGTTGAGCGCTCGCACATTGATAGTCAAAATATGATCAAAACCTTAATTCTTTCCTGTCTGACAATGAAACTTAAAGCATAAAACCTTTATTTTATTTTAATTATTATTATATTATTAGTATTGCTTTTTATATTATTTATTACAAATTCATTTCTGTTCTATTGCCAGTAATGTTTTATTTTCTGTGTAGCTCTCCACCCGTCTGCATAATATTGATTTCCCTAGCTGGGCATTTCCATTTTTTTGTCATGACTCCTGGCCAGGACTTATCCTCTTATCCTTGGACCCATTCTAGTCCTTTGGCCATCTTCAATCTCGTTCTCTAGTGGCGGACTGGATAACACACAGCTTGAGTGTTTTTAATTTCAACTTTCCTTTGCAATGCATCCGTATCCGGCTTTCAATGGGGCAAGCGGATGGATATCAAAAGTCACTGAAGGACCCATCATCTGGCATTTGAACACTCGTCCTCGTAGCCCGGCGTCCCTTGTTTCTGCTGATGCTTTCATTTGTTTACCGTTTGAATGTGGAGCAATTTTTTGTTTGCCATTTCATTGAAAGTTGCAATCAAATGATTGCAGTATATGTCAGTCAGTCCAATCGACCCGCATTTTATTCATTTCTAGTACACGTTTTTTTCAATGTCCCCAATTTTGTGGTTCTTTTGCAACTGCATTGATTGGTATTGGTAGATTTTTGTGATTTACTTTTTTCAGCCTTTGTTATTTTTGATTTAAGTAACTGACAAAAACAGGTCATTGTTTTATTTTAGCTTTCCTAGTGTTGATGTAAATTTAGATTAATTGTACTTTGTATTTGAATATATTTCTCTTTGGGCCATATATTTTTTTTTAATAAAATTGGATTTCATCAGAAATGGAGTTCACTGGGTCAGTTTCCTAATAGACCTGCAAATACGTATACAAACTCAAAGCTCCCTTCTAAATGCTTAACAAAACAGTTAAGCAAACTTACTTTTTGGCTTACTAGCTTGGCCCAAGTTTGCTGAATCCTTTCTCCCTTCAGCTTTGGAAATTGCAAGCAAATAATAAATAATTGAGTTATTTGAGGATTGACGAGGAGGAAATTGGCAGAAGCGAAATGTTCTCATCATTTAAATTGAAGGCAAACATAGTTGGACCTCCTACTCTCTGATTTTCCATCAGCGTCAAATTGAAAACTTTCCCAGCTTTCGAGCGAGTTGGCAAAAGGTCCATAAAAAACGGAAAAATGAGGAAAAAGCAGCGGCAGAAGCCAAGGCAAAATCCTGTCTAACACATGTGTGTGTGCACACGCCTGAGAGTGTGTGTTAGTCACAGTAAGCTGCAGCTTAGTGGGCCAAAAACGGATGAATTTTCTCCCCTTTTTTCCACAGACTGACTCCAATCTAAAAGTCATCCAGCCTGTGGATGCATGTTCCTGGGTTTTTAATTGACGATAAAAGTTAATTGAAATGTATCATTAGGCTGATTGATTGTGAGACAAAGGGAGCTCAAGCTCTCGCAATGTTTTCCTTTCATTTCCGTAGCATTTATCAATTAGCACTGTTCTGGCATAAGCCGATTATGGCCAAGGCCGAAATGAAAGCCAGAAATATGCCTGAGGAATTACGTGCGGCCACGAATAGCCTCAAGAAAAATGGTCCATGACGAAAATCTACTTGTCAGCAACTTATCAAACGGGGGAGAGCTGAGGGGAAGTCAGCCAGCCGACCGACCAGAGATTGAGTGGGACAAAAAATTACACTAATTAATTTAAAAAGCCCCGACAATTCGCATCTGTTTGTCTCTGGCACTCGCACTTGGGGAGGAATATATAGTATCTGTCATCTCGCACTGAGATCTTGGTAAAATATTTATTACAATTTGAAAGATAAACACGATGAGTATTTAAGGGACTATCCTAAATTAACAAGGGGAAACTGATATTTTTAAGATAATTAAATTGTTTGAAAGCAGATTATGGTATAAATGTATAAAGATGTTGTACGCTTTTATTTATATTTAGCTTAGGCTTGAAATAAGCATTTAGTTGACTTTTCTTATATATTTAGAGCCTGTATGAACCACGAATTTCCAGGTCGGAGCCCTAAAACAAAGCTGACGATAAAAGTCACCCTTAAAGTAAAACGATAATATTATTACTTCCTCATGGGGATACCTATATTTTTTTTTGTATCGTTATGTTTGTTCCCAGCGATGTGTAGGTTTTGTTTTGTACCCCTAAGCTCTTGGTATTTCTCCCAAAAAATTCTCAAAGGTTTTGAAAGCATGTATTAAAATCCTTCTTTTTCTCAGTGCATTCTCTGTTAGCCTCTCTGACTGTCTAATGGACTCTGAAAAGTATGCAATATGTAAAACTTAGCGTCAGCGTGGAAGACAGCCTGTCTTTTGGCAGTGCACTGAAAATAAGCGCTGACATTTATTAATGTTAACGCATCAACAAGAATCGCTCCGCCTCTGCCGCCGCCGCCTCTCTCAATCGCGTGGGCGTGGCAGTAGCTACACAAGTGGAATTAAATACGCATTTGCCTTGTCAGCTTCCCGAGTGAGCGAGAGCGTCATAAAAGTTTAGCGAAAGTAGGAGGCGACGGGTAAAAGGACTTACCGAAGATAATAAAAATGTTAAGGTGCCGGGGCTTATTATAAAAATGACATTAAAGCGACAAAGGATCATCAGAGTTGGGATAATGCTCAAAGAGCCAGCACAGAGCGAGAGTCTCGAGTTATTAAAGTGGATTCAAGAGGCAATTGGCAACGCCCCAAGCGGGGATTTTGCCATCGTCTCCAGCTCAGATTCTCCTTTAAAGTGCCCAAATAAGGCGGAAAATGGCAATTATTTCCCTCGCTTTGGCCCCAGAAAGCTGCATAAAGTCTCAAAGTGGATGGAACTTGAACGATTTGCTGGTTAAGCACTACTCTCAGCACAAACTCTATGCTCATAATTGGGTAGATATTTCGAAGAGGGTTGAAAAGATGTCAAGGGTGAGATGAAGTCTTACGAATAATGGCCTGGAGTGGCTCGAAAATCTGTAGAGAATTGAAGTTGATGAGAGTGGCTTTAAAAATCAAATAAAAGTCAGACAATGATTTAAAAATTAGTGAATTAAGAGCAGAGTTCCTGAAAACTCATCATAAAGGGCAGGCAACTTATGGTTTAAATAATATTTTTTGGTTTAATTGTACTAAGCATAATATAATTTTTTTAAATAAATGTATATAAAATATGTATATAAAATTAATAAAAAAAATTTCTGAAACTTTTTGAAGTTAACAAACTTATAAAATGATTTTCTAGTTCTTTTTTTTTTGTTTTCTCTTTTCTTGGCCCTTATTTTTTCCTTATTTTAATTTTAGAATTTATCCCTGAGTTAATATAGCTTATTTTTTTCTGCCCTTTAATGCTTGTATAAATCTCCACCTAACATGAGTTTATTGTACATTTTGCGGTTTAAACATAAAGCAAACTTAATAACTTAATCCTTCAAAGTTTCCATTATTTTCCTTTAAACTTGCTCATTTCACACCGTAAAAACTGTGTGCTTTTTGTCGTTTTTCATTGGAAGGCTAAAACAATATTTCAACCTGTCCGTTCCTCGTTTTTTCTCACACAAAAGAACAAAACGTTGCACTGGGACGCCCCGCGGATCCCCGCTCTTAGTCCCGATGCATGTTGATCCTGCTAACATAACTCATACGTATAATTTTATTTGTGGCCTTCTTGGGTTTCTGGGCGCCACTGGCAATTTGACGCGCAAATAACTAAATCAAAAAAAAAGTGTAACAAAGGTTTAGTCGCATTCCCTTTTTTTTGTGTTCGGTGGCCGCAAACGTTATGAAAATAAAACAAATCTAATGCAGGGAGAGCGTCAGCAGCAGCGCCCAAAAGTCTGCAATTGTTGAACTGTTATACGGCCACGCAAAGGTCCAAGGCGGCAGCATCACAAAAAGAGTGCTACCAGCTAAAGGTTAAGGCGCATGATCACAGAGCGCAAGTACAGAGAGAAAAATATAGAGAGATGTGGGATAAAGGGCGGATGCAATGGTAGCAGCAAAAGAAAATAAAATAAAAACAAAAAGGCCACGGACTGAGGCCAAAAAACGTAACAACGGCCTGACCTTCACCATTACCTCAGTTTTTTTTTTTTTTTTTTTTTTTTTTTTTGTAAAGCATTGAGAAAAAATAAGTGTGTGTGTGCCACATAGGTGGGTACAACTGTGTGTGTGCCTGCGTATCTGCTTTTGTTTGGCTTAACTGTTTTTGCCAAATGGAGCAGCGGCGGCTGTGGAAAGGACGTCATTGTGACGGCATTGATACGCGGAAGTGGAGCCACACGGCGAATACTTAATGGCTGCGTAGGCATGCACTTGCAAAAAATAATCTGAGTTTTTTTAAATAATAAGAAGAAATATGAGGTTCAAGGATATAATATAGTAGCATATAGTATAGTCAACCTTAGTAATATTTATTCTTGGTCAACATCACCAGACGAGTCCATTTGTTCATCTGTCCGTATAAAACCCTCTATCTCAGAGACCATGAGATTCAGAGCTACCAAATTTGGAGAGAACATTCTTAAAGACGCACAGCCAAGCCTACTATCGCCCACAAAGATCATAAAAAAAGCTCATAACATAACTTTCCTTATAAAGGAAATAGATATCTAATTAACAGCAAATCAAATTTAAGTTTTATTTGAAGATAAACATGGGACTTAATGTACAGTAGGCAGTGTCTTTTCCACTTTTCAAAAATAAGCTTTAGAATTTTTTTTAAGTGTTCCTCGTGAGCCTGCAAAATTGATGCCAAACATCTAATGAGTTTGTTAACCCAAAAACATTTGAATCGAAAGGCAATTCATCTCGCACAGCCACAGAATCGTTCTCGAATCGCATTGAAATTTTCGCAGAACTTTTCGCATCCATTTGCTGATTTTCTCTGTGCGATTTGAATGCTACATTTAGGATGTGTTGGCTCAACAATTTTCGCTGTCATTCGTTGTGGCATCGCTGGAAATATGCTGGGCATGATTGATGATACGTCTGATTGAATGGGGTTCGTCCTCGTCGCCGTCGTCGAAGTGCCTGATAGATTATATTTCATGGCATCCAGCGAAGGACTTGCAGCAGGTGACGGCAGCGGCGGCGGCGGCAGCGGCGGTTGCTAGGACGCAAGTATCCTTCACTAAGCGGATTTTCAGGCAGGACCCAGAGTAGCAACAAAAGGAGTTTATGGGCTTTTTGCATATGGTCTGCGTGTGCGGAAACTTTACTGAATTTCCCAGAGAGAAAGAACTTAAGTAGGATTTTTCCATTCTCTCCATTTTCTTCATCATTTTTTTAATGCTAATGCAATGGAGCTGGTGAAAAAGGGAAGCATTTAATCAAGTTTATGTGGAATAAATTATATGTATGTATATGCTTTCCTTAAAATAATGGCTCCGACGATGCCATTAGGCTTATTAGAAAAGAGAGAGAAACGAGGAGAAAGAAAAGGTACAGGAGAAAAACCTCCGACGGAAGTCAATGCGATTAAGATGGATGATGTGCCCCAAAAGTGGAGAGCATAAGTACGAAAATTATGAATGAGAAAATAAATGGGGTAATTTGGCATAGAAAAGGGTTGAAACCATTAATAAATCAATGATTTTAAAGTGAGGCGAAAAGATAAATACTTCTTTAAATGATTAAACGTGTTTTCAATTTGAATAAAGTATTTGTTTTGTACATAATGTGGGTTATCTAGAAAAATTAACATTTCAACTCGCAAGCCATAAATCAGAACATCAAATCTCAATTATATGCATAAATTCTAACCGAAATGCCCACAAACTGTTGGCTTTTCGAATCACTGAAATATGTCTAGTCCACAATATACAAATTCCTTGTCTATTTTATTGAAATTCTGCGAGAAAAGTCATGCAAAAGTAGTGGCTTCAGGGACCAGATGGAAAATATATAATTTTGCATATGGTCAGAAATAAATTTCACAAGTCTTGTGCACCCAAAAAATAAAAAAAAGGAAATAAGAATGCTGTTTCCAAGTATGCAGAAAATAACAAAACATATGCCATCCCCGCTTGCAACCAACACATTGTGGCTTCTCATGTAAATAACTGCAAATGGAGCTGTTGAGAAATAGTTGACAATAAAGTTTTCCTGTTTTTGTTGGCTAAGCAAGTCAAGGTTTGGAATTTTTTTTAAGTAATTGCTGTTTATACCACATTATTGTGCAAGTTTTCCTTTGTTGGTCGATAATATATAGTGTGTGTGTGTGTGGGTGTATTCTAAGCGAACACACGCCCCTTGATTTATGGCTCCAAAATTCTGCGAAGCTCGTTGTCAAAAAATAAAAAACTTTTTGCTGGGTCAAAAGTGGAAAAAAATTAAGCGAACAAAACTTTTATTTTGTGTGCCATTTGCTCATTGTTCACATTTCTGTTGATGTTCATTTTCGTGTGGATTTCTGGGCGCTTTTTAAATTTTCCGCTTTCTTTGAATTTCTTTTCACAGATTTATTTTTTTTTGTCTGTAAAATGCGAACGAATGGTAGACTCAGGTGAGCGGTCTAATTGTTGTCCCTTATTTGGTGTGCCTTCGGCTTTTTGTTTGAGGAAAGCATTTTTTTTTGAGTATTTTTAATCCTATAAAAGAATTAGTAGTTTGAATTCGGCTGCTTAATTTAGGGTACTTTGAGCAGGTGTAGAGAGAACTTGGTATTTAGTAAAAATACGCATATTCGAGGTGAAAGCTTTGCTTTATCATTAATAATGAAGTCGGTTACAGGCAGCTATTTCTAATTTAGTTCCTAAAAAACCATAAGTTCTTTATATTCGTAGGTGTATAAATAATAGCTTTTTTTTATATTTTTGTATAAGCAAAAAGCATCCTAGATGGAAATGAAGTATTTCGCAAACAACTGAAACTGCTGCTGCCTCAAGTGGAAAGTCTCATATTTTCTTCTCGCTTTTCATCTTTTATCCTTCTGATGATGACGGAAGTCCCAAAGTGACAGACAATTTTAGCGTTAACAAGAATAACAGCGCCAGACTGACAGATGGAGTTGATGGAAACTTTAGCCACATGTGCACAAATATTTTTTTATTCCAGCCAGTCGAGTGCTTCTTAGCCCGGCATAATAATGAATTACGTACACCGGGAAACTGGAGGAATCCGGGTTGGGATCCTGCAATCCCTGCCATCATCATCATCAGCAGCAGCAACAGCAGAAGCATCAGGCTGCTACCTATGGAACGCTCTGAGCACTCGCTTAGCTTCCTTGCCACGCTTTGTTGGCTGCAGCAATTTTACAATTGACTGTTTCCACTCTTTTTTCTAAAAGGGATAGAGACGGGGAGTTGCAAGAGAAAGATGGAAGGGTAAATGGAAGGAAAATGGGTGGGTTCGTAAAACGCTCGACTTGTTTTACGCATTATTTACTTAGTTGGGAAGCTGTGCCTCATGCTCCCCAAGTACGTGTGCACGTGTTTGTATTAGTGCACTGAACAAAAACTATTGCTATAGAAATATGTTCAAACAAAAACTTAAAATTAGGTTTAACATTAAGTTTAACATGACGTTTAACATGAGCTTTAACATTAGAATTTACAATAGGCTTAATATTAGTTTTAACATTGTGGTTGCCATTTCATTAGGTTTAATATGAAGTTTAAAATTACGCTTTGCATTGGGTTAACCGTTAGGTTTAATGTTAGGTTATAAACATAATGTTAGTTTAACATTTGTTGTATCGATATATCTTTGTCCGCCTGTCCGTATGTCCGTCCGTCCGCTTAAGCTCCTAGATCTCAGAGAATACAAGAGCTAAAATCACCAAATTTTGTGACAACAAACTGTAAGGCTTAAAACAGACTTAGTTTGTATTAAAATGTGTCCATACCTTGAGTTTTTAATTTCTAACAATATATATAAAATCAATAACAGTCCAGAATCTTTTATTTTTCCATTCCTTATTTATTTACTTTATTTATTTATCCCAAACACATCACAGTCTATTACAAATTTATTCCCTGTGTATTTGTGCGTGTGTACCCCATGTAAATGTCTGTCTGTGTGCGTGTGTTCGTTGGTTCCGTGGGGGATAGGGGCGTGGCAAATGAACTAGCATTAAAGTAACTTTGCGGCAGGCAGCAAAACGTTTGGTTACAATTAATTTTGCTCTCCGCCATGAAGGGGGATATGTCTGCAGGGCTGCCTGGCCAGAGATGCGGGCAGTCCGCAAAGGGAGTTAGGGGGGGTGGGTCTAATAGCCAGCCACGGGGTGAGCTGTCTTTAATGGCAGCAATTTTAAATGAAAACCGGCCCCGGAGTGCCGTAGCTGTAAAAGTATTTTGTGGGTATTTCCTGCAAAGCAGATGAAGGGTGAAAGCAGATCAACATTCCCCGGAGAGGCGGCGGTCGGACCATCAACGTAAGAATTCCGCCAAAAGCATACCAAAGCGAAAATAACACGAATATCAAATCAAAATTATCTACCTGCCAGGACATTTTTAAATGCCGGGGACATAACGACAAAAATGGGCAATAAAATGTGTCTTAAATGCGTTTGGGAAACGTGTAATGTGCCAAGGATATTTCCAAGAAAAACGTATAAAAGAGGAAATGGGCGCAACTTGATATCTCAATTCGTTCCCCCAATGTCATCTTTATGTATTCTTCTCTGATATTTAATACGCAGAACTTACTTGATCGGATTGTTTGCGAAACGCTGAGACTAAATCCCCTGATGTTTGTCCAAGTTACTTGTGGTAAAAGCAGAAGAAAATACACAACACACACGCACTCCTTTTGGCACAAGATGATGCTAAATGACAGGCGGCTTATGCAACATTTATTTGATATTGTGTTAAATATTTAACGCAGGACACGATAAAACACTTTTCCCTCATTAATCTAACGCACACACAAGAGGAGCAACTGCTAATTGAAGCCGGCACAACGCACAAAAGGACACACACACCGTCCTCGAAGGACGTAAGCCCCAAGACTTTAGGCGATGATTGATACGGATAGCCCACGGAATTTGGAAGGGATCTTTGAGGTTTTTCCCAGATTTATTTTATATATTTATACGAAAACTTCGCGGCTTCCCAAGCGATCCGATAGGTGGCCGATGAGCAAAAGTTTTTCCGTCCACACGTTAGCGCTTTCGAAGGGAGACTGAACGGCAAGCGCCTGTAAGTATGCAGCAGCCGCTGCGTATAACACTTTGCTGCCATATAACACTTTTCGGGTGCGTAAGAGAGCAAAAGGCGAGAGAAAACGTGAGAAAAGTGGGGGAAAGCAGTAGCAACAGCGGCAGCAGCAGCTCTTTGGGATTACATTACCTGATGGAAGCCGAAAATAAAATTTGGCTTAATGGTCCGGGGCCAGTACGACCTTGATGTGATCAGGGCATCATCAGCATAAACTTGGCCAACTATTTAACCACCAAAAACATATGTGTGTGTGTTAAACCAAATCGCTAAAATAGTGCCCAGAAAAACACTCTTGCCAAATTGCCCAAGCGCAGTTCGCACAATTTATTTTTATAGGCGGACCCAGAGAAGTTTATGACTAGCAACGATTATGATTATTTACTCGGCCCGCTGCTGTGTGTATTTGGGCGTTTGGTTACATAATTAGGCCATTAAATATAAGTGCCTGTATCTGTGATTTCTCCAGCATCACAAATCGATCAAGATGGTAAACAAATTCCGCCCCTGACAGCGAAGCATTTCCAATTTTAAATAAAAGGCACAGAAACAGCCATAAAGAAAATGTATTTCAGTAGCAAACTTTTTTCATTGTTGGCCGGAAAACGTAATTGAATTTTTATTGACTTTCTACCGGAAGCGGGAGGTGCGGGCAGCTTTGTCACTTGAGCGACAGACGGACGGAGTTGCTTGGTAAAATAAAGCGCAACTATTTTGCACAAATAACCGGAGACTGAGTCCAAGACGGAGGTAAAGTGGAAGCTGAAAGAAGTCGGGAAAAACCAAGAGAGATGGCAACCAAACACAAACCAAGAACTGAGGAAAAGCCAAGAAAAATAAAGATACTTAAAATTAATTTCGTTTTTTTTAAGGCGTCCTTTAAGGGGGATTTGCTCCGGGATGGCCAAGAGTAAACTAATTAGGGTTGACTTAAAGAAGCCTAGAGGAGAGTTTCGAGTAGATTAATCTGGCATAAGGCCAAAAGGGGATTTTTAAAAATATCTTTCTAAAAGGGGAACTGGATTGGGACTTTAAATAAGGGACAAGGAATTGTTTTAATATTATTTTATATTTGTTCAGAAGTAACTCCTCATCTAAGTCCATTTTCAGTAAGTTTATTCTATAGCATAAGTATAATTTAAATAAGAATATTAAAAGTTTGAGACTAATTTGAACTACAGAAAATCACTTTATAAGCTTTATTTAATTCTAAATATATTAACTTATCAGTCTACAGGCTGCCTTCCACTCTTTCGCAGTGAAACCTAATTATTTATCTCGATTAAGTGTATTTAATATTTCTTTTATTTATGATTGAAGACTCCCAATTTTACCCACTAATTTGCCTTCCATTGATCATAGCATTCACATTTATAAACCTAATTTATTTGCGTAATTGATTCGTTAATACTTAATTACCCGACTATCTTAATAAATACGTCAAAGCCCACTTCACTGCATATTTATGGCTATAATTGTTTTTCTATATTTCTAATTACCCAACAATCTGAAACTGAAAATCTGTTTGCCAATTAAACAGTGTCCCGAGCGATACTTTGTCATGGCTATCTGCCATCCCCACAATATGCAACTACCATTTAGTGCCCCAAAGCGATTTACTCATTACCAGGAGCAGACCACCGCCCTCACCTCCATCCTTGTTCCTTTTGGCGTCTCTGGCTGGTCATTAAATTATTTTATATGGCACATTAAAAGCGAACGTTCTCTTTAGTATATATTATATATATAGTACGTAGCATGTAGTGCGTGCAGTGCATTTGCGGAGGGGTCATAAGCCAACAGGGGTGTTGTCCCGAGTGTCCGAGTGGCAGCTTCATCTGCGGCAGGTTCTATTTGCTATTATTATCATAGCCAGAGTGCTTGAGCTGTTATTATTGCCACGAGTGTGTGTGTGTTTTCGCCTCGGCTTCTAAGCAATTATTAGAAGCACACCATCACGGGACAGGAGAGAGAAATGGGGAAATGCCACTCTCCCTTTCTCCACGGGGGAACGTACGTACGTAGCTGAGATTTCAATTTAAAAAGCAGGCCAAACTCGGTGGACAAAAGGGAAAACGGGCCTCGCGAACATACACCTGTGGCCACAGGGCTATTTTTAACAGCACAGCAGGTTTTCTCACTGTGGAAAAACATCAAATATCACTCACTGTGGGAAAATATCAGCTAGGAAATATCTGCTTTTAATTTTTGTTAATTTTTACAATTTAGTCATTAAGCATAAGTAATCAAAAGTCCAAATGAACTAGATCTCAGAGACTTATAGACCAGAGCTAGAGTTTCGTTTTCTGAAAACTTGTCTATAATTGAATGATAATCATGGTAGTAGACAATAAAGTTTCAACCTTCTATCTATTTATCTCGCTCTCACTCGCTTAAACGGTTAAAGGCTTCACTTAAGCCATAAGTGATAGGTTCGAGTCCTAGCTAAAAGAATCCAAAGCTGAAAATTGTATTTATAAATTGTTATTCCCTATTTATTTATTTATTTTATAATTCGGATGTTATAGGAAGTCAAACTAGTCTACTATTAGCCTCCAACTCGACTTCTTAGACGCTTAACATTTTCTTCTTCGTCTTTGTTGGTCTTTGGATCTTTTTTAAGTGAAGGATTAGAACTGCGTATCTCATCTGTAACGAAAAGTTTAATTATATTTTTCAGTGCACAGGCAGGCACCTCTGCGAGATGAAGTTCTCGCTTCAGCTTGATGATTGTGTTGCCTTTGTGCGGCGGCGAGAGATGCTCACATATTTATTTACAATTTAAATGCAGAGTGGACTCGCCCTTTCGTTTCGCATCTGTCACCGCTTTTATGTGGCTTTAATTGCCGCAATCAATTGGCGGCGACCAAAGGTTAAAGGCTTGATTCATTACCAAGGTTTTTCAGGCTCATTCTCACGTTGCACCGGATTCTGTCCAAAACAGGCGATTCCTCGTGGCGCAGTTTTAACTGTATCGGGTCTTCAACCTCGTTGTTGGTTGATGATCTCTGATTGATACGAGAAAACTCAATGTAAGTGGTATCTATGCCATTCATGAGGTTATGCCACTCCAGTTTTCGACGAATGGCCTGGACAATGGACTGCTGCCTTTGGCAGTCTTGATGGGCAATGTTGCTGCCTTCTTCAATGTCCAGAACATCGTCCATTTTTTTAAACTGATTGCTTGATTGACTATTTTTAAGTTCCTCCCTTAACTTTCGCTCAATTTGATCCATTTTCTCGTGTACTTGACCCACGAGCTGTGTCAGGTTATAGTGTGTTATTAGACACTGCAGAATGGCTGTTGTTTGTGGATCCGACTGTCTTATATAAGCATGGCATTCCTGCTTAGACATCGTGGTCTTTACAGACTGCACTGGGTCAGTGCAGGCCACAAGCTGTAGCAGCCCGAGAACCAGCCACATCTTCGGGCCAAAGTGGAGAGCCAACTAGCAGTTGCTTATCAAACGAGCGTCGAACTTGCGGCTGGCTTCAATTTCTTGTTAATTGATTTTGTACAGAGACCGGGCAAATTAAATGTATACGAGCTGGGGAGGCATCAGGGCTGGATGCTGTGCCAACTTTGAAAACAGCGCCATAAATTTCCAGTTGGCACTTGTGGGTCGTCGGCGGCAGCGGCTGCAAACTTTCGTGGAAAACTTGCAGCTCATCCGGCATCCGCTTCCTTTGTGGCCTCATTTGCTGCCAACGGCGGGCCACCATAAATAATCCATACAAATTAACGCAGCCATCGTGCGCGGGATGAAAGCCCAGACCCCGAAATCCTAAAACCGAAAACCGCGTGGCTCCAACAGAAACCCACCGAATGTATAAGAGTTTAATCGACAGCAGTTTGCCCGAAAAAAGTAAAAACGCCGCAGCAAGGGAGCTGCGAAAAATATATATATATCCGTATAAAAAATAGAGCTTAAGCTCTTAGCGGCCACCCCCCTTAACCATTTGGGAGCTTCTTCGCTTGGTAAGCAAAATTTATTGTTTGCGGAAGTTGTCTTTAATGGCGCTTGAGCGGCCACACCCACCGCGGACCACCATTCGACCATGGCAGCTGCTGCACCCTCTCCTCCTCGCCGCGGCAGTTGTGGAGTCCGCATTTAGTTGACCTTCAGCTGCAAATAATTTCAACTCATTGAGCTTAATGTCCTGTGCCTTAGAGGGCGTGCCCGGGCCATTTGTAGAGCCTCTGGTTATATTCTGGCACGTGGGTACAGTGCGTTTCACAACGAAGCTTCGTTGGAATAAATAAACCAACAACAATCATATAAAACAAGCATTTGCAGAAGTCCTGCGGCATTTTTCAGCTTGCTATCTATTTATGACTTACATTTTAGGCTCAGACCTTATAAAAGCCCTATCTGGCCACGTGTTCTCGCTCAATAATCGTATGATTTATGGCTGGCATTGGTCAGAAAAGTCCTTTCCTTGCCTTTCTTGGCTCATAAATATATTTTGTCCGTATAAATTTGTTTTCCCTCCTTACTTTTTCATTCTCTCTTTGCAACTTTTATTTCTTTTTGTCGTTCCAGCTTGAAAATTGTATTTTGATATGCGATATTTGCCACTTTTCACAACACTAATGCGTTTATAAAGTGTTAACACTGCGTATGCGTAATATCTAATGGCAGCCTGTGCAAGATGGCTGCCTGACTGCCATCCTAACGCCCTTAGTTTATATGTATATCATTTGATTTATGCTTATGAAAAAGTGTGCCACGCCCTATTTTATGGCCTGTCTCTTGGAGTGAAGTTGGGGAAACGATGGGGTAATAAAAATTTCAAGCTCTCTCGAGCATTTTGAGCTGAGTTCCTGCGAATCCGGTCGTATAATTTAATTGCTGCAATGATTGCCGGCGAATTAGCGCAGATCGGAGATAAACACGACATAAAAGTCAGAGACGGGAAATGGGCAGACGCTTTATGACAAATTTATTTCACACTATTGGATCTTAAATCCGAACTCCAATTACCGAAAGGAAAATCAGAAACTTATGGGTTGAAAGATGATAAAACCTAATAGTTTGAAGTGAACTTAAAGGGAAAAATCTCGAAAGCTAAATGGGAATACCTCTTGCTTAAGAAATATATATATATACCTTGATTTAAATACTAAATGCGCCTTAAAAGACTGGGTCTAAGTGAACTACAATAGTAATTCATTAAGAAATGTAAATGGGCTTTCAATTGGCTTAATAAAGAAATAACTTATTTGCCATTTAAATGATTTAAATCCGAAATTCACCTCCATTTCATTAGTCAATTTTGATTTAAAGTGGTTAAAGAATTTCCTTTATTCATTTTGCCGGCAAAAACAGATTAAATTTCCATTTGCGTCAAATATTTAAGCTACCTCTAGGCGCCGCCCATTTCCCACCCTAATGCAAGGCCAATAATTTATGCTAATTCACTTGACTTCCTTGCCCAGGCAGACGGCCAGCCACAAGTTCGAAAAAAAAAACCCTCAAATGACAATGGCAATGACTTCCTGTAAGCGAGGCTTACGTACAAATACATCGAGCTGGCTGGAAAAGGGAAATCGAGCCGGCATGTAATTTAGCCAATTGCACAAAAGTGGCCAACTAATTGCCTGGGGACCGAGACTGGGAGAGCAGGATGTGAATTTGCATTTTGGTTAACGCACTTGAATATGCAATTGGTATGTGTGTCGGCTTCGAAACATTATCAAATAAAGTAAAGCTTGTAGTGAGTCATAATTTATTTAAAACAAACAACGTGCTGACGAAAAGTAAAAGTTGGACAAGGATAAACTGTGGAAGTACAAACAGAATCACAGCGGGTGTTCGTTCATATATGTGTTTCTTGAAAACAGTGGCCGACATCTTAATAGTAACTAGTGTAAAAAAATAAATATTCATAAAGCAGGAGTTTCGTTGCATTACACTTAAGGATTCTTAATTTCAAAATTAAATATTTCCCTTGCTGAATATTATAAAGGAGAAATCATATGATTAAATAAGAAAAGTAAAGGAAAATGGCATAATTAAGTTGTGATAAATAAGATATTGTCTATGGCTTTCATGGCTATATTGCTTTTACCTCTGCTGTTTGGTGCGTGTGCTTTCCATTTGCTTTTCTCATTATTATGCTCAACACTTAGTTGGCAATATTTTTTTCCAGACCGACGTCACCACGCCCACGACCTTCACACTGTGGCACGAAGGCAAACAAGAAACGGGTGGCCCGCACCGCCCCTTTTAGCCCTCAATCTTCTCTAACAGAGTGAGTAGACTAAGCGTTTTGCCTACTTCTGCTCTGCATCCGTTTTTGTTACCCGTTTTATCTTGTTGTTCATTTTTATTTCGCAGAAGCTTACCCTTTAAATGGAGAGTTGCAGGATATACTTGAATTTCTGCCATTAAATATAAATCAAAGGTAACAGAGCAGAGTTTCTGATCTTACGAAGTACATTTTCTTATCAGAAACTTCTTCCTGTTACATATTTGGCTCAAAAGTCAAGAAGGTACAGATTAAAATCAATTTTAAAAGGCGCCTAAAAGCAGGCAATGAAATAATTATGATATTCAAGTCATTGTAATTATTTTAAGCAATTATTTTTTTCCACTATATCATATTTATCCACTATGATCTCTGCTACAAAACCTTAAAAAAAAACCAGAAAGTAGGCAACACTTTTCGCCAACAAAGACCTGGTATTAAATATTCGTTACTTTTATGTATTTCTTCATTTTTTTTTTTTGGCTCCATAGTCACTTAAGGATTCATGGAGCAGATGTAGCCGGCGGCAATCAGGCAGCACCTTGTTCATGTAGTCAGTCAGAGAGTGGGGCTAGATCCAGGGGATTCCGTGGGGTTCCCTCCGCTGAGTGGGTCTGTCAGACGCCCCTGGGCATGCCCTGAATTTTAAAACAGTCAGTAGCAGCAGCATCAGCCTTGAGACAAAGCAATTCCTGCGGTCCTTAGTCAGGCCACAGAAAAACATTCGTGTTTATCCATCCATCATGCGCGTATTTATGCGCAGTGATTTTATTTTAATTTCATTAAAATGATGTGACAGAACTTAATTGGTTTCCATTGTGAGCGAAGGACAGGCGGCAGGCGGTAGGAGATTATATCGATTTAAATGATGAGGACAATAAACTGCCAGCAAAGATAGCGACAATCTGGGGCTGGTTTTGTGGGCGATAAAGTAAAATGTCGTTAAAGTTCTCCCTTGGCGACGCACACAGACACACAAAGGGAGATAAATTCCATTAAACAATCGGAATCCATTTGGCAAAAGTTTATGAATTCATTTATAAATCCAACTGTGCGAGTTGTATTTTCGATTATGCTCTGTCAACAACAAACGAGCGTCAGTCGGTCGGTTCGAGTAAACCAAATGCATTTTCCATTAGCATATTTAATTTTTCAATTATGTATTGCCTCGGCGCCACTCTCTCTCTGCTTTTTTTGCTCGTGTAATTAGCATAGACTCTCGTTGGCAGTGCATTATAAACAGTTAACCGTAATCTAGGATATACACATCCTTTTGGCCAAGGTCTCGCCCCTCGACGTGCTACTACATTCAAATTGAGTTGCATAACTTGCACTGAGGTGAGCCACTCTCTCCCTAGTGAAGTCATTCAAATGCAAATTCCACTTACACACAGCCACACATAGACGGCACCGAATGGAAATCCTTGCTAAGGACAAGCTGAAATGTCAGGCACACAGTCGTCATCCGATTCGTTGGTGGGCGTGACCCTATTCGAAATTATGTCCACCAACTGGGTCCTTAGCAGGGACCAAAATAATTAACAATAATGCGGTCAATACGAGGGCGACACCTGATCGTAAATTTGAGGCAGTCATAAGGACTAGGAATGTATGCAATTCTAGGGTGTTGTGTGTTTAGGAAAATTCCGAAGGATTAGTAAGTCATTGTATGGTTTAAATATATAACAAGCAAGTAAATAATAATTAAACTCCAGGAAAAAATATACTGTGGGACTATAGAAATTACTAGGGCTTTGAAATCCCGTAAAAACTATTTTACAAAATGTAATTTTACAAAAAAAAAAAATTTTAGCCATTTCTATATTATATAAATTTTCAGCTTTAAGAAAATAACAGACACCGAAACAAAACGAAACCTCTTCGTGAAATATTTATTGCTCAATCTATTAAAATAAGAAGTATTTTTCCTCGTTATTTCCCTTTTTCCTTCGAATAAATTGTGGAAACAGATAGCCCAGAGGAAGCTGAACATTAGAGCCACCATCATGGTCCAAACATCGTATTGTCGTCCCGCTGCTCACCGCAATACCAACAGTCATGTGTGTTTAAAGAGCCGCCGCTCCAACGCCCATCATTCCATTTAGATGTAAATTACCGAGTTGGAAAACGCGGACTGAAAATGGGAAATAAAAGGAAATAAGCAAAAAGCAAACAGAGTGAGCGATAGAGAGAGGGAAGCCAGAAGTGTTGGTCCTTCCTCTTTTTGCTCTCCATTGTTTGACTTGGGTCCTTTGGCCGTTTGTTTAGGACTCAGGCCAGACACAGGGGACACAGAACACGGGACACTTTAACCCATATTAGCTCAGCACAGAAACCGAAAAACTTAGCATACATTTAGGCCAACTGTTTTGGCCCAGGCTTTAAGCCAGCGGATTGGCAATACATACGATTTCGTACATTGCAATGTCAGGCCAAAGATGCGGATGCAGATGTAGATGCAGATACAAGTCCTGTGGGTCTGAGCCAGGATACCAAGATAATGAGCCTGCAATCAGCATTTGCCACAAATGCTGAACGTTGAAACACTGGCAAAAGGCGAGTTAATATTTTGAGAAGTGTGTTTAGAAAGGGAAATTTAGATATTATTGAAAAAAAGAAAGAATTGTATACTTTTAGGCAGCAAAATGGTATGATTTTATGAATAATGTGATTTTAGAAAAATCAAAGAATTCCAGAGGTCCCCTCAGAAATAGCTGTGAACTTGATTTTTAATTAATATTGTGTTTTAAAGTATAAAAGAAAATGTTTTACCTAATATCAAAAATAAATGTACAAAAAATATGCTTTCTAAAATATATAGTGTCATACTTCCAGGCAGCGAAATTTATGTTTTAAAATAAAAATGAATTATGAAAAATCGGAAAATGTCAGGGTTGCCACAGAAATAGCTGTGGACTTGAAATCTCTGAGATTTATGCCTAAAAGTATGCTACAAAGATATAAATCTTTCAAAATAATAAAATTTTTAAAGGAATTTGTATATTTTCAATCAGAAATAGGAAGCTCGCAGATTTATTGAAAACTAAATAGTATTTTTCAGTGCACAGATACGCGCTCCACATACACTGTCCTTGCACCATCCTCGTCAGCTGCATTTGCGCTTCCTGTTCCGCTTCCGACTGGTTCTGCTTCTTGCAGTGTGTCTGCTTTCTGGCTGTGTGACTTTTGGCCGCAGCTCCCAGTTCCCAGCTCCCAGCTCCGCAGAGATCGCTCCATTCGGTACGTGCTGTGCATCGCAGGGTTATGCCATTGCCATGCCATTCCGTACATAAATTAATGCAGTCGTAATACAATACTCACAGATACTCTCACAGACAATGATAGACATGCACACACACACGCACGCTCCATTCGGGGCCAACGAAATGCTGCAGTGTAATTTCTCTTTTGGCGTTATTAAATAGAAATTTCTGTTCCATGACTTGTCTCTGCCAAAGTTTCCTTTCATTTTTCCTGTATTATTCCCCCTTTCATTCCCTCTTTCTTTTATTTTTTGGCAAATGTATGCACTGCAGATTTCTGGCTTATCTTGTGGGACTTTTGTCTGGTGTTTAATGTTCCCCCCAAAACTTAGGCAAATGAATAGTTCGGCAACAAAACTCGCAAATGATAAGGTATTAGCTTGTACAGATCATGGCTAAACGCCACGACCAAACAGAACACAAAACTTAAAGCTTACAGCTATCTTTAAGAGTCAAAGAAGTCAAACATTGTTGTCCATTCAACCGTGTAAAATCAATTTTAATTTTTCTTTAGCATTCTTGAGCGCAGCCAAACAAAAATATATATATGTATTTTTTTGGCAAGTCACTTGGCAGGCCCGTAAAAGGCCAAAAATGGTCGTAAAATTTAACGCAAGTAAGAGGCTGCCCATAATGGCCAAAGTGAGCTCAAAACGTATAACAGTATAACAGAGGGAAAGGTGGGGAAAATTCCAAGTGAAAACTGGGAAACAATTTCGAGTCTGAGGGATTGAAAATTCATTAAGCTGGAGAGGCAGGACCAGGCCGACTCGGTCTCGACTAATTAAACAGATTTATTGATAAAGTTTCGACACGTTGAATATATTAAATATTTAATGATAATTGTGAATAGCATTTTTTTTGTGGCAGCAAGGGAAGGGCAAGAGCAAACCTGGCCCGATTCTTACCTGACTCAATTGGCTGACAGCTTCTTCGGACCGGCTCACAAATGCTTGGCAACATAATTCAATTGGATTGCCAAAGGACTTTGAGCCAAGGATATTTTGATAGCCCATGTGTGTGCGCTTAGGTGCTTGTTTTTCTCGTGTTCCTTTTTTTTTTTTTTGCCTTTGGGGATATTTGCCCTTCGGATTTTCCCCGGGTGAATGGGATCAAGTTGTCGGTGCATTTGATTTGGGTTTTCCGGGCGGATAAGAAACGAGCTTATCAACGTGTTAAGCCTTGTGTTTCCTTTTCGGTTTTTTCCTTTTTTCCCCAAAAAACACTCTCAGGCGTGAATATTTTGATATTTTTCTGTTTATTCATCGAGGAAGGGGGATTTCTGCAGTCCAGGGCCTCATTAAAAGCTTAATCAAACTCAATTATGTCACACACCCTGACAAATTTCTATTTTCCTCTCCCATGTCAGAAAATATCAATTTGCCCGCAAAAAATAATAATAATAACAATGCCGGACACAAAAACGGAACCTTATAAACGAATGAGATTTTGCGGGATGCACGTCACATAAATCAAAAATAAAATGATAAATACTCTATTAGAGTGGGTAACTAAATGCAATCAGGGCTATGGCATAGAATTACATAATCCATTGCGTGTAATTGAAAATTTAATTTTAGCAAACCACGAGATTTCATAATAAATTGTAATGCGGCAGGATACCCCCATTTATGTATGTCATTCCATACATATATGCAATTTCAATTCATTGCGAAAACCAATAAAAGCTAACAGAATGTCTGAATTGGCTTTGAGTGTCACATGCTGGATAGCATTAAATATTTCGCATTGCAATGCGTTTAACTATGTGTCATGGATTATTTGAAAAACTTCGTGAGAGATTATTTGAAATATAGTTAGAATTAATTGAAATAGCTCAAAATATATCTGATTGGGTAGTGGGTCAAGTTTCGCTGTATAAAATAAAGTTAATAATGTTTTTGGAGTTTTAAAATAAAATCTCTGCATTTATTTGTAAGGATATTTTTATAATTATGTAATGCCAATTATGAATTTCCTACTCAAGTAATATTCGATAAGGCATCCAAAAGTATGCAACGATATATTTTATTTCGAGCGGCTTAATATATTTGTTGAATACTTTTTGATGCTAATTAAAGTGTTTTCGTACACACAGCGATTTCTATGACCCTTTGTCATTAAAATCATGTAAATTATTCATATAAAAGTCAGCTTTAAAATGTAAGAGCATTTATACATTTTTAAATTATTTTTGATAAATATTTAAATAAAATGAATTTAAATATACTGACTGCAATGAGAAGGTCTCTCCTTTATGATTAATATTTGAAAATGTCATGGCCATAATTTGTGCTATTTTGCTTTAAAAAATACATATTACCTCAACATAATTACCTCAACTCCAAATCCCTTACTACTTGAAGCCAAAAGAAAATCCCAGAGTTTCTTCTCTGTCTCCGCTTTGCTTTTGTTAATGTTTCTTCCTTCTGCCTTACCCTTGGCCTCAAAAAACTGCAACTGGGCAGGTTTCGCCCTGCGCTTTGATTACCAACACCAGCGAGCTGCCTTGTTGCCTTGACTTTTGGCCACCGTCGACGCCGTCATTCTGTTTTTCATTTACGTCTCTGAATTGAATCAAGTTTGCCTCGTTTCCGGTGCGCGCGAATCACTTTTTTTTCGCTTCTTTCTTTTTTTGTTTTTCTTTTTGTTAAGTTTCTTTAGCTGCAGCCCTGCAGCCAAGTTTTTTCCGGCGGAAACACAACATCCGCTTTTTGTAAATTCTCAATTGTGCGCGAAAAGGCAGCACAAAGGGCGGCAGCAACAAAAAAAAATTCAAGGAGTGGCCACCAAAAAAGAAGAAAAAAAATGTAGTGACAATTGCGTTCTAGAGCAGTCATTTTCACGATTGTTGCTCCATTTTCGTTGATTTCTCGGATCGCTGATGTCACCCGCTTGCCCACGAGGCTCGAACAGGTGACACTCTGACAGTTGGCAG
Source organism: Drosophila pectinifera (assembly GCA_008042775.1). Taxonomy (NCBI): domain Eukaryota; kingdom Metazoa; phylum Arthropoda; class Insecta; order Diptera; family Drosophilidae; genus Drosophila; species Drosophila pectinifera. Next base: position 213,316 of record VNKC01004791.1, on the reverse strand, counting down.
TCATTTTAAGTGGATTTTCCGTGACAGGCAATGCGTGTGTCTGTCTGTCTGCCTGTAGGTTTTCTTCGCTTCAGAGTGTGCTATGCATCGCAATATGCTGCTTGGATGGAATTATGGAGATAGACGTATAAGAAATATGCAAAACTCCACGATTTCTGCTTTCACCGATTTAAAAATATTTGCTTTTGCCTGGAAAAATGTTAACTCTTTCCAGGTATTTAGAGGGGATGTCTAGTCCCTTCTTTACCTATTACTTGGAATTATATTATTCTAATTCTAAAATATGCTGCTTGGATGGAATTATGGAGATAGACGTATAAGAAATATGCAAAACACCACGATTTCTGCTTTCACCGATTCAAAAATATTTGATTTGGCCTAGAAAAATGGTAACTCTTTCCAGGTATTTAGAGGGGATGTCTAGTCACTCCTTACTTTCATTTATATTATTATAATTCCAAAATTATTTTAATTAAATTGACTGCTATTTGTTATTATGTCATTTTTGTGGCTTGCAATCAGGTTTTAATTTCAATTAATTAAAAATAAACACAACTGGACACAGAGCAGTTAGGCACCTAAGCGAGTACATGTTTTCAAGGACAAATTTGTACAAATTTGCATTTAATACCACGGCCAACAGACATCTAAAATTGAGGGAAATTTAATACTGGTCCCGCTTTGGGCTTGCTCTCCTTTTTTTCGGGGACGAAAGCTCCAATTTATGCACCATGGACGCTCGCCATGGCATTAATTAAAAGCGACTTCATTCTGCGGTGGGGAAAATGCTGTGGCAAAGGCAGGGCGTGGCACAGGGTGCACTGGCTGCTTTGACCACAACATTTATGGGCATTACGCATAGAGATGCCGCTGCTGCTGCTGCTGCCTGTCTGCCTGCATCGGAACCCAAAACAAGAGAAGAATCCCGCAAAACACGCAGCGCCCACAAGCACACACAACCGGTGTGCTTAATGTGCTCTTTAAATGGTTTCGCTATGGCTGTTTATTCTCCGACCCTTCTTTCACTCTTAGTTATGCAGAAATGGCCACGAAATGGCCTTAAATGCTTACCAAAATTGGTCGGAGGGAGGCTTACGGGCTTGCAATTGTTAGTTACGTTTATACGTTGACCGACCGTCTGTTCGTCTCTCTGTCTGCCTGTCAGTATGTTAGTCTCTCCGTCTATTTGCTTGTCTGTCTGTCTGTCCGTTCGTCTGTTCTCCTTCTGTCCGTCCGTGTGTTCCTCCTTCTGTCCGTCCGTCAGTTAGACGGCTCGACTGTCTCTCCGTTCGTCCGTAAAACCTCTTGCACTATAATATTACTAACATCTTCAAAATGAGCTTATTTTTATTTTTGCCATCCAATATCTATCATAATTTTACCACATTTTTCGCCCTAAATAGTATTTGACTTTCCAATTAAACAACACGTACATGTCTGATAACAATCCGCCTATTTGGGCCCACTTTCCAACCTTGGCCCTTATCGACAGCAGCATCGCAATTCGCCAACAGCTGACCTCTCCGACAGTCAACTATCACAACGGCGGCGAACTGCATCCATCAAACTCGGAACTGGACTGGGCTCTGGATCGATTGGATGAGGAGAATAATAATGGGTGTGATGCAGACCTGGTCGAAACGATTTGTCTGCCAGCCAACTTTGGCATTGGCCGCAGCCAAATGGCAATGCATGTGCCATTGCAGTGGGGGAGCCGCCGGAAGGGGGCCACATTCTCTGCTGGCTGTGACACATTGACGTCCGAGCACGCATATCCGTTTCCTGGCAATGCCCGCCATAAATAACAATACGCCGGAGCATTCGTATGGAAAGGTGGGCGGGGCGGGTAATTGTGATGGCTGATGGCTAGTAGAAGGCGATGGAGGCGGAAGATGGCCAACAGATCATATCGAAGTGACAGACAAATGACAGCAGAGGCCAATGCACCGACTGACCTTTCCCCTTAATTATATCCGGCTGGAAATCAAGTTTCAAGTGCAGTGACTTTATTAGGCCCAAGTTGTAAACCAGATCTCATACCTGAAGTGACGGGCGTGACCTTTCCCTTAATTATATGAGCTCGAAATTAATCCCAACCAAAGAGTGAGCCAACTATTTTCAACCAAGTGACACTTTAATAGTTTCAAGCCCGGAAAAGCGAGCAGCTAGCTGGCGGTGGAAACTCTGTTGGCAGGCAACCAACTTGCTGACAACACTGCCAAAAAAGAGACGAGAGCTGTGCAGAATTAAGCCATCAAAGTTTTTACACCTCTCTAGCACAGAACAGGTTGTCGTCTCCTAGTTCCATGGCTTTTCCACATTTTCCTGCTGCGCCTCCCAACCCCTTTTTTCCTGGGGGCACTTTGCTGTCAGCAGTTTTGCACGACTTCGAAGGAGGGGTTGTTCGAGGGGCGAGGCCCATAATGAAACACTTTATCATTACCAAAGTTGACAGGACTTGGAATGAGCTATACTGCAGACGGTAAAACACTTTGAATAATTATGCAGTATTATATTTTTAGGAAAGGATCGTAGAAAATGAGTTATTGGTTCAATTTTAGAACAAGAAGTCACTGTTAATGTAATATAAACCTAAAGAGAAAATAAGTTTGCTGTTAATAGAATTAAACTTCAAATATTTGATATACTTTAAAAAATATGAATTAAAGTATGCTAAGATATTTGATATGATTAAAATATTGATAAGAATAGCTTATTATACTTGCAAGATATTCTCGCATATTAAATTTATTATAAAAATATTTTTAAATAAAATTAAATGTTCTTTAATAGTAATTCTTAAAGTTTAGGATATAAGCCACAGTGTATTGAGACCAGACGCTGGACCTGGTGAAAAATGCTTGCAAAATGTATTTTTAAAGCCAAATATGGGGCTCATAAAATATTGACATTGACAGATTAGCCGCCTGGCACACATTCTCATTATTGAGTTCGTTGCAATTAGCACTTCATCGGGGAAAAGAGGCACTGAAATCGAAACCTCAATTGAAACTATGGCTAGTGATAAATGATGTGTGGAGTGTCAGTTGCAGGCAATTCGCTGAGAAATGGTTATAAAATGCATGCTAGTCCTGTAAGTGGGTTTTGGGCTTTTTGTGCCAGCTCATCATTATGCTGTGGTATTAATCCAAAGCGTTCTTACATCGGCCAATTGAATTAGTCGACAAATAGAGTGCAATGGAGGAAGCTTTTCAATTGTCCTTCGCCTTAGCAGCACGTCCTTTGTGCGCCGTGGGCAAAGTTTGAAATTTAGCCAAGCTGCTGCTGAGCCGAGCATCAATAACGTGCTGCTAAAACTTTGCCACAAACTCTGGAATATCCTGTCACTCTGTGTCCTCTAGACATCCTGTCACTCTCTTCCCCCCGCCTGCCCATCTCTCTTTCTGCCTCATTGATATGCCAAAAGTCGAATTGGGAAGGAGATTTCCCGGGGTGGTGGTGCGCCGGAGCTCTTTGTGTTTATCTGACTTTGATGGGGCGACCATCGAGGACCTTGGACTGCAGTTTAGTGGGGATATTTTCAGCTCCGGTTGAATTCGAACGCATTAAATTGGCCGTAGCTGTGGCTAATACTTACCCTGAAGTGCTGTTAAAGCCAGTTAGTCAAAGGTAGGATTACGGTAATGATTTTGGGCTTTAAAAGAGTTAAAGGTCGGAGGAAGAAGGAAAGAAATGGTTGAAGATTTGCCTTTGAAAAAAGGATAACTGAAAACCAATTTACAAAACTACGAACGAGGCGTTAATATGTTTATGAAGCCTAATATGTTACTTACAGTTCCTTAAAGTAGAGCTTAGATTTATCTAATCGATTGCATCCATAGGTGGCAGGCCTTTATGGAATTTAAAGTGATACTTTCTTAACCGGATATTGAGAAAGTGGTACCTAACCATAAATAGCAGGTACTTAAAGTTAAAGAGTTAACCTTAACCGGACATTAACAATGTGGGACCCAGGCTGCTTTTCTAGATAGTTAAAGTTAACCTTAACCTGGAATTAAAAATGTGGGAGCTAGACTAAAGAATTTTAAGTATGTCTTAACCTAAACCGGACATTGTGAAAGGGTGACCTAACCATAGATAGCAGGTATTTATGAAATTAAAGTCACAGTTAACCTTTAGTACCCTACAATTTATTACATCTTGGGGTGACAGCCGAAAGTATGATGCTACATGAATACAATGATCTCTGTCAGTAATTTGGATATTTTAGGCCTTGAGACACGCCTCTCTGCCATGATCCAGCCCCGGCACGTGGCTGAGTCGATAAACACTAAACACAAACATTTAACAAGATTCTGGTCCTTGTGGTTAAAATGGTCATCATCGTCGTCATATCATCTGTCTATGTACGGTTGAAGCCAAACGTATACAACGCCCGGGGCCCGGGAGTCGTCAGTTTGTGAAATAGAACCAACAAAACGTAATCGCAGACTTGTAAGGCATGATACCTAGGATAGACAGGACCTTAACTATTTGGGCGTTTCGGCAGGGCAGGCCATTTGGTAGAGGAACTGCACCAGCGTCCTCGTCGGCCGCCCGGTCATCCGTCCGGCGGTTAGGTATGGGATCAGGCCGTAGGTGCTCAACATCCCAGAGCCATAGGTGTCCAGATGTGCCCAATCGCTGCAGGGCACAAGCTCGTGGAGGACGGCGGCCGCTAAGCAGGATGAGGCATAGCCCTCGCCATCGTTCAGCAGATCGAAGCTGTGGTGTTCGGCAACACGGTCCTTGTAGTAGCGCCACAGGGGGAAGCGCCACAGACGGTCCCCAGTGAGGGAGCCGGCCCTCTGGAACTGCTTCCAGATATAGTGGGAGTTCGACCAAATGCCCGTGGCTCCTCCACCAACGGCCTTCTTCACGCCTTTGCACATCGAGCCCACGTCAACGACGAGACGTGGCTTGTACGTGATCTGTCCATAGAGCATTGGATCCGCAATCACCACCACTCCAGTCCGGCTGATGTTCCGCACTGCCATGGACTTGGCATTGAGCAGGGTCACCACATCCCCGGGCTTGCAGGACATCCCCGATGGCATATTCTCGCAGAGCGGGATCACCGCGGTAATGTTGATGGGCAGAGATAAGGCGGCGGCAGCTCGCATGGCGGCCAGTATGGATGCCGCACCAGTGAGATCGCCACGGAACTCATCCATGCCCTTGCACGGGCGGAGGTTGATCCCGCCAGAATTAAAGGTGATGCCCTGCCCGACCAGCAGGATGGGTTTGTCCTCGGGAGCAATGCCGCAGTAGGCAACCTCTAGGAGCACCGGAGGCTCACAGCTGCCCTTGGCAATCATCAGGAAGGAGTTAAGGTGCTGCTGCTCTATCCACTCCATCGTGCGGACCTCCACGGAGATGCCGCACGGACACAAGGCGTCCACCGCGGCCTGAGCCACCATAGTGGGCGTCATGCAATTGGCGGGAGCGTCACTCAGTCTCCTCGCCAAATTCTGGGACTCGGCCTTGAACAGACCCCGCGTCCAGGACTCCATGTCGGGTGAACCGAACAGCACTAGCTTGGGCATGGTAGTGCGGTGCTTCTTGGCCAGATTCTCCTCGAACCGCCAGATGGCCAAGGCTGCACCCTCGGCAGCCTGCTCCGGATAGTCCATATTGTCCACATGCACCTCGCTGCAGCCGATGCTCTGCAGCGATCGGGCACCGATCCCCGCCGCTATTCGCACATTCTCCATGCCCTCGTCGAGCATCTCCAGCTCGTTGAAGGCAATGCCCTCGAGACCCACGCCGACCACGCAGATGGATCGAAAGTCATTGTCTACATTATTGAAGACCTTGCCGCGACCCAGCCGCCCGGTAATCTTCGTTTCGCAGATCAACTCTGAGAGCTTGCCCTGGACACGATCGTTAACGCTCTCGCCGGCGGGCGTGAGCCGCGGTCCCTTGCCAGATTCCTCTTCATAAAGGCCAACGACCAGACCCTTGCCGCCCTTGACGGCATCGCCTGCGCCACATCCGGCGGTGACATGGCGCACCGGCACATAACTCACCCGAACACGGCTCAGATTCAGGCTCCTGGCCAGAGCAGCGCCACGCAGCATCAGTTGTCCACGCATATTTCTCAAAAGGATTTATGTATAGGATCAACCGGAATTTAAGATACGTCTTCGTGGAGTTGACAGCTGCGCGCGGTCGCGTTTGTGTTCGAGTTCGAGTTGGTTTTTGGTAACAAGTTTCGATAACAATTTTGTCACGTTTTTTTTTTTCAGCAGGTCAGCGACCAAAGGTTCAAAAGTTTTCCTACGTAAAATGTGTAATATAAAGTAGTAAAAGAAAAACACTGTGTATGCTTTCCTTGTATAAAACCGAATGACTGAAAAACATAACCCGAACAAGATTGTTAATAACTGCAAAGACACGGAATACTAGGATTGGTTAGGAATTTCGTTTCAAAATTCGATTCAACGTCACGTTAGATGAATGGCAAAACAGGTGTACATTTTTAGTTTAATTTAGGTTCAGTAAAGCTTTTGGGTAAATGTAATAATCTAAGCAGGTTTACTACAAATATTGTCAAGAAACCATTGCACTTTAAGCCTTATTGCTCAAAAGGAAGATTTATGATCATCAAGGGATCAAAATAGGCTAAGCTGGACACTTTTTTTTTTAGTGCTAATGGTTATGTGTAATGTCATTATCAGCTAGTTCGTGGTAATCTTAAAGGTTATGGTATTGTAAGCATATAAAAAGAATTATTTATATTAATGAATTGAATATTCTTGAAAAAGTCTTTGACGTAGGCACTGACGAACCTTCTCTATCCCTCTTTAATTACTTCTTAATTTCACAAAAATATTCATAAATATCAAAGAATTATAAATAAATTCAAAGGTTTTGAGTGCTTTCAATCAAATATTATATTTTAATTTAAGTTAATTCTTTTAGGAAAATTTTGCATTTAGATAAATAAGCTTTCTTCTATTTTATTTTTAGTGCAAGCATTGATTAAAAGAGCATACATAACCTATTAAAAATGGTGAGTGTAAACTTTAATATACTTCTTTACAACCGTTATTCAAAATTGTTCACACTTATTAATTCTAAACAATAAATTTATTGTGTAATAATATCCGTACAGAGATGAGAATATAATCTTTAAAATTAATAGGTATTTTCGGTTCGGTATTGTTGAGATAATATTTAATAATATGAATTTCTCAGTAGCTCTTATAGATATCTCAATATTTATTTGTATACGACAAGATATATTCTTTCCTCTAAACCTTATAAAATGGCAGTAAACTATGATTTATGAACAATCTCCTACACTCTATTTGCCATCCTTCCGTGGTAAATTAAGTTTCAAGGACACTCACCAGCTGTTCCGAGTCGAGGAAAAAACACAAGAAAACGGTTTCGGAATTGTGTATATATTTCCCTATCTGGTAACTAGCACAGCTCCCGCTGATCCTGATCCTTGCACAGTGTGTCCTGGACAGAGTGATCAATCAAGGCCGAATCGCGACTGACGTTCGGTTACAAAAACGGCAATTTACTGTAAATGTTTTTGTCGGGTGCAATTTGGAAATTTACTCGGAGAGTTTCCCGTATTTAAAGTTAACTGAGATTGTTTGAGTGGCCTGTCAGTGTTGTTAGGATTAATATCAAATAAGTACATAAGGAGTTTTACTCTAAAATTCCACTTGCGCTTTAATGGCCATTTGGCACATCAGATATCAAAGCTTAGCTTTGATTTTTATGTAGTTGTTTCACATTTATTCAAGCGAGCAAGAGAAAAAGTGATTGCGCATATTTCCCACGTGGTGGCAAAGTTATCTACGACAATAAACTGCCAAGCGTTGCATGGAAAAGTTTACTCTTTTCGTCTGTTGATAGAAAATGTCGTTTATTGTCGCCGGGCGACACAACAGAAAGAGTAAACAATGGAAGTACAGTTGACAAATTAAAACTAACACTTCCATTGCACATTCATTTTATATAGATTTTTTCCATAAAAAGCTTCATTTGTTACTCCACGAAGTCTACATATTAAATATGAATTTTATTAAATTATTTTATTATAAATATGAAATTCTTTGTGAATTTCTATTTAATAAATTAAGTTCCCTTTCAAAGTTGAATTTCCATTTATTACAACTTAAAATATACTTGAATTTAAAGTTCCGATATTAGATCGACGAAAAACGTTGCTCAATCGAGGAGATTGGTCTCGAAGCTGATGAAATTTCCAGGTAAATTCGACGCCTTCTCCAAGGAACCACCACTTGTGATCTGCCTCCAATAGGGAACCACCGTCGTTGCCAAAAGACGGCGCAGGAAAAGAACCTGTAGCTCTCCGTAAAGCCGAACGATCTCCCAGTTGGTAAAGCAAAAATGCTGGATCACCAGATAAAGGCGAATATAGTTGATTAAACCGCTGAAGACACAGGTCAGTGTCCAAGGCAATGCAAAGCACATGAATGTCCTGATGGGAAAATTAACAGATTCCCCAGGAGAACCAAGTTGCTTTCTGCTCAGCCATCTCTTCTTCACTTCCTCGGCACTGCCCTGGTCTTCAGCTCTCTGCAGATGACGACTGTACCACAGTCCTATCACTGCGAGCATCGAATACATCATAGACTTGACCAGCATCCAATGATTATAGTTATAGCTCAATTGGAGCCACAAACTTCGGTCCACTGCGGGATAGGATGACTTCATATTGACATTGGCCTCGATCACCGGCTGAAGCACTGAGCACACGTGCATGAATGTCAGCACCATAAAGATTCCCACATCGTAGAACTTAATTTTGAACATGGTTCCCAAATTTGGTATCGAAAGACGAAAATGAATTTTATCTGTCTCTGAAGGTGGCAAAAATGCTCTGACATTTTTGGGTTTCGAAGTTCAGAAATTGATGTTAGTTAGAAAAATTGTTGCTACGATTTATATTTATTTTTTATTTATATTCTCATACCGCACTAAATGTACATTCCTCTAAAATAAAACAAAACACCTTGTTCTCTATCATATTATAAAAGCTAATAATTCCATTGAGTACTGGGTATTTTAGTGCCGAGGCACTTTAATTAATTATTTTTTCCTATTAAAACTTATCTGTTAACTAGAAATGTTACTGAATATATTTATAGTTTACCACAGATAAAATTCTACTAGTGATAACATAACTAATTAGGTTAAACGTAATAATTTCCGGCATACAGGCCTTAGCTTTTAGCTTTATCTTAATTTAAACACATTCCAATGCGTCGTTGGTGCCTATAAAGCCCCAGGCTTTTTCTGAAAATCGTCAGTCACCAATTTAAACAGTGTTTTACCTATTTAAAATTCAGAACAATGTTTTGGATATTGAGTTTGTTTTTGCTGGGCATAGTAAATGCTCAGAAATCGCCATCAACGGATTCAGACACGACTTTAACGACGATCTCAACAACGACTCCAGGAACGACTTCAACGCCGATCCCAACAACGACTCCAGAAACGACTTCAACGCCGATCCCAACAACGACTCCAGAAACCACTTCAACGCCGATCCCAACAACGACTCCAGAAACGACTTCAACGCCGATCCCAACAACGACACCAGAAACAACTTCAACGCCGATCCCAACAACGACTCCAGAAACCACTTCAACGCCGATCTCAACAACGACTCCAATACAAGTCCCGATAACAACATCATTGGAAAGTATAGATTCTTTACATTCGGGGAAATCTAGAAAACGTTTTGTGCTTTTACAGGGTCCCGATGATAAACTGGCGAAAATTTTAAACGAAAGGCTTGAGAAAATTTTAAGGGACTACAAGCCCAATGGCAATGAAGAGCTGACAATTATGTTGGATAAAATTCAGAGTGCTTTAAATTGGGGTAATGATAGGTTGGATGAAAAGCTTACAGCCGTAATCGAATTTGCGACTTACAATGATCGGCGATTGCTGCTGGAAAAAGCTATCACTGATCGCATTGAAGTACTCAACGATCTGCTGCCCAATGTACAACCATATACCAGATGTTCTCGGTTCTACTTAAAGCAAAGAAGTAATCTCAAGGATGCTGGCAGGCTTAGCAATGCGGAAAAAATTGTCAAGTTGAAGGAGAACTCGGACACATGCCCATACAATATTGAAAATATCTCCGATGAATATGATTATGATTATGATTATTATTTTTTGATTGAATCCTTTGAAAATAAGTGATACAAAATTGGTAAAAGCCGATTTTTTTTCATTTCTTATTTCTTTTAAAGTTTCTTATATTTTCTTACCACTTTTTACTTACTCTCAAAAAACAATGTATTTCATAAAATTCTGAAATCCCTAATAAAAATTATGTTCTCTTAATAAAACAAATTCTGCGTATATTATTATAAACTTCATTTTTTTAAAATAAATAGGTCAACATAAAAATAACTTAAAAACAATATAAAAATTTATATTTTTCTGTGAACAACTTATTCCATAAATAGAATTTTAAAATTATTTATATATTATATATATTTTGAAAAATCTTCTTTAAATTACTTTATTTTTTTAATAATTTCTGTGTTTCTTCATTCAAAACAGCATACATGGAATTAATTTTTTTATTCGCATGAAAACTCATATTTAAGTATTTGAAAAGCCCGCCCCTTTCCACAGTTTGAGTGTAACTGGCCCAAAACATTCTAAGCTGTGGTTGGTATTTTCATACCAGATGAGCAACAGCGTTGTTCTTATCGATTATAATCGATAATGATTTTAATAATACTTAATATATATCTGCATTTAAATATATATCCAAAATTTATCCTACTCTTCCTTTAATATTAAGTAAACTAATATGCAGCTTCCTATTAAGATTAATTTTTATTTATAAACATTAAACAATATCTTAATAGGTACTTGTAAGAATTTTTGAATACTCTAAGCAGCAGCCAGGCTTCTGACTCTAGCATAATCTAATTAATTTATACGTATTCATTAAATTAGAACTAAGAAAATCGATCTTAACAGTGTTATATCTTATAAAAATATTTATTGAACAAGAGTGTTTTTTAATGAAAGAGAACAAGAAAATCGCGAGAAAGAATCGTATTGCAGTCGATAGTAGTGAAGTGTCATCACAAATATCGATAGTGTGAGTGACACCAGCGCCTCCTGCCTTTTTCCCATCTCTATTCCGGCATAAATCGTAGGAAACCAAAACGCTTTCAAATTGTGAACAAGAAAAGGGGAAAATAACTTAAAAATGCAGCGCGAAATAGCGCACAACTTGGCGACAGGTGAGCGGCGCACCAGAGATGTCGCTCCCGGCAAGGTAAAGTCCTTCTCAGAGCTCAATCTTCGCCACGAAATTCTGCTTGGACTGCAGCGCAGAAATTTCCTGACACCGACCATGATCCAGGCGGCGGCCATACCCATGGCGCTGAGTAAAAAAGGTGCGTACTTTCGATTAATTCAAGTAATGGCATTAATAATAAAGTAAACTCGCAACGCAAATGCAGATCTGCTAGTCCAATCCAAGAGCGGCACTGGAAAGACCCTGATCTATGTGATAGCTGCCTTGCAGGGCTTCAACACGTCCATAAAATCACCGCAAGCCCTAGTTGTGGTGCCGACCCGCGAACTGGCCGTTCAGGTGCAGGAGGTCTTCTCCTACCTGGGCGAATACCTGCCGAAATTGAAGGCAATCTACTTTATAGGCGGCACGGATTTCACCATCGACCGCAAGCGCATGGACAAATGCAATATTGTCGTCGGAACGCCGGGCCGTCTGCTACATCTCTACACGAACCAGGTCCTGTGTGTCAGCGACCTGACAGTTGTGGTCCTGGACGAGGCCGATCAGCTGTATCAAAGAGAGGGTCTCCGGAAGCAGGTCAGAGAACTGATAATGGCCCTGCCTGCAAAGATACAAAAGATTGCCTGCAGTGCCACCTATGAGCAGAATTTGGACGAGCAGCTTGCCAAGATGATGGACAAGCCGGTGCTCATATCGAATAGTGAGCGGGCCACCGTCCTCCTGGGCATCCGTCAGTTTGTCTACGAGTTGCCCAAGCAGATCAACAATATGGCCGAGATGAACTGCAAACTGGACGCGGTCAGCAAGATATTCGAACTGGTGCCCTACGAGCAGGTCGTGCTCTTTGCCAGCTCCAAAATGCGAGCGGATTCGTTCCGGAACTATCTGAACCGCAGGGGCGTGGACTGTCACCTGATCTCTGGAGCCATGAGCCAGGAGGAGCGCTCGAAAGTCTTTGATTGCTATCGATTCTTCAGCATGCGAACTCTCGTAGCCACGGATGTGTTTGCCCGCGGCGTGGACTCGCCGCACACGAACCTAATTGTGAATCTCGATCCGCCCAAAGACCATGTCGACTATCTGCATCGCATCGGAAGAGCGGGAAGATTTGGCTCGAAAGGCATTGCCATTACTCTGGTATACGAGGGCGTTGAGAGCGACAGATTCAAGAGTATTTTGTGCAAGGCGCCGACTGGAAAGTCGGTATTGGAATTTCCCAAAGCACCAACAAAGGACTGTAATTTCTGGGATTTTAAAGCATATAATTTTCCATATTTCATACCGGAAGAGGACAATCAGCAGGCGGCAGATGCTTCACAGAAGGGAGAAGCTTCAGAGGATGATCCAAAGAAGGATGCTCTAAAGGAGGAGATAGTTTCAGCAGCTGAAGATGCTTCAAAGAAAAAGGATGCTCCAAAGGAGGAAGAAGCATCAACAGAATGGCATGATCCTAAGGTGGACCATGCTCCGAAGAAGGATCCACTGAAGAAAGAAGATAATCCTAAGGTGCTGGAGAAAGAACAGAAAGCAGAAAATACATCATCAACTTGTGATCCTTCCACAGAACCATTGGTGGCCTTACCAAACGAGAATAAACCCGAGATTTCTGTTGTTGCCTGTAATCAATTGGTGGAAACCATTCAGGATGCTTTGATTGAGGACAAGCAAGAGATTAGCGAAGAAGACCTTCCAGAGCTTACCCATAAACTAGCTAACAACGGTAGACAAGCCTTAAACCAAATTGTAGATCAACATGCCATTAACTCGAATAGCTATAATGCTGGTAGGGATAATCAAGATAAACCTGTTGTTGCAGAAATGGTTCAAGCTACTATTCCGACTTGCCAAGACTCCAATAAAGAGCAGCCCCCTCCCATGATCACGGTAAATGAACTACAGATGGAAATCGGTGTAGAAAGGGATAAAGAATATCTGGCAAATAATACCATTACCCAAAACCCGGAAGAGTTAATTTCTCCGGAATTAACACCGTCCTCGTTGACACCTCTGGACTTAACACACGAACCATCGTCGCCCACTACGTTGACACCGCCAGCACCGCCCGTGAATTCTATCAACAACAAGACCTACTGCCTGGCTGCGCCAACGGCCACCAGTTCCATGACACTCCAGGCAATGGTAATGTCAAACACAGTGGACGATGCGAGCAGCATAAGCTCGGATGGTAGTATGGGCAGCCGGAGCGACTCGTACAGTAGCGTTTATACAGTCACTGATGCCAAGGAAATATGGAGGAAGTTCCTAATAAATAAGAGGCGGCTGAAGAGGAGCAGCCAGAACAAAGATTGTAGGTTGATATACACATGGACTACATCTCAACGGAAACGTAAAAATAAACCAAGGGTGACAATACATCATATTACTTTTAAATACTTTAACTAACTCTCCCTTTTTCTACAGAAAGCTAAGATGGATGGAAGTGTGTGCCTTCTGCCTGAGCCAAAGTACTACCGTCTGTTGGAAAAAATGGAGCATAGCAAGACCGTATTAAAACGCTTGCGCCAATACAGCAGAAAAAGCAGATTGAATAACTTGGATATTAAATTATTCATTAAGCAGCTATATGACGCTTACCATGGTATTTATGGCTTCAAGCCGGAAGGACAGCAGCCTAGGAAACCCAAGGAGTGTGAGCCACAGAACAAGCTGACTGTTCATGTCACACATCAGATGAACATTCCAGCAGCGGCAGCAGCCGCCGTTGATGAAGATCCTGAACTCGATTCCAATGCCAGCGAAGCGAGTCAACACTCTGAGGAGTTCAGCGCTGACGAAGAGGAATATGTAGAGGAGGAGGAGCAGGATTCATCGAGCGGCTTTGTGGAGAGCAATGAGAGTGCCTCATCCGGCATTGATACTTCCGAGTATGGCACCCAGTCCTCAAGCGATGAAGACGAATATCAAGACTCGGATGATGAGACAATGTACGATTTTGAGCTAACAGCCGAAGAGATTGATAGCGAAGAGGAGGATGAGGACGATGCTGGGAGCAATGTAAGCTTGGCTGGAACAAGTTATCGGGGATCTGTCAGCCAAAGCAGTGACGAGGACCCTAAGGCTGAAGATTTGGTTGCCGAGGAGTCACAACTGGGAGATTTGGAGCCCGAGGAGTCGCAGAGTGACGCCCAGCACGAAGCCCAAGCTATATATCAGCAGATGTTCAAAACCCAGTATCAGTTCATTGTCAGCCATGTGGCCAGTCAGCTGGCTAGACCACAAGATGGACTATAGGCTGTACCTGTGGCCAAGCACTAGTCCAAGCTCAGGCAACAAAATTCACAAACGAAACGGATCAGTTCCCAGAGGAGGCTGCATCAGCCTCTCTTCCACTCTACATTTTTTACATATATCGTAGCCTGTTAGCACTCTTGTCATTTACATTTTGAATACTCAATATCAAGATAGTTGGTACTAGTTGTTATGAACTCTGGAATGATAATCGATGGAAGTTGTGTACATATGCAAACAAAATAAATTGCAAATTATTGAAAAATACACTGGTATCAAAGGTTGTAAGCTCAATTGTTACAATTAAAGTGGACTTTATATTTGATATGACTTAGTTATAGGTTTATAGCTAAATGCTATGTGATACATATATATGATGGAACTTAATACTGTTGTAGGTCGGAAATTACTTTTAAAAACACCTTGTTGGATACAAACAATACGAAACATTTTCTAAAAATAGAAACCATTGATGTGAATGCATTCCCAATCAAGGGAAGTAAAGGTTTGCTTTTGAAGTATTGATAATTCCATCGTTTTGTAGAAAGATGTTTTTTTAGATTCTTTAAGCATTAATTTGTCATAACATCTGAATGATGTATTTAATAAAAACACTTCAAAAGGAATACATCTGTGTTTATCTGTATATATATGACCATTCATGTAATCACATCTCGCCAATTAATCCCAGAATTTGAAAGTTAAAACCCTTTCGATCACCGACCACATTATTTATCTAAGAGATGGGGAAAACAAACATCATTTTCCTCCGCTTGAGCATACCGAATGAAGGCAAGGAAGCGGCGCCAGCTGACTGCCGGGACATAAATCATATAGCCAGTGGGATCGGCATTAACATCGCCTACGGACATCGGGCCAACGCCATCAGCTGAGCAGGCAACATTGTTGCACGGTCGCCACTCACTTTGCATTGATTGCAACTGGCTTTAAAGGGAAGGGGAAGGAGCCGGGGAGGTGAGGTGTTAACCCATTTACTACCAATGGGGAATTCTGTGGGAGAGCGGAAATTGCTTAAATAAGATCTATTGCATAGGAAATAGGTTTAGATGATTGGAAAAGTGTACATCTCTGGAGATCAGTATAGGAGTTTAAGATTATTAATGATTAAAAAATATGCTTAAAGATAAAATAGCTTAATTAAATTTATAAATTAGTGTTATATATAAGTAAGATACTAATTTTATGCTGACAAGTATATAACAAATGGTTTTATTAAAATAAAATCTCTAAAACTGCTTCTATGAGCTTAAGTTTAAGTTCGGGTGCCTGTTTTGAGGGAGTGCTGCAAACCCTCATCAGAAACTGCACTTTTTATGGTTAACAGTGTAATAAAAACCAAATTTTTTGTTTGTTAAAACTTTAGTACGGCATTTAATGGGTTAAAAACCAAAGACTTGGTCCATTGGCGGCAAGCGGCGTCGGTGGCAAAGTCAAAACATTCGCCCTGCGGTCGAGCACGCAAAATGCCGGCATCTGGATGGGGCTGCTGCTCAGTGGTCTCAGATCTCCGATCTCCGATCTCCTGAGCCCACTCCTCCGGCCCACCGACCTCTGAGAGCCACCCCCCGCCAACCCGCCCGCTGCGCTCGCGTGCACTTGCGTTCCAAATCCAATAAGGAGCGTGAGAAAACGCGCCGCTCGCTGCTCGCCGCTCGCCGCCGCTCGAATGCAAAGCGAGTTGCAAGTGGAAGTGGAAGGCGACAGCATTTTATGGATGCTAGAGCTAGAGAGCAGCATTTGCCGCATTTTGTCGCTGCGGCGAAGCTCAATTCGATTAGCGATAAATGCGAGATGCGAAAAATGCAGCGTTGCAGCGTTGCAGCGGTTGCAGGTGTTAAAGTCTTATAATGATGTTAACATTTTTATGGTCCACAACAAAATAAACTAAAAATTTGTTCAGCGCAATAATATTTTGCGGTCGCGAGCTCCGGTCTCGATGCCATATATGGGGGCACGGCCAATTGCCGCCGCGGCAGAAACAGATGTAGCCAGATCTGCAGAGGAAAAATTACAAAAGTATTCACCGAAATTAATCCATTACTTACAAAACAAAAAATCTAGCAAGGTCTTATTAAAGTATTGTGATAATATATTTATATTATAATATGCTCTCAATAAGTTAAGCCTTACAACTCACACTTCATTTATTTGCGCTGGCGCTAGAATTCCCAAACGGGTTCGGGCTGAAATATGAACTAATAAAGGCAGATCTCTCCTTAAACATATAAATTTACAGTTCTTAAAACAGTTTTAATTTATTAAACATCAAAATACATATTACTTTTTAGTTCCGCAAATATTTTATAAAGTTTTATATACATTTGAGGCTTTTTATTATAGTATTATAATAATATATATATATATAATATGCTTTCAAAACTTCTTATATATATAATGTAAGTTAAGCTTTACAACTAACACTTTCTTTATTTGCGCTGACGCTAGAATTCCCAACGGGTTCGGACTGAAATATGTACTAATAAGTGTATATATCTCCTGAAACAGTTTTAATTTATTTAACATACAAATACATATTACTTTTTAGTTTCGTTACTTTTTCGTAAATATTTTATAAAGTTTTATATACATATGAGGCTTTTTTTTCCATGTAAAGCCTAAATGCCACATATACCAGAGGCCTACTGACATAGTGCCTACTGACATAGTGCTGCACAAAAACTAATTAAAGTTGATAAACATCGTTAAAATATTTATAAACAATTTATCGTTAAATTAAGAAAGGATTATAGGCTAGGATAATTATAGTATAGAAAGAAGTAATATTTAAAAAAGGCTGGAAATAATAACAAATGTTTTGTGTATCAAAAAATTAAAATAAATGTTGTTTAGATTGAAGTTTAAAAGCTCTCTTGGTTTTAAACTTCTTTTGCAAGTAAAAACCGTAAAGATTATTTAAAAAAAGTCTTAATTAATATTTATTTTTCTATCATTTAATTGATTTTTTTATTTTTATTCCATAGATAATTGCAAATATAATATAATTTCCACTTCCTAAACTCTTCTTTTAAGATTTAAAATTATTATATACAACAAAAAAAAACACCTTCATCGCCATAATAAATTAAGTCAACCTAAAAAATGCCCCATTTAGTCTCCAAACTCCTAATTAGAATTTATGGCTCACGAAATTATGATAAATGGCAAAGAGATAGATCTCTATTTAGATGCGGGCCGATGTAATCCAGTTATTGCCTGAACTTAATCCCTAACCAGAGGTTAACCGCCGATTCTTAGCACTCGAAGATGGTCCGCCAGCATTCCGCACCTTCAGCGTCTGTTTTGTAGGAGTGGCCCAGGGCCCAGCGATTTATGTGACCGAATGCCCGACGCCTGGCCACGCATTCATAAATAAAAGTCATCATTAATTAAGTTTAGTATAAACAACATGGCATGCCTGCAATTATTCACTCACTCATTCACTCTCAGCTGGCGACGACAAGCCAAAAAAAAAAAACAAATATGAAAAACATAAAATAAAATATATATAAGAAGCCAAAACCAAAAAAGAGAAAAAAGGGAACCGAAATAAATAAAAGAAAAAAGGAAACGATAGGAAAACGCACGCAATGTCGACAGCGCGCGCCAAGCAAACAAAACAGAAAAAAACGTTGACAAAAATGATCTGTGGGCAATTATAATGAATTATTTTGACACTTAGGGCCTGTGCGAATGCATAACTAAAATGCATAAACGTAATTTATGCTCTGCTCTGCTCGCTCTCTCCTTCCCTGCTTTTTTTATTGCACTTTTAAATGTGATAAATAAGTTTGGGCCAAAACTTGCAACACACAAATAGAGTCCTACGCAAGAAAATCCATTTCCACTGCAGCCGAATGGTATTTTTCACTTAACCACCAGAGTTGCACATGGCATGGAAAATTGCACAGAATCCGTTTTTAATTGGTGAAAAATAGCACAAATTTTCAACGCCGAAAGGGTTGCCAGGTAGCTCTTGGCCAGGTTACTTGCGCTTGCTCACCTGCCCAGCCCTGCCCTGCCTGGCCTGGTCTGGCTTTCTGACTCCGGGCGCGATTAACATCGCTCCAAAGATTCGCAATGCCAATAAATTGTGCACATTATGGCTAGGTGAGCTGGCGGCCAAGAGGTTGGCCTGGTCAGCCATTGAAGTTGCAGGGATCAAGGGGCCATATGACTTCCATGCGAGCGGCGAAAATTGTAGAAATAGGAAGGCTGAAAAACCGTTGGTATATCTGATTATTTGCAAGACAAATCTATTGTAAAATTAGCAGAGAAAATTTAAAAAATTAAGGGAATTGTGCATTTTAATTTAATACTATGTGTTTTTTACGATATATTATATATTATATATTAGATTACCAGAAGGGTTTTCAAGCACTTTAATATATAATACATATTTTAATCATACTATTATTTAATTTTTGAGTTAGAGTAAATAACATTATTATCCATTAAATATTTAATTACAAAAGATTTCTTTAAATCTTTTACTTTTTGAAATAGTATTCGATTTACCTATTTTTTCTCTCCAATGACCAACTGCCAATAACGTTTAGAACGTCTGAAAAAAGACCGTTAAGGTGGCTAAAGTTTTCCTTAACGGTGGTTCCCAGGCGACTTGGCAGCAGAAACATGCGAGCTCTGCGGCTTTAATTGTTGCCGCTGTCGCCAAGTGGATTTTCTAATGCAATTTTCCAAAAGAGCTTACGCAATGCCACCGGTAACAGTCCCCAGCATTGGCCACAGCAGCAGCTATTGCAACTGCAACGGCTGCAGCAACGACAGCAGCAACAGCAGCAGCAACAGCAACAGCAACAATGGCAACACATTGCAATGGGCTGCCGCCTTGAACGTGTTGCGCGCATAATTACTAAACGCAGTCAGTCGGTGAGTAACTGCGGCTTTTGATCCCCCTTCTCTCTTTCTTGGCTCTCCCAGCTCACTGCTCTGAGCCGATCTGAGCCAAAAGGCCCAGATCCCAGTACCAGATTCAGTGTCTCAAGCTCTGGCAGTAATCATTCCGCACATACGCGCATATTTAGCATTTTTAAATTGTTGCATTTCGCGCATTTTTTATGACAAGCGCGGGAAGGAGAGAGAGAGACTTTGATGCTGACGGCTTGGCCACCATCACTTGGCCACAGAAAAGCCACCATTACACTGAGAAAATAGCTAAGCTAAACCTAGAGTTTACTCCACAAAAATATCCATATAGAATTCTACTGTCAGATGTCCCTAAAAACTCAAGATTCTTCGGAGCAGGCATGGGCACTGAATATCAGGCTCGGAGCCCTACAAGAAACCGTACAGAATAGACTAGCCAAACCGAAAAACAAAATCTGCACTCAAGGGCATGTGTGTGTTTTGTTTTTGTGATCCTTTACCTTTTCAAAAGGTTTTTACCACTGTGCATTAACCGCCAATCTTCAAGTTCCTTCGACCGGCCAGCTGCTGTCTTCTGGTTATAATTAAAATACATATTGAAAATAACACTAAATAGTTGCTGTTGTTCAGGTAGTTCGGCAGTGATTGTTGTGGTGATTCAGAAGGAAATTTATACTCAAGAATCTTAATGGGTTCTTCTGGAATTAATTGGTGACAGATGTAAAGGATGTGTATCAAGGACTTTAGTTCGATATGTACAAGGGAAAGAGTTTAAAATAAATTTTTATAATTAAAATCAAGCTCAATGAAACTGGCTCAATATTTTTTTTTTTAAAGCACTAAGTTCATTTTAATTAATTTAATTGTATGGTCTTAAAACGTTTATTGGCATAAAATCGGTACACAGCTAAATTACGCAATCAAAAAAATGATGTGTAGCATAGTCTATCATAAGATGCATACATTTTTATGGTTCTGTGTTTTGTTTTAATTTTTTATTACTTACAGTGGGTAAACTGCACAACTTAGCGCGCAAAAAAATGAGCCATTTTGAATTTAATTGCGTTACACTAGAGATAAAGTTTACGTTTTCGGCTCTAAAATCAGAACTAAAGCTTTTTTAAAAGTACCAATCATTAATAATATTTTATTAACAATAAAAGTCAATCAAAAGCTGGAAATGCATGTACAATTTTAAATATCATTATAGTGGATGACCATAGACTAGTAACAACTGCAAAATGGTCATATAAAAGCGAGATTAGTTCGAATTCAGTGCTGTTCAAAATCAAATAAAAAGAATTATGAAACACCACGTCTAGTAGAAAACGTAGATATAATAAACCCAAATACCTGCGACTGATATTCATCTAATGCTTACAAGATACAAGTGCAATTAACGTTTGAAATTCGAAAAAAATAAATAGTGTTAGCTCGGGGACTTTGGCTCGCGGCACAACGCATCGAAAATTGCTCAACAACAAGTGCCGTGGACTTCCTGTGAGACTAACTGACAGCAGCAGCAGGAAATGCACAATAATTGAATTTCGAACTTTAGTTGGAAGTGGACTTTTAGCGGAAATTATAAATGATGTGCCATATATTATGGCTAAGATATAATATGCGAGCGTCTCGGAGATATGTATGTGCAAGTAATATTTTGCAATTTGCTGGCTTTGCTAGCTTTTTTCATATAATTTTTTTTCTTTTGCTTGCCAATCTCTAGTCTCCAGTCGAAAAGCTCTCATGGCGAGGCAGCTTTCAAGGTTGCCTTTCCAATAAGAACGCCGGCTCTGAGCCAAATGCCCAATGATTGATTTATATTGTCAGTTGAGCCAGAGGGACCGCAAGGGGCGTTGTGGGGCCTTTGGTCACATGTGTGAGCATAAATGTGCAATTTGCTAATTGTAACACATAACGGTCGGCCTCCCTCTCGGTGTCTTTTAGCGACCACTTCTTTAACTGCTCACAGTGGCGGTCACAATGGTATTAAAGCCATAGATTTTGTCACATTCACACAACTATTTTAGAAGCTATTTAAAATTAATAGAATTTCCATCATATGTATGGTGAAATTAATAATTTCGAATAACCACAAATTAGTATCCTTATTAATTTAAATAGAGTTCTTAGGGTGTGCTCCTGCTTAAGGTATAATAATCTTGTAAAAGTCAAGAAATAGGCTAGTATATACAGATGTTTTCAAGGTACGTTTTCATTAGTATCCCTTTCTTTTGTAAGTAACATTTTTTTAAATATTTATATAGAATAATTTGACCATAATTTGACCTGGCTACTTCTTTTACTTCCCTATTGCTATTCAAGTAGGGTACTCACACACAGTACATTATCAGTAATCTTTTTTCCATTGAAACATATTTTAAAAAATGTATTTATATTTTATATATTTTTAACCATTACCTAGCTACTTTCTGTCAGATTCCTACTGCTGTTTCAGTAGATAACTACATCGTACATCATCAGTACCCGTTTTTTTTCTCTTTTAAAAATATTTATATAGTTTTAACCACCATGGAACACTTCCTGTACCCGACGTACAGCTGTTTCAGGAGAGACACACAGTTCTTCGTCAGTACCCGTTTATTTTATATTGAAACATGTTTAAAAATGTGTGTACATAATTTATAAACTTTTTTAATTACAATTTTTTTATTAAAATGCTTTTAGAAGCATGCATCACTGTTCTTCATCAGTACCCCCTTTTAAATTATTTATATACAATTTATATAATTTGTACCATTACTGTGCGACTTTCTGTCTCTTTCCTGCACTTATGGCTTGGCCTTTTGATGTCCGCTCCAATCGTTAAGCGTTTTGTCATTGTTGTTGTTGTTGTTGGTGTTGTCGTTGTTGCTATTGTGGTGTTTGGCCTTCAGCAACATGTTGCTGTGGCCGTTGGTGTTGTTACTATTGCTGCTAGCTGTTCTTTCGCTCGTTTTTCACATTGATGTTTCAAGGTTGCCCAATTAAAAGTGACATTTTGCAACATAATGCGACTGCACTTAACATGTTTTCTTGTCTTACACAATCCAGTTGTTTTTTTGCCGCTTGTTTTCTACTCTTCTAACGCTCGGTCGTTGGGTCTGTCTGTGGGTCGCTAATTCACGCTTAAATTATATAATTGAAGTTGATTTTCCTGCACAAAAATTGCTCATTAAAGTGCAACTTACAATTCCATCCAAGTACCAGAAATATTCGACCCTGGGTTTGCAAATATCACGATTCATTTTCATTTTTTTTCGCAAGTATTTCCACCAAAAGCAAACCGCTATTAATCTGAAAATAAACTTTGAAATTAGAAGTATTTTGATGGTACGTAACATGTTAATTAAATATAATTTTTCATAGATGTAAGTCATTAAAAAAGTAACCAAGGGGCCATAAATATTCCTAATTAAGAGAAAAAATCTAGTTACAACTGTAAGACTATAAAGATTGAAATGGGATTTTAATTGGTTAAAATAATAACCAATTATATGAACTGTGTTACAGATGGTTTCTTCGAAAAATCTACTCAATATGGAAATTAAAAATACGGCTTAGAAACAATAAAAATATATATAAATGATACTTTTATTAATGGGAAAGTCTATAGCTATTAAGGAACTTGGCTAACTAGAAACTTATAAGGTATTTTAAGTAAGGAATGTACTACAGGCAACCCATAAAAAAAAATCATCTACGAAATTATGCAAAGACTTTGGATCCAACAATTTGCCAATGTTTATAAGCCCAGACTCAAGCTTAGTCTTGAGAAATCCCAATTTATTTCTGATACAATTTAGCTGCAAGCCAGAATTTGTCATTGGCAATTTTCCAGTGACCATCTCTGGCAGCGATAAACTGCAACTGCCGGCCGAATGACAACCCGGCATTTTGCAATTGGCTCGCTCGCTGCGCGGTCCAAAGTGTTGAATTCCAAATTACACGAGCCGAGCCATCGCAGCTCTATAATCTGGTTACATATATCACCAGAGCGGCGGCGGCGGCGGCGGTAACGTTGATTAAAAACGAATTAAAAATGCAGGCAATAGCAAAAGGCCCCGGAGGGCTTTCAACGCTCGACGCTCAACGCCGACTGACCACCCATAAACTAAGCGAATTACTTGGGGCGCGTTAAATGGAAATCGAAGTGGGGCGGCCCTCGCCCCCTGCCGCCCCTGTGCAATTACCCCCTCTCTCGCCAGTACATCATCGAGCCCCCCTTCTCGACACATTAAATACGCATTTGTTATGTGTCGCAAGTTGGAATGGATAACTTAACCGAGAGCTATACGAAAACCCACGGCACCGAGAGCGGGCGTAGCCTTGTCCATTATTCAATTGAGTAATTTTTTATTTAGTCAGTTTTCTTGGTTTTTTAGTTTTACACTAAGGGAAAAATTCACTTTTAAATTAAGAAAAGGATTAGGTACCCGGACTCTTTCTAAGGCTCTATCTCCGGTAGTATTGCTCTGATAGTCTTATTGAAATCCTTCTCTAAAATCCCCATAGATTAATTCTCTAGATAGATTTATTTTATTGTCTGATAACTACTATGTTTTTCATTGAATTATTATAAAATTTAAGTAAATCATCCGCCTTTTAACACTATGTATTATAATTAAAAACATTCTTTGAAATCCCTATAGATTAATTCTCTAGATAGAACCATATGTCTCCAAGAAACTAACATCTTGTTCCACTTAGAGAAATACTCCCCTTGCAGTGTAGAATTTCTTTTTGGCCCCAGGGCAGTTGAACCAAAAAATTCGTAATTGTAATTGTAATTGTTTGGCATTGCAAAATGTGGCTTTTTAAATGGCTCGCTGGCCGGCTGTCCCGCTGTCCCGCTGGCCCGCTGCTGGCCAGTCCAAGTCCAAGACGAAGTTAGAGTCAAAGTCGGTCGCCTGGCTCTTGGCTACCGTTGTGGCCCAATCTTGGCACGACCGTCTCTCTGTCTCTGAGAGTGACGCACACGACATGACCAACTGACGGACCACCGACGCCCCCGCAAGCCACCGCGCCACCCTCTCCACCCAGAGAAACCCCGAAATTTTCATTCTATTTGGCGCACGTGCCACACGAAGCAAATCGATTTTGCCAGTAGGTGGAAAATAAAATTAACTTTGCGGTTAGATATAGTACCTTTTTTTCCTCTATTTGTGGCAGTTAAATGAGTTTCGGCTTTGGCATTGGCTTTTTGGAAATTAGCCAGATTTTGAATTTGTATTTGATTTGCTAAGGCCTGGCATGGCGTGGGCCAACATCGATCTGTCCGTCCGTCCATTTCTGCTGGTCAAGATCTCGGCTCGTACGGCTGTCAGTCACTGTGACTGTGACTGGAATGAGTCGGTGACTGGGACTCGCTTACAAGGCGCCTGCGGTCATTTCCACCGCTTGATTTATGGCAAGAGATTGGCCGGGCAACAACAGCAACTAGCCTCGGCAATTGTAGATACATTTTTCAAATGCATTTTTCCTCAATAAATTTGTTTTCGTACAAAAAAATATATACTTTTTTGTTTTTAAATGAAAAATGTTTGAGGATTTTTGTTTGATTTCAAAGTGCTCTTGGCTAATTCAATTTACATTTGAAATTGGTTTTTTACTATAGGAAAAGTGTAAATGCTGAGTCACGGTAAAAGTAGTCTTTGGCTACATTTTATGTATATATTTAATGATTTTTTTTTATTATTCCTAACATATTCATTAAGATCTTAACAATTGCTCGCTATAGAGTAGTTTTTTAACTGATTAATTCAGTAAGGTACACTCAGGCATGAGCAACAATAGACTTGGGTAACGAACTTGGTTAAAAGAATAACATTTTATTGAATCTAAAATGTATAGGGAGCTCTTGAGATTTTATAATTGATAAATAATGAAATTCTGATATAATTGTATAATTAAAGAAATCAAATATGTAAAAGATTTACCTTAAAAATTATCTAAATATTCTTAAACAGAGTCTCAACACAACTAGTTCTCCAGAAACACTCAACTATTGCTTTTTCAGTCGAAAAAAGACTTCGAAAATAACAAAAAACAAAAGACTTAGGCAACAAACTTGCCTTGAGAACCAAAGAAAAGTCTTCCGTCTCTCAGCAGTTCGTAATTGGCCATTCGCCGGTCCGTCCCATGGATCGTTTTCGTGTCTCTGCACAATTATCAATTACTCCAATCACTTTTATGTCACATGCAAATGCCACTGCCTGAAATAATAATAATAATAGTTAATAATAAATGCCGTGCATAAAAGTTAACGTTGCGCCCACATTTGGTGTTGCGGTGTCGGTGTCGGTATTGGAGTGTTTCAAGTGTTTGTGTTGGCCATCGGCCAATTGGCATTAATTAGCCAGCAATTTTCCGTTGGCGGCTTTTAATTTTGCCAAACGAACTGCCAACTAACAACAGTACAGCAATCCAACAATGTAACAATCCAACAGCCAAGTTGCCACCCACCAACACGAGCACCACCATCGTTCCAAGGGGGGTACAAGGTGTTGAAAAACAGAAACAAACAAATGCCAGACCAGCGATTTATTTCCCATATTGCCGCGCCATTGAAATTCTTTGTTTTACTCGGGGGTTATGTTTGATTTATGCTTTTGTATTGTGGTTAAGTGATTCAATTATAATGCCATTAAAAGCGAAAAGACTGAATTTAGTATGAAAGATCATTTATAAATACTTATAATACGTATTTTTCTCGGATTTTTAGTCACTAATGGAATTCAGTTTATTCTATATATATGTTGTTCATTTAATGTTAAAGAAAAACGTGGTAAATACTATTATTTTATTATTTAAAACAATTTCCTAGGACTTACTAGGATTTTTATGACATTTATGACAAACAATAATAATAAGAGATAATAATAAGTTATTGTAGTTACAAAAATAAATATATATCTATTTTAATACATCAAAATTATAATAAATTTATTTCTAATTTATAGAACATTTATTAAACATTTCACCCTTAAAAAAGGCTCATATCTATAAATAAGTTAATAGACAATGAAAATTCTAGTTTACTATTAAAAAACAATCAAGAAATACTCTTCGCATAATTTTTTCAACAGAAAAGGCTCAGTTTTCCGGAGGGGCTTGGTTTTCCATCAGCCTAATGGCTCTAATAATTTCTAAATTATGCAGTTTGTAAGGCTTCCTGCAGTTTTCTGTGGGCACTTCTTTGTAAGTATTTTTCGCTGGCCTGACAATACATAAATGTATCTTTGAAGTGGTCCCGACCCGACAAATAAACAAAAATGATTACTGTTGCACTTGGTGTGGTCATTGTTGCTGCAGTTGTTGTGGCAATGCAACTATGTGCCTTTGTTTGGTTTTAAGTTGTTTTTTTAAGCTTTGTGTCATTGCTTGATTAGTTTTTAATTGTATGATTTATGGCATTGCACAAAAGCGAAGCGTTTCGCGTTATGTTAATGTTAATTGAGAAATTAACATTTTATATACATTTTGTGCCCGCTCCTTGATCGCCGAGACAACTTGTCAGATCGTTAATGCTCATCAATCGCCAGCTTGGCCTGGCCATTTGATAATTCGCTGATTTATTAGCCAGCCTTTAGCACGAAGCGACATTTGCTTTTAGCCAATATTAGCATAAGACGGAATTTATTTTTCTTATCTCCCTCAAATGCGCGGCCCCCTTGGCGATTCGTTGCAGCACTTTTGTGGCATTTTGGCGCAAAAAAGATTTTTCTCACAACGCCCACCGAAAAAGCCAAGCAATTGCCTTATACTCATAAGCCAGGTTCGTTCGTTGCCGACCGCGTCGAGTGCCACAAAAAGGCCACAAAATGCTCAGCTCGGCCTCTGACTTTCGGTAATTTGAAAATTAATAAAGTCGTTTGTTATGCAAAGTGCCAAGCGGGTGGCAAGCGGATGTGGGCGGTTTTTCGGAGGCCCAGACTGAGAGGTGCGGGCTCTGCCAGCTGTTTTTTATTTGTTTCTCTTGGGTGTTTGTTTCTTTTTCTTTTTTGGTGTGAATTGGCCCAGCAAAATGTGGGCCACCGCCGGCATCTACAAAGTTGCGGCACTCACGCATGCTCCGCTTGGTTTCCGATTTGGTAAAAATCGAAGACCTATAGGGAAATCCATAAATAATATGTCGAAAGCGGTGACTATGTGTTGACTATGGCTATATTGGGAGAGTATTTGGTTTATATCAGTGGTGCGCAGCCATAAGACGCGAGTGGGCAAATATTTTAGCACGCACAGTATGCACTCCGCACCAGTGCGTTCAAAATTATTATTTCTTAGCTAAGTACTATTAAATGGTGAATTTTTTTTGTATACCTTTGCTATATTTCTTACTCACACAAATAGAATTCTAGCAAGTGAATCTATTGTCTGGACACCTCTGGTTTATATATTCCAAAGCACATATTAGAAATAAACCTCCCTAAACTACCTATAATTCCCAAGTACAAATTTAGAGCAAAAGGTTGTCATCAAAATGAATGCTGATAAATCTCCTTTGCCAAGAGCTTAATATAAGCTTGCTTGGCTTGATTTAGACAAGAATCGTTGGGTGTTTTGCAAAAATAGTCGCATTTCGCATTATGAGGATTAAATCAGTCGAGTCAGTAGAAAGGTTGTATATATTTCACGAATAATCTTCATATTTCCTCTTCTTTTAATTTAATTTCCCCATGACAGATATTTCCCAGTGCAATTAGTTCCCTCCCAGCCAAGACCTTCTCCACCATCGCTGCCGAACCTAATAAGCCAGCTCCAAAAGGCCAGAGCAAACAAAAGGTGTCTCTGTCTGAACATATTTTTTTCGAACATTTTTCTTGCCCCAAGCTAGTGGCTGCTACTCAACTACTGAAACTCTGGCATCAACTACAGCATCTGAAATGGCAGTCAGCCAAAATGGCAGTGGCACTGTCAGTGGCCAGCTAGTAGTTCGGCCGGCTACACCTTTCCCCATTAGCCCGGCTAGGGAGCCAACTGGGTCAAAGTGGCACAAACCCCACCGCGATCATTAGGTTGGCAGTGGAAAAACTACGAAATACAAAATATATCCCATGGAAACCATGACAATCTTCAGCCCACAGGCAAAGAAAAAAAAAAAAAAACGTTGACAACCAAGTGCAGGCAAATGTATCATAAATTTTCATATAATTTTCCAGCCGTGTCTCTCGGAAAAACCGCAGCGGCAGCATAGTTGCAGTTGGAGCTCTTTTTCCTTATTTTTTTTTGTGCATTTTTTGGGGGGATTTTGCAAGTGCCGCCAAACACTTGCAGCTGCAAAACAAAAGCAACAGCAACAATGATCACTTGTAGTTAATTTTTCACAAGTGACTGCAAAGTTTTGTGCAATATGCGAAGCGGGTTTTCTGCCTGTTTGATTTTTCTTCGGGAGGGGGAGGGAGCTTTTCATATAGCCTGACCTGTCGCGACCGTTGCCAGGTGCAAGCTGGCAAATACTTTGAGTCTTTGACTTTTCTCGCTTTTCAGTTTTTGGAGGTTCAGTTTTTTATTTATTTTTATTTGTACTTTTTTTTTTATTTTTTTGGCAGTCACTTAAGTTGGCTGCTGCAGCTGAGACGATAATTAATTCGGAGCACAGATCCGAAACGATCCGATCCGGTCCGGTTCAATTATGTCTCTCGGCCGGCCATAGGAATTTGTCTGAGATTTTTTGGCAAATTGGAGCAGTTCCATTTCCATTTTTCCATAAAGGCAGCTGTGCCGCGTATTTATCTCTCCTTTTTTTCCTTTTTGGAGCTTGAGGGGGCTGGTAAACTAGATCCGACACTGACATGCCAATGCCGCAAACACAAAAATTCTCAGGCTTGTTAATTGCCGTTGTCAGCTTGCGGGCTATTTATAAATTTTACAACAGAATAAAAGCTGCCAATTGGAATTGGAGCTGCATATTTGTGGTTAACATTTAGATTAAGGTAATGGGAAAAAGGAGCAGGTATGCCAGCGAAAGATGAAGCAGCTGTGGGGTAATAATAATACAATAAATAACCTTTAAGGTACTTTTTGTCATAGTTATCTACGTTCGTTATGCCTTTATTTTCTACTATTTTTACCCCAAGATACATGGACTTATCAATGGCCTGAACAAATGCTATTACGCAAGAAAAACACTTTACAATCGGAAAATGTCACCATTTAATTACGCACACAAAACAGTTTAAAGTTGCAACTTGCAGCAGCCATCAACTGACAGTGACAACTGCTGCAGCAGCAACTGCGGCAGCAGCAGCAACTTGCGGCAGCCCAGGCATTGCACAAATCTCGTCAGAAATTAACATAAATCCAATCACAAAAGCCCGCGCAAGTTTCTTGTGTTTTGGAAGCCGTAGGACGGCCATCGCTTAGACTGGAGACACCTGAAATAATTAATGGTTGGAACTCATTTGGATATAGATAATCTCAAATAGTAATTCCATAAAAAAAAAAACTTTAATTAACAAAATATACTTTATATAAAATACTACTTACTTTGACTTACAAGTAATGGAGTGTTCTACTAGAGACGGGAACCCCCTTTAAAGTTTTACTTTTATAAATAGAATTATATATTTAGATATTATTATTTTTCTGCCTGTAGCCAGGAGGAACTGTGGGGATCGGTTCGGTTTTTTTTCGGCTCGGCTCGGATCGGATCTGTCTGCCTGTCCGCCTTGGTCTTTGCATCTCAAACGGCATCTGTCGCCGTGTGTTGGCCGTCATGTTGCGCCTGCGCCTGCAACTGCATCTGAATCTGAATGCCGCGAGTCCAAATCCGAACACCGAGTCTCTGGGATCTGAATCTCGGTAGGCCATATAGCCAGCCAGCCATACAGCCAGCCGACTGGCAGTCTGTGGATCAGCGCCCACGCGACTAATCGCGCAACTGTGCAACGCCAACTGCTGTTACGTTGTCTCTGGTCTCTGGTGGCTGCCGCGTTTTTCGCCGTGTTTTGATTGGTTTTTCTATGCGAAATGATGGCCAGGGTAGCGTTTGGGGTATAGGTCATACTCTGAGGGCATTCCATACATTTAAAATGAAGCTTTTCCATATTTAAATATTTTTCGTTCAAGTTTCTTTGAACTTAATACACTTTAAATATAGTTGAACAATTTTTAAATATTATTTTCGAGTCTCTGGGAATTTGGAAACCATATGAAATATAAAGGGGACAATTTAATTACTATAACAATATATTTTTACCAATTACAAAACATACAGTACATAAAATACAAAAATTAATGTATAAATATAGTTGAAAAATTTTTAAATATTATTTTCGAGTCTCTAGGAATTTGGAAACCATATGAAATATAAAAGAGACAATTTAATTACTATAACAATATATTTTTACCAATTACAAAACATACAGTACATAAAATACAAAAATTAATATATAAATATAGTTGAACAATTTTTAAATATTATTTTCGAGTCTCTAGGAATTTGGAAACCATATGAAATATAAAAGAGACAATTTAATTACTATAATAATATATTTTTACCAATTACAAAACATACAGTACATAAAATATAAAAAATCCCCGCGGTGCATGCAAAAAAGAAAGCCAAGGCACGTTTACTGCGAATGTTTCTTTATTCTTAAGTCATATCTCTGAATTTAATTTGCTAAAATGTTTATGAGAGTTTTATATCATCGTTTATGTTTATATTTCCTTATTTAATTTCACATTTTACTTCATAATTTTATGATCATAGTTTCCCAATGCAAATTTAAGGTATCTGCCAGTCAAAACGCTCTCCATAAATCGCTTCTGCTACTTTTTTCTCTAGCTGCCTAAGGCGCCCTCACATGCCATGCTAGCTGCCCGGCTTGATTTTTTTATTTGGAATATTTTGGCATCTCCCTGGATGTGTTTTGCATGTTGGCTTTCTGCTTGCCCCGCATAACCCACCCAAAAACCCCGTCATTTCTTCCCCCTCTTGCGGATCCTGGAGACACTTTGCGTTCCTATTCGTTTTATTGCGGATTTTTCTTTTTTTTTTTGGGTGCACGAGTACGGGGATTGGCCACTCATGCCATATAAATGTTGCATTCAAGCCAACTGAAAAACAATTCAATTATCAGGAAATGCAAATGCCAAATGGTGTCTGGAAGGAATGCCCCGCATTCTGCAAAGAGAAAAAGGGCAGGGGAGGTTAGTGCACGGAGAATAATGTTTAAGTATGGGTTCTATGATTTCTGAAGTAATATGATTAATTTAATTATTATATTGATGTATTATTCGGTATCTTTTAATATAATGAAACATTTTTCTCTAAGCTGTTGAGAAGTACATTATATAGTAAGATATTTGTCTTGAATAAGTAGAGATTTGATGGCTAACTTAGATTATGTTGAGTCGTAGAAAACTATAAATCGAATAATAATATATTGGAAAAGTATTGAATATATAATCTTTGTACAACAGAGAGACTACAAATAATTATATCTCTTATTTTTTTCTATTTTTGATTTATTTTTGATGCTAAAACTATATGTATGTATCGAATATAACATTTAAGATAATAAAAAATAAAAGTCACCATATTTTCGACAAATTTTATGTAAAAATGCCTACGAAAAGCATATTATGTGTTAATTATGAATATCTAAAGTGTATTTTATTTTTACATGACACTTTCCCTCGGTGTAGGACCGAATTGCACTCGTGACATATTCGGCCGTGTATCTTGATTTCATTTTTCAATTTCCACAACGAGCTCTAGAAGCTTGGAGGAGGAGCTTGGAGCAGAAGCTGCAGACGCAAATTATATGGCTTTGGAGGAGGTTGTTGTGAGCGCTTGCAACATGTTGACAAGGCGCGCCAGCAACAACTGGAAATGCACCAACCACACTGGCAGTGCCAGCATTTCCTTTTCACAATTAACGTTCTACGTGACAAGTGACACCAATTTTACCACCTTTAGATTTTGTTTTTGTTTCTCCGTTCCAGTTGGGTTTCTGTTTCTGTTATGTTCATGTTTAGTTTTTTTTGTTTTTATGGAGACCACCATCAGGGCCGAGTTTCAGTTTGAGTTAGAGTTAGAGTTAGAGCGTGCTGCAGATGCACGTTCCGCGATTGTGTGCGCAGTTTTGTTTTGGGTTAATGGAGATGATTTGTTGCCCTATTCTAATGCTGCTTGCTGCCACTCGGCCGGGTTCCTGCATTCCTCAGGCCCTCTCGGGTCCAGAAATGTCATATTTCTGAGGTAATAAAACTGTTGGAGAGGACATATGGGGAGATCGGGGGTGAAATCTCTGATATATTCGGTATATTTAATTAATTATTTGGAAAGTACAGCAGAAAGAACGACGTTTATTTTAAAAACAAAACATAGTTTTCTTCATTTATTTGATTAAAACTCATTTATTTAAGGGCATACATGGGATTTATGATGATCTATTCAAATCTATCATTTAATATAGTTAAATAGGTTTGAAAAATGATTAATGTCTAATAAACTCAAAATCTTTATTAATTCAGTTTTTATTTCATGAATTTCTTATCAATTAAACTAAATAATATGAGAAATCTAACTATTCTCCAAAAGTTCCCTTTATATACATGAGGTGCAGGAGAAAATATTAAGTGATCTATGATTTAATACATTTTATTTAAGTCTAATAAACTCCAAATTTTAATTAGGTTTACCTTCTTTCCACGAATTCCTTTTCAATATATAAACTAAAATAAATAATGTAAATAGAATATATATTTAAATAAGTTTTAATAATTTTTAAAGTATAATTAACTCAAACACTTAATTAAGTTTAACTTTTTTCCACGAATTTCCAATCAATATATAAACTAAAATAAATAATACAAATATAAAAGTACAGAGAAAAAAAGCCATTCACCAAGAGTTCCCCTTAGGTTAAAAAAATTGACAAATTACCACGGCAGCCGCTTGACCTTCTGCCTGCTGCATGCCGAATGTTGCATGCTGCATTTTGAATGCTGCACGCCGCATGCTGCAGGCTGCACTGTGCACGTTCCATATTGTATGTTGCAAGTTGCATTTGGCCTGACCCTGGCGACGCCTAAGCATGTTGGCTTCACTCCTCATCTTTTTTACTGCGGGGTCAGTGTGTGGGTCGTGGGGCTGACAATGAGCTGAGTTATGGCCGTGCAGATGGAAATTGTTTTCCGTGCCGCTGTGCCGGTGGAGTCAGGTTGCACATGTGGGCCATAATCGTAACCATAACCATAACCACCATGACCACCATATGCGGATAGTGGTTTTCCGCGAAGAGGAAGGAGTTCACAGAGTTCAGCTCCACCGAAGAAGAGATGACTGGTGGCAAGGTGAGAGAATGTTTCAATTAGTTAATGTCCCCTGAGCTGCTGCTGCTGGGAGGTTAACATATACTATAATTATGGGAATTTTTTCCCACACTTCTCTGCACCGGTGTTGGCATATTTATCGTCTTGATCACTTGATCACAGCATATTTGTCTATCAGTCTACAAATCGATCAGTCCACATTTGTCGGGAAATATCTATTGGCGGGAATCTCGCAAATGTGGTGCGAAAAATGGAGGGGAGTTGCTCAGGCGATACAAATTAATGAGGAAAATATACAAGTTTGACAGGAGCATTAAATTGGGAAAATAAATTATAAAGCATGTACTTTTATAGGTAAAAGAAAAGCTAATATGGTAAAATGTCTTGTGACAATTATGGGGCAATAACATTGAGTATCTTATTTGATCATATAATGATCTGAAAATAAATATATACAAAACCCAATATACATTTGTTACCCATTTAAAAATTGGTAACCACTCGATATGCTCAAAAATTAATGGCGACAACATCAACACTGCTCCAGATCAGTGTCAAATCAAAACAATTTTCACCGATCCGATCTCTGTCAAGGTGTTTTCTTTCACTCAAACAGGAATATCAGGCAGCCACATCTGCAACACACATCGACAACATCAGCGATTTATAGATGCTTAATTTATGCCGTGACTACGTCGCGGCATTTGCATAGCGTTGATTACAAAATGCCAATCTCTAGCCACGCCTCTTAATGTTGCATCTTGCATATATCTATAGATATCTGGGTGGCAAAAATGTCGCCGCTTTTCAAAAGCGTTGAGAAAAACGCTTTTTGACAGGCGGAAATTGTTGCTATTGCCGGGCTGTGGCTGACTTTGTTGCCTATGCTGTATTGCAGAAGTTGCTTTTGCTGTTTGTTATGGCAAATTCAATCAGCCCAGAGTGCAAGACAGGTCAAATGCCACTAATGAGTTGCCCCACACGCAGCCAGTCAGCCAAGAGGCAACAGATGGGGCAGAAACGATGCGACCAAAGCCGAACCCCAATCGGCACTGGGAGAATTTAGTAGTTCTGTTTAATAAATGGGAAAAAAGTTAGAGGATTTTGGTGAAGTAATTTAGCAGAGGAGTCTTTTAAAAAGAGTTTTTAAAACTAATGTATACGATATATAATATTATCTAGTTATTTATTTTAATTAGTGTTTAAAAATGCTTCCCATTTTATTAAAAGGAAATCAATATATATTTTGCAACATGGCACTTGTGATGCCCAGAAAATACATTGATATATAAGGGTAGCTTTTGTTTTAGTAAGAAATGGAACGAAGGGGCTAACATTTTTAGCAATACTGCATAAAAACCGCTGTATCTGGCTATTTAATTTTTTAAAAGACTAGATTCAGCCACAAAATTAAAATTTAATCGAACTGGTGCCTTGTGCACACTGTGTGTGTGCTGCCAGAGGCCGGATAGAGAAATTTATTAACTTGCGAGTCAGAGTTGTGGGCACCGATGAATAAATAGTGTTAGATCCATATCCCCCTGGTTTATTTTTCCCTCAGTGCACTTGCATCAACACTCAAGGCTATTTTATCAATGCGTCGATGTTGTTGCTGTTTCGGCGGTAATTGCAGCATCATCTTGAAACTTATTACATGCCAAGTCAGCGGCAACAACGCCAACAACAGCAAAAACAGTGATAAAGCCTTCACTGATGACAATCGCGCGGACCTGGACATGGACATGGCCTGCGATTCAACTCGACTTGGGCTTTTTTTTTCGCCTCACATCGCCGATGAGTTGAAAAGTGCAGCAGCAGCAGCAGCAGGCTAACCTGCAACTAGCTGGCTGCAACAGCGGCATCTTAGCTGCAGCTGCTTAGATTTATTGGTCTTAAGTAGCAGCAAAATGCGTCTTTTGTCGTAGTTAAAGTTTATTGGCCACATTACCCCTCTCCGAGCCACGCTCTCTGTGAGATTTCTGCTGAGTTGTGCCGGAGATAAGCATCGTTCATTTGAGTACGACCGGGCTTATTTATGCCAGCCGCCGCAGCATCAGCGCAGCATCAGCGATGACGACAACATAAGCGTTTATTACAATGCATTAAAATATCAGATTATCGGCAATTATTGCACAGGGAGGGACAGAGGACGCACTCACAAGGATCTTTCAAAATATGAAATAATATAGATGATTATGATTAAGAACAGGTGATAAGAAAAATGAAAAGGAGTAATTGAGCAATCAATTAAATGGTTATTATAAAGAATTATATATATATATAGTTTGCAGTTAGAAGGTTGTATTTATAATAATTTAATTCAGATATAAGGCCATGAAACTATAGTTCCCAAAGGTAAAATCGCTTAGCAATGAATATTGATGAAGAAAATAGTTATATCCAAGTTTAATAATCCTGGACAATATCGTTGTATGTTTTATGAGTTTGAATTTATTATTATTGTTTTTATTTAAGATAATTATTGCTTATAAATATGTATTATATTATTTTATTTGCTAAATCCATTTACCTAATTAATAATTACATTTTCAATTAGCTACTTTAGGTAAATTAATTGAAAATGCCATATTAATGTCATTTTAAAATCAAGCTTAACTAGTGGGAAATAAATATCAAATATTATTTTAAGACCCTCTGATTAAAATAACTTCTTAAACATACATAAAGGTCAGACCACACAAAGCCACATATGTTATTCAAGATCGAACAAACTGAAATCTATTCTACCTTAAGCTGTAACCTTATTATTTAACCTTATATATAAATGTCAATAGAAACATCATCTTTAAAACTGAATCATATGCTGCTCAGAAGCAAGCTGCATGCCCATACAAATTGCTAAAACGAAGTCCGAATATACGAAAAGTTGCAATTTCAATTTGGGTCGCCACTTTTCGTCGTGACGCCAACAACATTGCTCCAAATTTTCCCAAAAAAAAAATATATATAAATAGTAATAATACAATCAGAAAATGTAACCATTTTGTAGTTGACCTTTAGCGGCAAATGCATTTAAATAAATATGCCATAATTTATGCACGGCACAGGCGCAAAAAATACAACAAAATCCAAATATTTTCGTATAATCAAATAAGCCAGAGAAACAGAAAAAACTATGGAGCTACCAGTTGCTGGGGGCTGTTGTCATAAGCTATGAAAATAAACTACATTTACCACAGAAGCCGAACGAATGACAAGCCACCTAACCTAAACTTATTCGGCAGCCTCGACTCAATCGTCAACTCATTGAGATATTGATCTGGCTGGCGCCCCTCGCGCCCCTCTTGCTTTTTTTTGGCCAAGACTTGACTCTTTTTTTGGCCAAGTCAGACTTCGGGTCTCTCTCACTCTGATCTTCCAGCCGCCGGGGCCGATACTGAACTATTGTTATTTCACGAACTGTGACACGTTGACTTTTTTTGATGTTTGCCATAAGTTTTTGTTGTCTGTCTTTTTTTTTTGTATTTTCTTCGTGTTTTTTCTTGGCTTGTTTTTGCTATTTTTTTCCTATTATTTATTTCTTGATTGTACAATGAGTAAATAAATTCAGTGCTACTGTACCCACCCTCGACCTTTTGTGGCAGTAGCAGCGCAAAGCCTGGCTAAATGTTTGTGCTGCGATTTATCATTATCGTGACTTGTGATCTCCTCCGTTTCGTTTAAACCTTTTTTGGCCAGCCATTGTTTGTCTTTTGGGGGTATTTAAAGTTGTGTTTTTTCTCCCGGCTTCCTTTTTATTTTGTTTTATACTTTTTGCCAGTTAAATTAACATGTTTTTTGGCTTTGAGTGACATTTGTAGGTGTACAATGTGGCACAAATGAAGTGAAGTGTGCAACAAATATGGCTGGGGCGATTGGCCTCGATTGGATCAGTTGTCAGTGGGTCAAAAGGTGATGTCAGCTGCTATGGGAAAGTCCTTTGTGAGGAAGGGACCATGGGACCTGGTACCTCGAGCTGATGTTGTCAATCCGTTACCAACGCCCACACACAATTCGTCACCCAATTCGAGCCAGCCAGCCAGTCAGTCAGCCGGCCGGGGCATGACCATAACATTAAAATAACAATCGTCTACCACTTACTTATCCCTCCACTTCTGGGGAACGCCTCCTCCAATCTCCAGCCAACGATCTGTTTAAAGTCTAAGTATGCCTCCTGGCGACACTTGAGTTATTTTCGCCCCTCTCTCAACACAACTCGACACTGAGAAAACACGGGCTTTCAATGGTTGTATGTCTCAATTTTATATTGATTTTGGTGTGGTCCACTCTTCATTATTTATGCCACCTGGAGTTTAGAGCTTCACCTTCTTAAATAGAGTTGAAGAAGAAAAATTCAAAAATTATTTTTCAGTGCCTTCAACTCGAAAATCCGTAAAATCAATTTGCCAAAACATCTACAACTTTATCAGACGAACAAAAAAAAGACGAAGGGGCCACCATTTGAACCCGCATCTTGGCCCAGACAACTCCATCTGGTTTGCCATCAATCTCTGAGTTCAGCTTGTGGCCCCAAGGAAGCCACAAAAAAACAGACAAAAAAAAACACTTAAATTTCTGTTATCGCCTGGGCCATATCAATTGACTTTTCGGGCCAAATATAAATTACAATCCTCGCAAAAGAAGAAAAGCGAGTGCCAACTATAATAATTCAGTTTCGGGCAAGCCATAGATCTGCAATTTTCGCATCAAAACGCTTTCATCTAATGTCAGAGATTAGGCAAATGGGTGGGCCTCGAAAAAAATCAAAATAGATATATAAAAGTAAACCCAGGGAAGTTGGAAGGTAACCGATATTGCTGCGATTTGCTGCACTTGTTATGTGTACTTGGGCACTGTGGGTCAGCGCAGTGGTCACCTCGATAATGGTTTCATTGCCTTGGCGGGGTTAATCAAAAATTGCTGACCTCTTGCCGGGTACCTTACATTGGCTATATATCTATATACATCGGCCACGCATGCCTGCAGCATTAATTGGCCATCATAAGAGCGGCCCAAAAAGCAAATGATGCCGGTGGAAAATTGCTTAATCAAGGCGTTGGCTATGCCAATCCAAAGTTAATGGCCCATAAACACAGCCGGAGTCAAGCGATTGCCTGCCTAATTTGTCGCTTGCCAGGCCAATCAGGCGGCAACATGTTGCTGGGAACAAGTGCAACACAGGCAGGGCACTGAGAGAAATTACATAAACATTTTTCTGTTGAATTATTAAAATAAAGATTTTGACCTAATTAATTTATGCTCTGAAAAGGGGTATATAGTTTTTGGAATCACTGTTCATTTAATATCAACATTTTTTGTCATTGAAAGATTTATCAATAACAAGACAAATTTTATTTTATGCTAAAAAAACGGGAAAAGGAATTTATTTAATCTTAAATTTATTTTCAAGCGTAGAAGCAACTAAATAATAAAATAAACTTTTAATACTCAGACTAAAACTTTATTAAATATTAATGTAGTGTCATATATTGAGCTTTAAGTTCGTATTAAAAAATGTTAAGAGTGCTAAGCAAATAATACAATAAATATTGAATAATATAATGAAGTAGTATAGTAGTTAATATGAGTAATTTTACTAAACAATAAAAATTTATAAAAATATTGATTATAATTCAGCAGTTAATCACAAATCGTATTGGTTTTGAAATCCATTGATAAGGTGTCCAAAAGTATGCTACAAATTTGTTTTAATATCTGAAAAAAATTTACACGAAAAGTATACATATAATAATAACAGAATTATTTGTGCAAGTTTTCAATGGATTTTTAATCTTAATCGAATTTTCTAATGTATAATTCAGAAATTATATTTTAAGAATATATTCTCTTATATATTTATAGGCTAATCCAAAGTACAAGAACATATTTCATATATTTCTGTGAATTTCCCATTTCTAAATCTCTTTTTATTTGCGTAAGATAAATGATAGTTCTTTGGAATATATTTCTTGAAATATATTTTTTTAAGTGCAAACTGTATGTGAGTTTTATTGCCTTTGCTTGTGTTGTTGTTTACCTGTCAAATGCTGACATTTGCAACGGTCGCTCCAATATGTTTGACATTCATTTGGCGATTCCAGCCGCATGTTGCCCAGGTGCCTGACATTTTGCGTTTGCATAACACGGCAGTAACAGTAACAGTGCGATTGGAAAATGCAGCGGAAAATGCAGCGGGCGACGGAGGGCAGAGCAAATCAAATGCAGTACATCACCTGATTGCACTTGTTGTTGGCAATCGATGGGGAATATCGATGGGAATGCAAGGCAGCGGGTTTTGCAACGGCATGCAAATGTCGCCGGTAACATGATGCGGCAACATGTTGCCGACTGTCAAATCGGGGCATAACCAACATGCAACAGGTTTATATTATGCGAAAAAGCGAAGTTTTACTTTATGGTTGGTTTTTAAGGGGCTTACACGAGCAGTAGCACAAGAAAATACACCTTTTTCCTTAGACAAGAATATATTCACTTCTGTGTTACTTTGTATTTTATTTTTAAAATATGTCTAAGAAATACAGCAGTAAAACTTAAATTTAAATTCAGGAATTATATTTCTAGAATTTACGCTTTTAAAAATCATTATTAACATTATTATCTTTTTATTAGAATCTCATTTTATAAATCAGGGTTGGGCATCAAATTTTTAAATCGAAGCCAGACATAAAAAAACAACAAAAAAGCTCATTTTAAAGTCATGAACCTGTCAAAAAATTCGCACATAGCCAACCGATTGTGGAAGCCAGTGATTTGTTCTCTGGCGATGTATAGCTTTGGCTTTGGTACTTTCTCTGTCAAGAATTAGACTAAGACTCTTTTAGGCAAACAAAAACTTTAACAAAGGTTTCATAGAGTATTGGAACTTCGTTTTCGGAAGCTTAAGTCCGACTTGTTCCATTCGCCATGCATGCTTATTTCCCCCTTTTTTTACTTTATGATGATGGTGGGGAAATGCGTTTGCAATAAAAAATCAGCCACATAAACGTTCACTTAACAACAATAGTTGATTGATTGTCGACAATTGGCAGCCTGACTCTGTATTTGTTGCTTTTTTGACAGCTCACCGTGATCGTATGGACTGCAGGTGTTGCCTGGTTATTGATTTGTTTTTTCTTCTCCTCTGTCGCATATATATGAGTGTTTTTTTGTGTGTCTAGCATACCTTTTGGTATGTACGTTAGCTCGAGTCTCAGGTCACACAGTGGGGCTTAACAGTCTGCGGCCTGGGCTTAGGGGCAACTTACAAGGGCTTAGGACCACACACATAAGAA
Source organism: Drosophila pectinifera (assembly GCA_008042775.1). Classification (NCBI taxonomy): domain Eukaryota; kingdom Metazoa; phylum Arthropoda; class Insecta; order Diptera; family Drosophilidae; genus Drosophila; species Drosophila pectinifera. The sequence goes on along the minus strand of VNKC01004791.1, from coordinate 172,300 downwards.
ATTTCAGTTATACGATATTTTTCTCAATTGAAATCACGTCTGTAAAGTGATAATCTTGTGTAGTTTTTTAATATTTTGTATTCGGTTTCAGGGGGTCTCCGATTGCTTTGGGAATTTTAGAAATCTTGGTAATTTGTCTCTCATTATTGGGTTTCTTTAAGCATATTTTTAGACTATTATAGATGGTGGCTTAGGTTTTTTCTGTAATATAAAGTTTTTTTATATATTAAAATTAATACAGTTATTAGGTATTCATAAGGTATTTAATTAATTTTAGCCGAGTTTTCTTCTTGGATTATCTAAATGAATCATCAATCATTTGCAAGGAATTTTACTATTCATTATTGTATTTGATGCTGGACTACAAAAGTATTATTAGAAGCATGTTGGCATTCTCACTACCGAAAATACTTAAATTTTACTGGAAGCATTTTGCCATTTGACCAACATATTTATTGTAAGTCTTATAATTCTTAAGTGCCTCGTTTTGAAGTCTTACAACTAAGCCCGTTATTTGGTTTTATCGCGATTTCAACACAGATGCATGAATAAACTTTTAATGATTTCTTACAAATCCAAATGCATGCCAGGCATTTTTCAGAAATTTATTGAATTTCATGTCGATAGTTTCATGAATTCTCGACACTAAAAATGCAGACTTATCTTGAGCGCTTTGTGTTGTCTTGACTTTTAGCACGTAATTATCTTGACGTTTGCGCCCACACCACCAGCACCAACAACAACGAGAACAAGTAACATAACAGCAAACAACAGCAACGGCCAACAGCTAACAGCTAACAGCAAACAGCTAACACATGAGGGCCAAGAGAAAAAGAGACGGCTCGGGGCTTTAATAACCATAAAAATGGCAGTCAATGCAGCTAAGAGCCAAAAATACCAAGAGCACGACGAGGAGAAAAACAGAAATGATTGTTGGGCGCACAAAGTAAGCCATAAAAAATATTTAACACACCCTCGGACAAAGCTGTTAACAGCATTGAAAATGCGTAGGATAAGGCCATAAAAAATACACCCATATGAGTGTGTGTGAGAGGAGAGTGAGTGTGCGCTGCATTTGCTGCGACAACTGGCGACGAGTTGTTGGCAATTTTTCTTTTTCGGGCTCCGGCGACAAACGACAATTAAAATGCAAACAAATTGAATTTGTGCGAAAGGTTTGGCTCTTTTGGTTAAGTGTTTTGCGCCATAAACTCACGGCAAACACAGCAACAACATGCACTCAGGAGAAAAATCTCCATGATATCTGAGTAATTGCCTTGAAATTTAAATTAAAAAGTAAAAACATAACTTTGACAGTGATTTTAGTTGTAAGGTTTATTAATCGTAAGGCTCCCATCTTGAATTTCGGTGCCCACCATGTTATTACATACAAATTTTGTATTATTAATAATAATTATAATAGTTATTTTTGATATTTGCTGTATTAAATATAACTAAACAGGTTCGAGGGTTTTTTATTAAAAATAATTATAATACAATTTGTGTTGTACAGAGAATTTCAAATATTTTAATAATTTTTCTCCTAGTGCACCAGCTAACAACCAAAAAAAATAAAAAATAGAAAAGTGTGTTTTTTTGTTGTTTGTTGTCGCACGCGCGCTCGCAACATTTTTGCTGCTGCGAACGATTTGCGGCGAAAGTTGGCGTGCCGTTATTTTAATTGCAACATGTTGCCCGGTAATTTGTCTGGCACTCGTAAATGTTGCGACGCTAATTGCCCCGCCAACAACAACACACCGCCACACCGAGCCTCAATAGTAACAACGACAGGAACAACAATGTTGCCAACTCGTGTGGGTCGCCAGTTTTCCTCATTCTCCACGGCTTGGAACACAAAAAAAAAATAATAATAATAGAATTGATTTGGTTAGCTGAGCGTTAACGCCCTAAACCACAGAATCCTATACCAAAAATACCCCTCCCATTCCCCCGAAAAAACTTTGGCACACCTTGCCGCCCTTCTGGCCATATGGACATTAACCTGTCAACGTGGCCAAGTTTGCAACACATTTAGTGGCCAGCCCGAAGGCGCAAGTTCAAACTGAGGTAACTAAGGGCACTGGGAAAAATAAGCATCAGTATATTGATTAATCGAAGAGATATATCTTTCTTAGAGTATTTTAAATAACATATTTATTATTAGTATATAAATATTTAATATATCAATTTGTGTAAAATAAGCCGACATGTCTCCTAAATTTCCAAAAGTTCCTTACCTCTAAGTTTTTCATAAATATATTTTAACATTAAAACCAGATATCAGACACCTATTTCTTTATTTTCTGAACAAGGAAAGGGAATCTGTAGATTTATTTCCAGTGCACCATAACGCGAAGTCATTCCATTGCCATCGCCGCGACTCTAATCTATAAGCAGTAATCAAATTTCAGCTCGCAGCTACCAACTTGCAGCGCAGCGCGTACGTGGCTGCCGCAGCCCGTAATTATGCAACACATGTTCAGTGCAACAATTGGCCATAATTTAGTCAAAGGTAATTGAGTAAGCCCCGTCTCAAGAGCCCGGCTAACGCCAGCTCCCGGTCCGCTCTATCATTATGCGGTCCCCAAACTGCGCGAAAAGAAAAGACCCCAGACCGAGGCCCTCCCTCCGCAGCGGGTACGTACGCACAGTAGTCAGAGTAGTCAGAGTAGTCAGGGGTCTGTCCGGCAGTGAGTAGAGGCCAACCTTGATTGACGACCACAATGGGGATTGAGTGATGGAATTATCCGCGGCCCGCGGGTGCAGGTGCGGTGCATCCGAGGTGCATCCGAGGTGGTGGCTGCCACTGGGCGCCTGCCTGCCTGCCAGTCAGCCAGGCTGCCTTGTTTATTTATTTCTAGTTAGTCGCATTAACTCGTTGGACTGTTATTTAATTGTATGGAGCGATTGGATGAGCATCAAGCATCCACCTCAGATAATGTACACTGGGGGAAAAGTATGTGATTTCAATCATTTAAATATATAATATAAATATATATTCATATATGTCTATATATATATTTATAATTTACAAACATATATCTTCTGTTAAGCTAAGTACAAGTTACCAAACGAAGTAATATATAAAATATATTACTAATTCAGGTTAATATCATTTAAAACATGGATGGGCACTAAATTTTCAAATCGGAACCTGACAACAACAGCCATGAGTTACATAGAATAGCACAGAAAAATCGACAAACTAAGTCAACAATGTGATTTCTTTTTCTGATCCCGAACGTCCCACGTTTCTTGTTCCGACGATGTGTATGTTTTGTTTTTGTATTTCTTAGGGTGCTTGTTTTATACAAAAGGACTTCTTACGATGTGTATATTTTGCTTTAGTACTCTTCTTCCGCTGAAGAACTCTAAAAGACTTAGCTCACTCACTCGCCTGTGGTGTAAATATTTTTTTTAATATCCCTAATTATTTTTCTTCTATAAAAATCACATTTAATTTTATTGAAAAAATAACAACAATTCGCCCAGTGCACCTCTCAACTGATATGTGTAAAATTCCTAGTGCCGCGTCGTATCCTTTCCTCCATAATAGCTCTCCGGTTAATGATTGCAGTCAATGTGAGCTAAGCGCTTGGCTATCTGGTATCAAGGAAGATAGAAATTGTTGTTTAATTTGCGGAAATTGCTGGCAAAGTGGCCTCACAACAACAACAACAATGACAACAAAAATCCGAGAAAAAGAGAAGGTTAAGGAGATGAACGGACTGAAATATGTGCCATATTCACTGCAATTATTTTGCATTTCCGCCTGCCTGCTGCCATTGGAATTTTTCAACAAATCGCAGCCTAGCAATAAAACAAAAAAAATACTCTGAAAAATCAACCACCCACACAGCAACGCCTTGGACCCGCCTTCTAATAGCTCGTATCTCCCATATAGTATCTAGTATCTGTATAACCTTGCGCCGATTTCTCAAACAAACACACACGGACACAGAGAACATTGCTCAGCAATTTGGCTTGCAATTTTTCCGCCACAAAAATTATAAATTAAGTACTAATTACATGGAAATAACAACAGCAACAAGGCAACGAGAAATCTGTGGAAAATCAAACGGAGCCGCACTTTAATGTTCGACTGCAGCCACGCCTCTCACCTCAATGCCCAATGTGTGGGCGTTGCACTAATGAACACAGAAATCGAGAAAAAATGGAAATATCGAAACATTTTTTGTGTAACAAAATAGAAAAAATAGAGACATGGCACAGTGGATACTATAAAAGAGGGACTACTATATTTTCTGTAAAGAAGTGGGAGAGTTAGTGGCTTGAATTTAATTAATACTTTTATTTTAATACTTCTATCCTCAGTAAGTAATTTTTCCTACGCTGTTTTTGATTTATCAAACCCTTTTAAGATATTTTTATATAAACTCATACTCTTTTGAATAGCTTTATATTATATTTTTCATTCGGTATCTATAAGTTTCTTTACTGTATCGCAATGCTTGGATGCAACACTTGATTGGTTGTTGTATTCATTCGTTGTTGCTGTCTTGAATGGGTGATAAATTATTTCCAGCCATTTACATAAATGCTTTGAATGCATTAATTAAAGTCCAAAAGGCCCGGACTCCCTCCTGTTGTTCTATCCAACCCAAGTCCCACCCCTTCGATCTAATCAATTGTTGTTTATTATTGGGCCAGGCCCATAGAGAAGCCATTACCATTACGATTAGCGAATTGGCCTTATACGTACGAGTATCTGAGTATCTTTTGTTCGGTTGCGTATCTGCATCTGAGGCCGGAGATATATGCATAAGTATGTTGGCCATTTTAAGTGGCTGCCGCCTAATTGTTCATAAAAGTCAACAGTCAATAGCTCTTTATGTTTGCGCTTGAAATTTATATTTATTTATTGTTATTTTTCAGCAGCTTCATAATTTTTCGCCAGGCATTTTTGTGGCATTTTTGTGGCTTGGCTGCAGTAGCCGCCGCCGTATTCCATTGGAAATGAGTTTTGTCTTTTTAAATTCCAAGGTCTTGCCATTCTTTACAATTAGCAACTGAATTTATGAGCGATTTCAATTTCAATGCGGTTCGTTTGTTGCCATTTCTGACTGCTGACTGCTGACTGCTGGCTGACTTGGCTGATCTCTCCTCCACTTGTGGGCTAACGAGTTTCTGGCCAAAACCAACTGAACTGCCAAACGAATGCAGCACAAAATTCAAGAACAACAATAGCAGCAGCAAGCTGACAAGCTTTTGAAGCTAATCAAAGCAGGGGGTCAATCAACAGTGCGTTTCGGAATTATATGTAGCATAGAAAATGTGTTAGAAATACTTATAAACAAGTGTAGATTTAAAGACAATAAAATAGTGATTTAAATGAATATAAAAATTTTAAGTAGTAATAAGCCTTAATATGTATTTAAAAAATATTGAAGTCTTAGCTCCTTCTTTTTCTGTTTCCATTAATGTTCGTTTTTCGTTAACCCAGCTCTTAGTTATTTCTTTTAAAGTGTGTGGGTAATCCTTAAATGCTTAATTAAATATTAAACAAATTTTTAATTGTAGTAAATATATTATTTATACACCAATTACTTTCAGTTCAAATTACAAACCCCTACAATTATCAGTTTTGTTTTTCGGTACTTAAAAGCCGCCCTTATCAGCTGTTAGATTTCAATTGAAATCACTCATTGGCACCTACATACCATCTGGCTGACATAATTCTCTTAGATCACCGCCCAGTTTAGCGCCCATTTCGCAGTCATGTAATTTTATTAACAATATCTCTATGACATTTAGCAATTGTTCGGTCACGTTAGAACAACCGAAGCCAACCGCAAACAATTACGTTTAACTGGTCGTGGTCAAAGGGGCAATTTGGTAGATGCAGCGATAAGCCATGCACTCGAAGGAAATTTAGCATAAAGTCGAGGCTCTTAAATATCAAAATCAGTATAAAAATCTAAAGAATTCTATGTGATTTTATTGAATTTACAAACTGTAGAAACATCTTTTCTCTTTTCTATTATACTTTATCACTTACCCAGGAAATATTTATATAAATAGTTTAATATGTGTTTAATTTTTATTGATAGTTAAACGATAAACTGTTAAGCCTTAAAAAAATAGAATTCATCTTCTTGTCTTAAGATCATAATTTTAATAGTTATTAGGTTCTTTTTAGTTTTCTTCTTATTTAAATATAATATTTAAATATCTTCTGCATATCAAGTTCTTTTCTAGAATGTAGAATTGTATTTAGATATTATTTTTTCCCAGTGTTTATACCCTCTACCACCACCTCCACTTCAACTTTAACTTATTGACAATGCAATGTAATTGTTTCCGATAGCGATCGTGACCATACCTTAAAAGTGCATAGGTTTTGTTTCGAGAGCCTCAGTGTCCTTCTTTCTAGCTTAGCTTCATCATGTGTCGCCTCCAGATTTTGATAATACTTATCCTTCGACATGGAGGAACCTGTAGTAGTTGGTCTCCGCAAGAAGTCGTTCAAAGACTCAATAAAGATATGGGACTACAGCTTAACGTTTATATGGATTGCGGTAAAATGGATTTATTACAAGATCAAGGAGAAGTGCCCAACTTGCTGCTTAACTCTCTTTTTAAACAAAGCAAATTAATGGGCAAATTCAGCGAGAGAGCCTTGATCATAGCCTGTTTAAAGGACTCCACAGGGAATCAAACTATGAATGGATTAAGCCAACTTCTTTGGGGTCTGCAGCATTTGCCCATAATGTATGTCTTGAACTCTCAAACGGATTTTAGTTTTGAGCAAGCCTTAAATAAGGGTTACCTCCATGTGCTGGCTTTGAATATACAGAATGGATCGCTTCACACCTATGAACCCTATCCCAAAATCAAAGTTCATCAATTAGATCGAATAGAAAAATTCTATAAATTGACAAAACTGAGAAATCTTAAAGGAATTGTCGTGAATATATCCGGGGAGACGATGACACCGCGCTGTTTCCACTACAACAATCGTCAGGGAAAAAAGGTGTACGCGGGCTATATGTACAAGTTGTTAAAAGGATTTATTGACACCTACAATGGCACTGAAAGGATGGCCTATAATAATGTGGAGACAATTCCATATGACGAAATGGGACGTGAATTATTAATGGGTCATATTGATATGATGCCGCGAATTATACACATCTTGGAATGGCAATTTTTCTACCGCAGCCATGTGCTATATAATATAAAAACATTCATAATTGTTCCCTGGGCTGAACCCTTGCCAAAGAGCCTTTATTTCCTAAAACCCTTTACCTGGACAGCCTGGCTAACTATAATGGGCAGCTTGACATACGCTTCGATTATGATCTGGAGGCTAAAATACAGACAAAAGGATTCATCTAATATATCATCCAATTTTATGGACGTTTTGCAATTGTTTTTCCAGCTGCCCATCAGTCATAATTGGCACTACAAACTGGGCCTGAGTCGGGTTATCGCCTTCCTGGTTCTCTTCACTGTGGGATTTATTGTTACCAATCTGTACTTGGCTCAGCTATCAAGCTTTTTAACCGCAGGTTTATTCAAGAAACAACTCAACACCTTCGCCGATCTCTTTCGCGCGAACTTGACATTGATACTCGAAAGCTTTGATATCAAAGTATTGCACAACATGACCGGAGAGAAGATTATTGAACCGGAATTCGAGGACATTATTTTAGAAACCACGATAGATGAGGTCTTCTCTCTCCGCAGGAGCCTGAATACAACCTATGCCCATACGGCCTACGAGGATCGCATCGAGTTCGAACTGTACCAGCAGAAATACCTTCGAGTGCCGATAGTCAAGACACTGGATGATATCTACGACCAGAGACCGGTATTTGTGGCCCTGCGTCATGGTTTGCCGTATGTGGAATTATTTAATGATTACCTTCAGCAGATGTGGGAGTCGGGAATTTTAAAAAAATTTCAGAAAGATACCTTGGCCGAGGGCATCTCCAGTGGACAGATCAGCTTTCGTATGCCCACGTCTCGAGAGATCCTTGTTTTTGACATGAAGTTCTATTACTTTAACTTTATCTTACTGGGCGTCGGTTGGTCTATCAGCAGCGTTGTCTTTTTGTTGGAGAGAAGGAGATTTATTGTAGGCAATAAATGTGGTTAATATTTATATTAAAGGGAAGGAATTTTGTCTAGTCATGAGCCTGGAAAAAAAATATATAATGAGAAATTTTATATAAATAGTTGGCTTTAATCTTGTGTGCTTTGACTCACTAAAAATATGTTACTTTAATCTTATCCGCTCGGAATACATCTGACAGATAATAAAAATAATATTATTCCAAGTTTTGCTTGTTTAGAATACTGAAAATATTTCGAAATTTATTTTGCTACAGCCCCAGGGGTCTAAGCATTATTTGTCATCATTAAAAATGTAAGTACCTTGTGGTTAAGCGTGCCAACAAAATGATGTTAAAGGTTTAATTAATGGCCTTTGGTACCAACATCCTATGTCATGTAGTTGTTAGGACTAATGGCGTGTTTTCGATATAGATCTGAGATAGGTTTTACAACATTATTGGTTTTAATTCAAGTGGATCAGTCTCCTTTTATCGGCGTGTCCTGAATGATGTGTGGCTTCCTGATTCTTTAAATGAAAAGGAGTAAACAAATCAGGAAATTTTACATCAATTAAGTGAGAGTCCTTTTTTTTATAAATTTTTTTCTTGTGCTAATGAAAACTGTTTCGAAAAGTGTTTGTTTTATTTTATTGTAGCATAATTATGTAATCAGGAAAATATTTGGAAGGATTTACTTATGGAAATTCACGTGGATTCACATGAGATGGTCTGGTCTTCGACCCTAAGCCCTTATTTAATTGTAAAAAGGTTTGCTAATCAGAAATCTGATTATTGTGTTAAATTAATAAACAGTTTAATATTTCAGAGAGTGATCATAATTCATTATTAAACCTAAATGGATTATTTAGTTCCCCAGAAGCACGTACCACTGTAATGCTTAACAATTGGTATTATCCACCGAACGCTCATTTAACGAACTGAGTACAAGTAATTACATTCCATTAATTATAATTGGTGCGTTGCCATTATGCGGTAAATTAAGGAAGTGTCACAAAATGATTATAATTGGCTTTAACACCATAATGATACCAATTGGGGGCTGTCTCTGGGCTCGAAGCATAGGATTTCAAAGTCGCTGCGGTGGATTTGATGAGAACCTTTCGCTGGTTGGAGGAAATATACGTGATACTTGGTATATAAATTACCCATTGAGGTATATTAACTTAAATATCCTAACTACAAAGTTCCTAACAATAAAGTATAAATAAATTTATAACTACATAGTTACTTAAGTATCTTAGAACGATTGACCTAAAAAGGTTCCTAACATAATATCCTTTAATTAACATACCTTATATATACAACACAAACTGAAGTTAAGCTCCTCAATCTTCCTGTTTTGTTTATTTATTTTTTTAAAAGCCGCAACTTATCTTGAATACCCAATTTAGCGTTTACATTTCTGGTGTCATATTTTCCTGCTCAGCGGGGCTCTTAAATGATTTTGGCCGACACCGAGAGATCTCCTTCCATAACTCTCCCAGCCCAACTGTAATTACTGCGAAAATACGCTAAAATATTTGGCTGGGAAGGTGACACGCCTCCCTTGGCGGCCTCATTTGCATTTGCAGCCTGTTGGCTGCACTTGTCGTGGCTACAAAATTCACTGGACAACATCGCCACCAAGCTGGCAGGCTGCAACTCAGCTGCAACCTGCAACCTGCAACTGGCAACTGGCAACCGGCCAAAGCTGCAACTGCCTCCGAAGGTGTCTTCGATTATTGCCAAACATTAATTATTTGCGCGCGATTTGGCGCCCGCCTCCTATTACTTTTTTTGTGAAAGGCCTGGGCTAGTAGTTCAAATGTTTATTTTTCTGCTCTCCCCGGTGTATCTTTGATTGCCGGCTACACAGCGGAAAAGTTCATACTTTATGGGCTATTAATTCATTAGGAAAATGCCATGAGCTTTAAGCATTTTTAATAAATATTGATCAATATTACTATACACAGAAAAAGTCTTATCAGATTATATCATAGAATATAAAACAATTGGGTTTATTTCTTAGATGAAACTAATTAAAATTTGCTTTTTAATGGAACTAAAATACATATTAAAACTATATTTTTTTATTAATAAATCTATTTTCTTTAAATGAATAATTATTTTACATTTTCCGTTTTTCTTATATTATTTATTAAATTATTTTGTTATCACTTTATCTCTAATTTTATTGCTATAATACATTGAGCTGTTATTATTATTTTTTTCTGTCTGCAGAATCAGTCAGGCACAGGCTTCAATTTTCTTTTTTTTGCGCAATGAATGTGAGACGAGGGACGGTCCAGGTCGGGTCTCCGCCATCCTCCAATTCTCCTAGCCTGGCTTATTTATTTTTGGCCGAAAATTGCACATTTTCCCATGCTGCTGTTGCCTGCCTGCCGCTTGTTGTTGTTGTTGTTAGTAGATGTTGCCAGTTGTTGCTGGCAATGTTGTTGTTGTCGCGTCTAATCAAGGAGCGGAGTTAAGAGTCGCTGCCTTGCTCGCCCCATTGCCATTTAGCCCGAAGCGGCTGCCTCAGCCAAAACGATGAATATTGATTTAATTGAAAGTCATTGAGAGCCGCACACGTACTTCAAAGACACGAGTTGTGATACCCTGGGATTATGGCAAAAGGGAGGTTGGGCTATTTAAATCATGCAGGACAAATCTTCGGATGTTACTATGATGATTATGACGAAAAAATCCATGAAAACGCAGTAAAAATACATTAAAATATATTAAAAGAAGATCTCACTGAAATATATTGAAAATTCACCATAAATGCCCTATAAAAAAATAATTATTCTGAGCATTAAGAGATTTATTTGTTCTAAAACTTACTCAAAATCGTAGCAATAATTATATTAGATGGATAATAAAGTGACTAAGATTCTAGACCTTCCTAGTTTTAATAACACAATTGTCTAAGGAAGTCAGGCTCATCCAAATAATAGAAATTTTCCAAAATATCTTTAATAATTTCAGATTTAAAAATATTTTAGTAATAAAAGGTATCCACATCTTCTACTCCCCAAGACTCCTGTAGTTCCTCAGAATCTCCATTTGGCGTGGCATCGAACCGACCGCCGATCGCAGCTTGTGCCCTCCCACATGCCAACATCTTCAGCCACACACACTCGAAACACACACACTCCACACAGAACCACTCGCACACCCAACTGTGGAGTGGAGTGGAGAACCGACGCCCCGGCAAAAGTTTTCCCTGTTTTTGTTGTTGTTGCTGTGGCACATTGACACAGTTTTCCATGGCAGATGTGCCCGAGCCCTGCTCCCCTTTATCCCCGGCATTACCTCCGGCAGTTCTGTCTCTCCGTATTGGAATTTTGTCGACTTGTTTATATTTTTTTTTATTTTTTTGTTGTTTTGTATTGGCATCTCTGGCGTTGCCGCCAAATGTCAAAAGGTTAATACGTGAATTAACAGCAAATTTCTTTGACTTGTGTGTGACTGCAGGCAGCTAGTTGGGGCTGATGGAGCACAGCGACAAATTCTTCTTAAAGCTACAAAAAAATAGAGATTTTCTTAAACAAGAGAATAATAATTATTAAGGGTGAATTTATTTGAATATTTAGATTTTTTAATTAAATTTTTGGCATATGCCTTGGGTCATTAATTCACACTATACATTCCAAAATGTTTTGGAACGTTTAACTATATATTTACTCACAAAATAAATGTTGAAATATCTGATAAGAACACTTAATTTAACAATATATCTCATATATGTCTTATAAAGTGTCCCTTAAATCCCTATATAATTTTTAAAGTGCATTTTCTTGTATCGGTATTACTAGTTAGTGTTTTTCCTGCAGCTGCTGCTGGCGCTTTCCTTGGAATGCGGGCGTTGCTTCGCTTTGTTTATTTTCTTTTTCGGCGGCACCGCCGCTTTTCTCGTGGGTTCCCCCAAATGCATTTTTTGGGACACACACCAGCATGGGGCAGGAAAAATGGGGGATTTTCTTCGTCTGCGCCGACTTTACAACATATTACATTAAAATGCTTCTTTTCGTGTCCATTATTCTTTTAAAGCTTTTGGCTTCCTAATGCTAATAAATCAATGGAAGTTCTTAGTCGGGCGAATTCCGAACATTTTCCCAGGGTTCACGTTAAGTGCGGGATTACCCAAAAGCAAATCCCCCAAGCATGTTGTAAAGATTTCCCACATTTTAAGGGGAAATTCCTTCCTTGAGTTTATAGCTTAAGATCTGGTAAAAATTAATGGAGTGGAAGCTCATTGAAAACCAAAATTTAAACGTGATCAGCTTGACTTTTAGGTATATTAAAATGTTTATGATATAGATTTATTTATTGGTCACATCTTTACAATTTAAATTAATTTTAACAAGGCTATCATATTAAAAATATTTATTTTTTATTGTATTAATACTTCGTTTATCTGATCCTTGTAAGTCCTTTTCCTTCTTGAAGGAACACACACACCTTTACAATTTAAATTAATTTTAACAAGGCTATCATATTAAAAATATTTATTTTTTATTGTATTATTACTTCGTTTATCTGATCCTTATAAGTCCTTTTCCTTCTTGAAAGCTTTAAGCCTTAATAATCCCTTCAATATTTATTTCTCAACCATGTCAGCCTAGCTGTATAACTGTTATCCTTGCAGCTAGCTTAGACACGAACCCACAGACCCTTGAATATATCCTTATCGAGTGCCACACACGCCAGCCAGATGGCGCCACCAACTGCCTATTAATTGAACAAATTTTTCAATTACTTAAGCGAAAATTCCATTTGGCACGCTCGATTGCCTTTGGCTGTGCGTTTGCCGTTGCCAGATGCCACGAGTGAGTAACCCACATAGATGGCGATTAAGCGGACACTGGGATAGATATGCGAAATAAAGTCGTATGTCTATGCAAATTTTTTGCGCAGTGGCAAGTGCATAATTCGTATTATTCTTATTTCTCAGGCGCTAGTCCCGCCAATCTAGAGTAGATCAAAAAGCGCAAAGCCTGTGGAGAACCGCGTGCCGCCGGCCCACTTGGCGGCTGCCCACTTGGGTTTCTCTGTCGAAAAACTCAATTCAATTCATTAGCCGAGCTCTGGCTGCGATTAAATCGCTCGGCTTGCACTATATCTATATTACACTTGCACACTCATATAGATATATATTTTTTAATGGAGCTGGCCGCATAATCCACTGACAATTTATTGGCATTTTCATGTAAATTATGCTTTTCCAATAAAAATAAAAACATATTTCTTCTTTTATTGCTCCGCACACACTTCATGAAGAGTGCCAGAGCACTTTATCTATATCTCGTGTGAAAAGTGGTTCAATCGCGATAACTTCATCTCGGCACTAGAGTCTGTTTTTTTTTGGTTTATTTTCTTAGCATTTTAATTGATTCTTAATGGAAAATGTCCCTTATCTCGATGGCAAATTTATGAAATGTTAATTACAAATCGGCAACGAAATTTGAGTCTCAGTATTTTAGCTCGCTTTTTATTGTTGCAAAAACTATCGAAAGGAATTGGAGAATTTCCATGTGTGTATATGGGATTTGATATTAATGGTTCGATAAATGAATATAATCACAGCAGGGAACTTGAATTGCAAAGAGTTGCAATTAAAATCAGAGATCGTAAACTGAAACCAATTTCATGTGTGGCAAATTGCTTTTGAGTTATTGCTAAATTTGCATAGCCTTGGGCTTAGTCTATTGATTTAGATTAACTGTTAAAGTTGTGTATAAGATATTGGATAATTATATCCGGTACCCAAGCGATACTTCATATACTGAAAAATTTCATTGCAAATGGATTATAAACATCGGAGTTCCTGGACAATAAAGTTGCAACCTTTCTCTCTATCTCGCTTGCACTTGCCTCTTAGAGCCGTGAGTCGCGTGGGTTCTAATCCCAGCAGAGGCATTTATTTTCAATTCTACTGTATTTTTAGGGTGTCGTCTTTTTTTAAATTTGAGAAATTTATTAATATATTAATTATTGCAGCCACTTATTGCACCTTCTGAGTCCCATTCTTAACTGTCTAAAATGCTCACATTATAACTTTTTAAGACCTTTTTTCAGCCAAAACTAATTTTACTACCCTAAAGAGTTCCTCCGAAAGCTTTATGTATATTTTACGATCCTTTTCTGGTACTTTTTTCTCTAAATAATTAATTTGCTGTTTTTTTTTTTGTGGCATTCCTTTTCTGCATTTCCCATACAGCCCATCTGCCATATATTTTACGATCGATAAAGCTTGAACTCTGCACAAAAAACCCTCCAGATCCTTATTAGAGATCAAGCAAGTTATTGATAATTTTGATGCCTTTGGCTACTCAAACTGATCTTTACGATTTCCCACAGCTTCCATATTTTAACGATCACTCATTTGTACTTATTATTAGTTTCCATTTCGTGCCGGCATCTGGCTTTCATTTGAATGCTTTCCTGCATCCTCCACTTGGCTAAAAATTTAATATCATAATTTGTGTTTACTACATTTTAATGCACTTTGCATTCATATCATGGCCATAATAGCTCTGGCCAACAGCTGCTGTCCCATATGGGCGGACGAACATTTAAATTCCCAGCTGTGAGTGTGTTCTTGCCGCGATGTTCTTGTTTTTGTTATATTTTTTTAGCATATTTGCCGCTGCTTTGACGCCATTGTTGTTGCATGCAACGCGTTGGCGGCAGTCGACAAAATGAAATATCATATTTTCTTATTGCTCAGCAAACATGAAATAAAAACGAAATAACACAAAAAAAAGGCGTCAAAACTTGTATATACACTTGAAGAGATTTGTAAACTAGTAAAATACTAAAACTTTAATAATAATAACTATAGAGGGGATATAATAACTAAAGAATGAATATATTCTAAATAAATATTTGAATTAGGTATACATTTTTAAGCTAAGGTATTTATTTTAAAGAAATTATTATATCAATTAATAACAGTAAGTATTTACTTAATACATATACAACTCCTAAGAAAATAGGTTTATAATAATATGATATATAATATAATAATAATATAGTTGATTTATTAAAAGGAAACATATAATTTTTGGAAAAGGAATTTTCTGGATATGTTGTCCTTATAAGAAGGCATTTTTCATTTACCAGTTTTAATCTATTTCATTGAAAAATAGTACAATTAAACAAGAGAATTATATATAGAATGCCTCCCAAGTATTGTCCTTACTTGGGGATAAAAAACTTAATTTTTTCTAGTGTTTCCCTCTGCCTAGCAGTACTCTGTTGGACTGAGACTTCATTTAATGTACTAACCAGTGAGCACCACACCCCCCGAAGGCCCAGACAGTCGCATTTAGCAATTGCAGACCAAACTGAGCCATGGCCAAAAGCAAATGTCGTCGTCGTCGCATCCTTTTTCGGGCAGGCTTTCGAGACAACAAATAAAAAAAAAAAAAAATAGAATCCTTTCTGTTTGCGCCGCGTCGCTTTTCATTCCGCCATTCGGCGTTAATATTAAAATGCATGTAAAAATGCAAGGCCCTTTGGGGAGGAATACAGAAAAAGTGCTGAGAGCGGACCAACTCCTTAGTGGGTGCACATATGAATAAAAAAGGAGGGGAGATGCAGATTGTTTGCCATAAGAAATTATGATACGTTTAATTACCAAGTGGAGCACGTGACTGGCAAACAAGTGTTGAGTTGGAGCATTCCCCATAGCACTTAGCTCGTTCATTAACAGCTGTCAGCACATTTGGCATTCGACTACGGATTCCCCGAGAGCCAGAGCGCCTTTCACAATTTGCACCTTTTTAATTAACGTGATTGCAGTCGGCACCTCAACAACACTCTCACACCTGCCTCCGCCGCCTCTTGCTTTCTGTATGTTTCCTATATGCAAACGCGTTGATCTATGTTCTACGTGCTGAATGCATCTCTCAGCACCTGCCCCTACCTTTGCCCCTGCCCCTCCCATGAGGCTCTCCTTTCTCACCTTCCGTCATCATCACGGCCATAGCCATAGCCATCATCGTCATCGTCATCGTCAGCTTGCTGTCTCAAGTGTGCACTTGCAAGTGACGAAAAAAAAGCATAAAATATTCTAAAAAAAGTTTAAAAAAATACCTAAACTTGGAATACACCAAGGAAAGTGTCAACATCGAGAGCAATATGTTGTTAAATCAATTTAATATGTTCCAAAGGTTGTGTTATGATCTTAGTTTATGCAAATGTTATAATACTCATACATATAAATTTCTTGCTTATTAGAGGAATATTTTATATTATTATATACTTTAGTTCTATTTATGATGATATTATAATATATCACACATAATTTCACGGGAGTGCTGTAGAAATGAGTAGTGTTTTGATATCATTTTAAAAGTAGCCTAAAATTATGCTACAATATTTTAACTCGTACAATATAGCAATTTACAGATAATTTGGTACCCCAGACCTTTTATAAAACCCATTTTTAAGTGATTTCAAATCCCTAGTGATTCCTGGGGCAGCAGAAACAGAATATTTCTTCAGAGCTCATCCCTCTCCTACTGCATTTTTTCCTGGTGTACCTTTGCCGAAGAATCTGAAAGGCGTTTTTGGCCTTTGTCTTTCTCCATAACTCCATAAAGCGAAAGTTGTCGTTGTCGTGGGTTTTTTCGGAGTTTTCCAGCTCAATGATGTCACACAATGTCACGTGCTTTCCCAGCTCCGCGGGGAGAATCGCAAGTCGTCGTCGCGACAGGTCCATGTGAGCTATGCAAATTCCACGCTCTCTCTTCGGGATACTCGACATTTATGCACTTCAGCGCGCACTCAGTGGGAAATGGATGGAGGCGGGGTGTCCTTGCCAGAGGGATGGCATTGGATGGACTCGGGATGGGCAGAGAACTTCGCCAGATTGGTGGGAACTTTAAGGAATTGCTAGATTACAAGGGGTAGATGACGTCGAGAGTCTGAATCAAAGGCTGAGAAGTCTGGCAGTGAAGTCGTGCACCCTAGGGAACAATCTGTATTATCGAGATTTACGTGATTGAAAATCATCTGGTAATAGAAGCATTAAGCTATTGTATTACTCACAAAATATGGCTAATGAATCAGATCTGAGCTTAATAAGGTTTTACCTATGAAAATATTATAAATGAAGACGTATCTATACTCATATTTAAGTAAGGAATGATGATAATGAATAATGGTAGTTTAAATATTGTATACATTAACATTATATTCCCTAAATATTGTTTAGTCATTTAGTAATAAGAGTTCCTCATTTTTTTATCATCCTTCCTTATCCAGTCTTCGCCAAACCGTAATATTTTCATTTTATGTTAAAAACTTCAAGTGATATTTCGTGTGAACCCTTCCCTGAACCCTTTCACACTTTCGGCACAACTTAAACGACGATCAGCAGGCAATGTCTGGATATCCTCTTGTGTTTTTTGTATTTTCGACTCGCGTGGGGCTAGCGCTCAAAACAATTTATAATTTCAACGCCTTGAGATAACAAATAGCCCCAGTGGTGTGCACGATTCGACAATTAATCAAATGCCGCGGCGCGTCGCGTCGTTGCTCGTGTTACTTTTTCGGCATAATTACGGTAAAATGTGGCACGGAAAATAGTTGCAGGCCAGGCAAAAGGCCGAAGTCTTACCAATGGCTCACAGAGACACCGAGATAGACAGTTAAAAATGACAGCAGGCCAACAAACGAACCGAAGCCAAATGACAAAACCTCCCGTCACAAAATAATGGTAAACCAAAAAGGAAGCTAAGTACGACAGGCCGAGGCTTGAATACCCTTTCAGTTGGTAAAAAACAAATTATGTCAAGAAAAATAGAGTTAAGGAAACTATATTTCTTAAAATTTTTGTTAAATCAAATGATTTCCTTTGTAATTTCCTATCATCCAACACAATTGCAACCTGAAAACATTAATAATTAAAACAAAAAACAAATGCAATCGATAAATTTGTATCCAATTAATGTTTGGTCACACTTGCAAATACGGTAATTTAAAAACAAGGTTACTCTATTGGCCTGGACTGAATAAAGTGCCTTATACTCATCGAATCATATTAAAAATAGATAGTTTTAAGATAAAAACGAAAAATTACGAACAGGGCCACACTATTTATATATCGATCAACAAGATATACTAAATAGTTAAAAAAGTATCACACACATTTAAAAAACATTAAGATACCCCTTCAAAAAGTGTAATCAACCCAACACCAAAGCTCGTTCAAAGCCAAAATGCAGCCGAAAAAAGAAAGAAATAAGAAACATGGCCCGATGATCGATTAGCCAATGCAGTCGCTCAGTCTCTCAGTTTTTGAGTATTTTATTTTTCCATTTTTGAGCCGCCGTCGAGTCATGCAAAACAATTGCGGCCACAAATATTGGTACAGCGCCGAATATTGGCCATGGTTGTTTCTATTTCTGTTTCTGTTTCCATTTAGATTTCCTCCTAGGTTTGGCATAATTTGGCAATTGAATTGATTCGGTTGGCGAGCCGTTTTCTGTTGTCTGGCCAAGCCCTGTGGCAAAATTTGGTTACGCTCACGTTCGCAGCGCGCAGGAAATCCAACTGAAGCCGGCAAGGGAAAAGCTGAAAAACTGAAAACCGAACGGCTAACGTCGAACGCCGATAAGTTTTCGGGGCTCATGAAAAGGGTTTGGCTGTGCTGCGATATTTCATGTTCGCCGCCAACGCCAAAGTTCGGCTGCCGTTCATTGATTGATCGGACTTTGTGGCTAAGGATTGTGGGCTTAAAGGATAGGAAACCTAATTTTAAAGATATTTTCTGCCGAAAATGTACCCAATTTAGTTCAAAAAATGAAAATGAAACACTAATCTTAATAATTTATACATATTTTTAAATGAAAAGATGAATGAAAGAGTGCAATAAAGTAGAATCTCGAAAATAAATATAGTAATCTTTATGAGAAAATAACTAAATATAAAATATTATATTAATGCTTTGATTTTAAATTAATTTGCTTAAAAATTCTTTGAAAACATCCTATAAAATCACATTAGCTTTCCCTATATTCATCGATTGATACTTTCGTTTCTCTAAATACAAAAATGAACCGAAAAATCCATAGAAAATCTGTCGCTGTCGGCACATAACTTAAAGCAGCAAAAACATTGAATTGTTCCGCGTTATTGTTGAGCAGTTGAGCCTGGGCTTCCTCCTTTTTTTCATGTAGCTTCCTGTGTTCCGTGTTCCATGTGCAATTTTTGCATACTTCAGCAAACGCGTCATATTTTCGAGTGGTTTCGCTAACATGCAAAGGACACTTGAGAGCCCAGGCACACAAGTGGATCCTTAAAGAGCATTTCTTCAGCTCCTGCCATCGCGCTGATGCCACTGCTATTTGCTGTTGCTGTTGCTGTTGCTGTTGCCTTTATCCTGGCAGGAGCTTGAGAGTATAGCTACATTCTGAATGGGCCTGATGAGGAGCAAGAGCAGGGGGCCTGCTATGATGATGATGATGGATCTCTGACTGCTGAAACAGCAAATATGGCCCGTAAATATATGTGTACATGCGACTGCAATTGCAGAAATCAAGCGCCGAGGGGATAAAAGGCCTATACATTTAAAGTATTAATCGCCCCATCAGGCTTTAAATCTGCCATTTGGCGCAAACAAAAACAACTCTACTGAAACAGAGAAACAACAATGAAATTTATGGCAATCTCAGTGGCTGAATAAACAGCAAATGTGTATGCAATATGCAGATGCAGATGGCTCCCAATGGAGCGGCGCACAATGCTTGTTGCCATTTCCGTTTCCTGTTTAACCAACGGGACAGCAGCATATCCTGTGCATAATGCGAATATCATTTACCGTGTCAATCACAGTGCACACATCCAGGCCATCGCCAGTCAAACAGTCATTCAGTCAACCAATCATTCCCTCCCAGGCCAGGCCGCAACAAAAAAAAAAGCAAACAATTGACCACAGGACACTGGGGCCTCCATGAGGATAAGTCCCATATCCCGGGTGGATATCCCCGGTTCTTCCCACTCGAGTGTAAAATGTTCTGCGGTCATTTTAATATGAAATAATTAATTTCTGCGTAAATATTTATAACAGCACAAATATGCCGCATAATTGATTCGATTGCCCAAAAGGCACATCGAGAAAAATATAAATAATATATTTTAGACGTGGACATAAATATACAAAATTATTTGACCATCATAAATATATTTGTATAAGATAATTATAGCTATAGACTACATTTAAACATGTTATTAGCTTCATGACCTTACATTTTGAGAGCGTTCTGTAATGTTAATAATTATGATTGTAAAAGGAAGACACCAATCAAGTATTTATTATGATTAATTACTTAAGCTACTGACAATAAGTAACAGAAACACTACAGATATATGTAACAACTTAATTTAAACAAATTCAGATTCCCTAAATCACAGTAATCCATTAAAACTCAACCTAATAATTTTCCCTCCGTGTAAAGACGTCAATCTGGTAACCAAAAGCCTCATATCTCTGTTTGATTTGTCCAATTGTCCATCGTTATTGGCAGTCATCATTCGAGCCGTTGCAATTCAATCATTACGAAATGAAATAAGCATAATGAAATTCAGTATAAATGCATTAAATGCATCTGCTGTCGAGCCAAATCAATTTCAGCTGCAGCCATATATCCATGCGAAATTATTGAAATTATTGATGCCCAATGCACATGCAGATATATATTGAAGGGAAATATTGTTCTCACATCAACATTTTTGAGGGCTGTTGGGAGAATTGCGGTAATTTTTTGCAATTAAACGCTTTACACATTTGGCAATCAATATATATATATGAAATAATTAAATAAAATGTCGCTTAATTAAATTGGCACGACCGTTTTCGCGTTAAACCAACAGAGAAATTTTCAATGTTGCTTCTGGAGAGGAATGATGATGATGATGCAAGTGATAAGCAAAAAGCAGAAGCCAGAGCAGCTGGAACCAGAGGAATGCGTTTAATTTGTATGATGAGTTAAGTTTAAAAATACACTAAAGAAACGGGGATGATGGATTCTTGGAGGCAGTTGTATTTTGAAGAAAATATTTGGTATATAAATGAGAGGAACTTGATAGGAAATACATAAAAAAATGTTAGATTAAACTTTAAGATTATGTGAATGAAATTATAGGTAGAAAAATTTATATATATAAACCAGATAAATTTATTTCATGTATATGATTTGTATTAGGTTACATATATGTGTAAACCATTTCTTTTTCTATACTTTCCTTTAAAATTAAGATATTTACATCATTATTTATCTTTTGTTAAGTTGTTATATTTTTTGTATTTAATGCTTGGGATTTTACTTTCAAATTCTTGAACAAAGGGTATTTCTAGTTCCGCTTATTCTTAATTTAATTTCCTTGCCGCTCATTTTCGCATCTGAGTTCCAATTCACGCGCATCACAGAAATGTGACAGCTAGTTAGTGTCCAAAAGAGCGCCGTCTGTGTGCCCCTCTTCGCAGTTGGCCAATTAAATTCAATTGAATTCTTCACTTTTTGTTTCTTATTTGTGCGACCCGGCTTCTGTGTTTATTTGTTGACTCTTTAACGCCTGCGCGCGTGCCTCAATTTAGTGGCAGTGAAGTCGGTACTCTTTACTCTTTCAATGCACTTCGCCTGGCGATAGGCAAATGAGTCTGCGCATTAGAAGGTGGCCCCGGGGGAGGCGGCCGTGAGGAGACGGTGTTTTTCTCACTGTGTACCCGCTGTGCGCCGCCTGTCAGCATATCAACGCAATTTGTGCACTCGCCAATAGACGAGCGCGGAGGAACTACGGCCAAGTCGCTGGCCGCCGCAGCGGCAAATTATGGCCAACGATGCTCGGCGACTGCGCAAAGTGCCTCATAAATTCACGTCGCTGATGAAGTGATAGTGCCAAGGAGTACGACGAAAAGCAGGCCAAGGAGTTGAGGTAGCCTCCGATTCAGATTCAGCTAAGGCTATAGTTGCACGGAGAAAATTATATGGTTCCTGAAATAGTTCTATGACATATGTTAGTTAAAATTATTTAAATATATTATTCTTATAAAATAATTTAATTATTTTCCTGTTAAATACTATTAAAAATATGGTCACACTAATGTACAGGCACACTAACATATGATCATTATAATGCCTGGGCACACTGAACTGTAGTTCTTTAAAGAAAAATTATTTACTGCCATCGCTAATTGACAACTAATGTTTTTTTTATATTATAATTAGAAATATTATTATTTTTAGTGTATACTTTTCTTTGCGTGTCTGCAGCAGATTGTTTATGCCAGCCATGGCCTGGCCAGAAAAGACGGCGAACAAAAATCCAACAAAACAACATTGTTGCTCAATGGCTCAACTAATGTGCCGAAGATAGGAAATAAAAAGGAAGCCATTAGAAAGTGCAAAAACAAATTGGCTAGATCTGCGAATTACATAACCTGTCTTTCACCAAGCAATAATCTTTCCAATGCCGTTTTTTAATAATAAAATAAAGTGCGCAAAGGTAATTAGAATAATTTTTAGATAAGAAAAGTAATTTTATTACAAGACATATCTTTATAGATTATAGACCTTATTTTAAGCTTCAGAAACGACATGAAAAATTAAACAAATAGGTTATTAAAATATATAGGAACCACATTTAAATCAAATTAAATATCATTTAGATTTAAAAACTCTCTATGCTCTTTCTAGAAATCCCCTCCCAATGCCAAACAAAGCATTCCATTGTCTCACTTCCCCGTTCAGATGATTGATTTATTCCTGCCATTGACACACTTTCCGCTAATCTCGCTTGGCTTGCTCATCCAGGGCTTACAACACTTTCTGGCCTTTCCAATGGTTGGCCCATTGTTACAGCCAGGCTACTGTCTATTAACCGACCTTCGGCGGAGGCCAAGGACAATAACAGGACAAGGGCGCGTAATTGAAAGTACGCGACCAAGTTGTAAAGCAGATGTAAGGACATCAAGTGTCCGCAGCTCGGAACCGTTGCGAAAAAATAAATTGAACAGGGAAAAAATTGAAGAGGAATTTACCATAATAAAAATAGCTAACGCCCGACCCGAGACTCAAGATTCAGTAGTGAGATGCCATAAGCACAAAGGCAAACTGTAGATAAAAATTCAATAAGCCACGGCCAAGAGCATGGCCAGGAGCAGGACACGAACCGAGACCGATAGCGAGACCGGAGACCGGAGACCGGAGGCCATAGACTGTAGACCGTAGACCGTTGAGGGAGGATGCGGGTCTGCGGTTGGGATTTTGTGGCCAATAAATAAAATTAATACGAACGCACTTGAGCGAAACTTGACCAAGGAGCAGGTCTCCAAAGGCAGAGGTCCTTGCGCCCATCCACCTTCTCTTGAGCCTGAGCCATCATCATTTTTTTTCTTCTCCATTTTCCCCTGTTGGGTGTGTTTTGTTTGTTGACTTGTTGAATGAGCCGCCGAGCCCCCAAGTCCAAGGGCCAACTGTTGACTGGCACTTGCTGGCCTTATGGCCAAGCCGATATTGTAGGTAAACAGAGAGATGATGTTTAAAGTTGGCCAAAGAAAGATGTTCAGGTTAAGATAAATTTAACAAAATGAACTTAAATATGTTTGGGAATTATTAAAAATCTTGTAGCAAGAAAGCTTTAATATTGAAACTAATTCTGCGAGAATTAGCCAAATATTTTAGCTGACCCAAACTGACCAAACTTTCACCTCAGCGGAATATTGACTGCCAATGGCACAGCGTAAATTCCCAGATTTTTCTTTAAAAAGCCGAATTCTTAAGGCGTTCCCACAATGCCGTCATAAATTAGTCAACTCCGGGGTGCAACGCCAAGGTGCCAATGGTGCAATTCGAATGCTGACACGTTGATGACCCCGCAATTGAACTGCCATAAGAAATCACTCTGCGAGGGAGACGATTATTCGTTGGGTGTTGGGAGGCCTGGGGAAGTTGGGGGCACTGCACCGCCCACTTTCAACACTTGCCACAACAATGGTGTGCGCAAATATTTGCCAGCCAGCCAGCCGGCGAAAAAGGCATCGGATCAGGCAAGTCGCGCGAGTCTTGGGCCTCAGCCTCAATTTGAAATCCAATAAAATTTAATTGGAAACTTCATCACGGGTGCGAAAATTCACACTCTAAGCCAAGGCGGCGGGCACGACTCGGCTGCCGTTTGCCGTAAATCTATTGGCCAAGGCTTTTCCAGTTTTCCTAAATACACATAGAAAACTGGACTTTTATATATATTTAATAATAAAAGGTTTACATTATATATAAATCTTATATCTATAATAAATGTTTTATCTCAGACACTCAAATAATTTAGTGTAAATGCTAGAGAGTGCTAATATTCATGGTTATATTTTAATATAGTATGACCGTATTTAAGAGCTATTTGTGAACATATATCGTAAATTATTTGAATAGTTAATATATTATCAGCAAACTAAATTTTCTGTAAATGCTAAAGAGAGGAATCTTTGTAGCCTAATTTTAATAAGGTATGACCGTATTCATAATAACAATAATCAACGTATAGACTAGTATAGAAACCCTTAGTTCATAACGTATAAAGTCCAACACATTTTAATATTGCTTTTATTTAAAATATGTAATAATTCGAAATATTTATAGGTTATGCCACTGTATAAGTTTTAGTTAAGAGCTATTTACTATACTATATATTTTAAATTAAGCTTATTTTAATCAAATCTCTTATCTATTTAAGATTATTTTTCTTGGTGTAAGCCCACTATATCCACTAGCCACAATCCATACGTTTCGCTTTGCACCTGGCGGCGTTTCTCTTGGGGAAGCATCGCGATAAGGAAATATTTTTTCATACGATCGAGAGTGTGGGGTGTTCATTTCGTTCCATTCCGTTATTGGCCATGGCAATATATGGCTTATTTATGATTTTCCTTTTGCCATGCCATATCTCTGGTCCATTGTCGACATTAATCGCTTCGCTGCGCTGAAAAGTATAACATAAAACTGGGATTGATTTATGTTATAATTACAAAAAATAAGCTAAACGCATGTTAGGGACTCGCAAAAACAATGGCGGTTATTGGGGATATCGCTAGATCCATCATTACAAACTTTAATAAAGAGAATTAGATTTTTAAACTAATTAATTAGGTCCAGAGATGGTAATTTAAGTCCAAGAGAAAGGAAAATATATATAAATGGAATATAATAATATAGAATAGTATAACTAAGCTTAGTTTATACACAATGCTTTTATTATTTCAATTAATAATATATTTTATTAACTTATATAATTAGCTACTTAGATTATATTTTTGAATGATTAAGTACTTATATGTATATTATTTAGTTAATTATTAGTAATATCAAGTAAAGCTGCTAGGTGGTATAAAATAAAATTATATTTGATATTTAAATGAATTATTCTTATACCATTATATATTATATTATATTCTTATATATATATGTAATTATCATTATATAATATATACTTAATCATGTTCCTTACATTTGAGGTGTAACCCTCGAAGTCTTATAAATAATAATACCCCCAAAGTGGATTTCTCTGTACGGAATTTTCTATTTCTATGGATGTGTTGAACTGTATAATTTGGCTAGCTGGTGATCGAATATTCATTTGACCCGAGAGGAGTTCGAAACAAAATTTGAAGTCTTCAGTGAAATGCTTTGGCTGGTTTTCTGTGCCCAGAATATGGATGTTCGATGGGATCAATTGGATTGCGTGGCTATCTCCTCGATGTACTCCCACCAGTCCTTCTCGTTGCCTTCTCGCACATGACTGAGGAGGACATGGCGACGCTTCTGGCAGTAATGGGATAGATCGAGGACCTTCTGCTTGATATCGTACAGATTCTTGGCTGTGATCTCCCGCTCCAGGCACTCGGAGATCTTCTCGGTGGCCATCTCCAAGTCCCTCTGATTGTATTCGAAAATAACCTTCTGATTGTTGTTCTTCAGGTAGAAGGCAAACACGTAGCTGTACATCAGGGTGGAGCGACATTGGCACAGAGCATCGACGGCATTGCGCAGGAACTGCACCTCGATCCAGCTAATCTCCGCCTGCATGTCATCCATTTTGGCCTGAACATTGGCGTACAGCTTGTGCTCCATCCGCATGCTCTGCATGTGGTTCATGTAGCGATTGTAGTAGTGCAGATATCGGGCCATCGAGGAGCGATACCTCAGCTGGGCCAGTCGCGCCTGCTTTGACTCCTCCTCGTCGTAGCGATTGCAGCTGTACCAGGACGAGCCGTGCGGCTCCCAGGACCCGAGGCAGACCCAGCAGAAGTCGTAGCGACAGGAGGGATTCTTGCAGACCATGTGGTTGCAGCCGCCGTCCTTCTCGATCGTCACCTGGCACTTGGGGCACTCCTTCGTGTTCTGGGCTATCCAGTTGGAAGTATCCGAGTCCTCGAGACACTTCTTCAGCCACTCCTTCAGGCAACTGCAGCTGGCGGGCTCGTGCCAATTCTCGCCGCAACCAAAGCAGAACTGATGGCCACACTTGCACTCCACGGCCTTGGGCTCCATGTAGTTGGCTTCGATGGCATGGGAGCAATTAGGAGCGGGACACCAGCGCATCAGCATGTTGCACTCCACAAAGGTGTTTGTAATCAGCTGCTTGTAGCGCTCTACGACCTCCGGATCATCGGCCAAAGCCAGGAAGGAGACGTAGTCCACCAGGATGTCACAGTTGGCGGCCGGACATGGAATCGTATGGGCCAGACCCTCGCTGCAGGTCTTATTGGCCAAGTACTGCTTCCAGCAGGCCGTGCAGAAGCTGTGACCACAGCCCAGGCCCTTGAGCTCCTCGCAGGCACAGAAGCATATTCCGCACTGTTTCTGTGAGGTTGCGGGCGTGCTCACGGCTTCCGGAGGACTCACGCTCTCCTGCTCGAAGGGATTCAGGACATGGGCGCGCTGAAAGAACTCCTGTGGACTGCTCTCGAAGTAGTTCTCGAAGAGCCGCTCCTTGTCCCACTTGAAGTGATTCAATATGGTCCTGGTGACCTGCGGCGATAGACTCAGGACATTGTTCACCTCATCAATGATGTTCCTTTGATGCTGCACTATCTGATCCACTGAGAGGACCCTGTACACAAAGTCATCCGGTTCCATATTACGTCTCGGACCCTCCGGCAAATCGATCTCCGTGCACGTGTCCTCGTCGCTGTCCCAGTTACCGCAGCTCATGCAGGAAGGACTGCGGCTGTAAATGGATCGGTGCGAGTCCCCGTGATCCTCATCGGAGAATCCGTCATCGGAATTCATTCTACAGCATGTAGATATTTTTTTAGAATTTAAGTTGGGACAAGACCCCCTCTCTGGCAATGATCAGTGCGCTTGCTGCGACCTCCACATTTGATGGTGATTGTGAAAGGAGCACGGCTCGAGGATATCCTAGACAATGGTGACAGAAACTATGAAGTGCGAATATTATACACGTTCGATGTGGTGAAATGCTGTGTGTTCTTCGTATTTCTACTGAAGACTGACACTTGGCGACTTTTTCAATTACCAGTTGCCATGACACTGGTTGCAAGACTTACTGGGAATTGTTCGTATTTAAAGCGAATTTAAATAAATTCCCAGTATCTTGAAATAGGAAAGGGAGGATCTTATGTGTATATCAATGATCCTGCTCTTTAATATATCCTGCTCTTTATATTCAAAAGTATGAAAAGACAACACATACTGCAGTGTTCTAATGTACACAATAATCAAGAAATTTTTTAGACAGTATAATTCATGACATTTTTAACACAGTCATAGTCACATATTTATGATTTTTTTAATATAGTGTCAAAGCCTTTAAACAAATTCGAGCATACATTTCAAAACAATTAGAAGTTTGTGTTTGAATTTAATATTCTCAGGCTATTCTATATAAAAAACAACGTTATTTTTTAATATTAAGCTTAGCTTTTATTGCTCAATTTGGCCTGCAATCCTTTCAGTTGCCATGCGGGATGCTGATTCGTACATTTTTAGTGGAGAGTCCATCGAAATGCATTTGGACGCGCTCTCACAAGCCCACTAAAAGCTTTTTGGGGTATCCTGCAGGCATATAAAACATCCATATATGTATTCCATAACCCTTTCGTGGCATAAAACAGAACAAAGCAATGTCTCAAGTGGCAAGGGTAAGGCACGTTATTTAACAAAAAAGAGAAATAAAAATCCAGGAATAAAGCACACACAACACATGCGATATGCGAAATGCGAAATGAAAGTGAACGAGCGCACAAGGATAATGGCGGTGGAGATGGAGTAAGGGTAATGAGTGTGCATAATGCAGAGATGCAGATGCAGGATCCCGGTCCAGGATCCGAGAAGCAGCCCAATCCGAGCCCATCTCCGCAGCACTCATTGAACAAACGGACTCAATCTGCCATGCCCTGCGATGCACTTGGGCATGTGTGGAACACTCAGGATAACGATATTTTCTTTTAGAATTAATTACAAAATAAGGATAATGATATAGAAAATTATAAATTCAACAAAATAGATAGATGCAGTTGCATATAATAATTTAATACGATTTATAGAAAACAATCTTAAATAAAATATTATATCCTTGCTGCTTCAATCTATTTAAAACCTTTTGTAGACCTTTTAAAATTATTTAAAATTGTATCCTTGATAAAATATTTGTTTTTTTTTTACAAGACCGTTTTTCTTAGTGAAAAATGTAAATTAAAATCCTTTTTCTGAGTGTTTAAGGCTTTATATATGTGTAGTTCTAGAGAAGGAACTCACATCATGGCCCTGAAGCTGCCTCTGCATTGCTTTCATTTTTTCCCTTCCCACCGTTTTTTGTTATTCTTTTTTTTTTTATTTAAAACAAAGGGCACACAACAACCCGCCAAAAGCAGAAGTGAAAAAAGCTTGGAACAAATCATTACAAATAAAAATGCAAAGTCGCCAAAACAGCAAGGCAGCAGGAAAAGCAGAAGCAGGAACAGCAGCCACAAAATCCCTTTCATCCATCTGCCGAGGGTGGAGAATTTTCTGGAAAATTATCTCATCCAGCCAGCCTCCTTTCAAGTCGGCCAAATTACAAGAAATCCTTTCGTGCGCGTGAATGCTTTGGTGGAAAATGCGGAAAAGGAAATAATTTGACCATTTGGCACAGCTGAAACGGCAGAATGGGCGGTGGCAGCATGCCTGCAGCTGGGCGGGGCCTGTGTCATATGTGGAAAATGGCAAGAATTTCTCCTGGCCATGCAAATTGGGCACAGCCAAAGCGAAATGCCAAATGCAATGGCCCAAAGATGCGCCACTTGTTGGCCACGACGGCGACGACTACGACTCTTTATCATTGCCAATCGCACAGGCCGAAGACGGGGCCGGTAGAGAGAGAAATGGCCAGCGCGCTCCGTTGATGGTCAGCAGCGATGGCCCTGTGACGTGACCACGATGACGATGACGATGATGATGCCAAACGGCTGATAGGCCAAGCCAAAGTCCCGTCCTGGCCAAATTCGCATTTTTCTGCGCCTACTTTAAGCGGTTGCACTGGGAAAAATCTGCAGAATTTATAAGAATAAAAATACTTTAAGGTCCAGGACTCCGAAAAGGGAATAAAGAAGTTTGCACTAAAAGGAAAGGTATAATAACATTAATTTAATGTAAATTCTATATAAAACATATAGTAAAAATATAAAATTGAAGTTAAGATATTTTCTAAATTAATTTAAAATAAAATATGGACTTTACTTATGCTAAAAATAATATTTCAAATAGTTTTTAAATAATTGGAATATTTCCCTTTAACTTTTACAAATATGTTTTACTTTTTCATATAAAAATTGTGTCAAATAATTTTGTTTATAATTAAAATTACACCTTTTCATGCTTGACTGATATAACTTTAGCAACTAATATATGTTTAAATGAATTTTTCTTTCGATGTTCCTGCAACTATTTGCGTTGAAAATTTTCTTGGGAAACAAAAATCGCGCGCATCTAGGGTATCTTTCCCGCACTTTCCCCTGGCACTGGCCAAAAAGGATGTTCGCTTCGAAATTCATGTAAATTAGCTAGGTAATTACAAGCTTTATATCAGCGGCCAACGGATG
Organism: Drosophila pectinifera; assembly: GCA_008042775.1. Taxonomy (NCBI): domain Eukaryota; kingdom Metazoa; phylum Arthropoda; class Insecta; order Diptera; family Drosophilidae; genus Drosophila; species Drosophila pectinifera. The sequence continues at coordinate 142,117 of VNKC01004791.1, read as the reverse complement.
TATGCTGATCGCGGCGATAAATGCGTTTGCCCGCTTCTCGCATTATAATTACGCTCTTGTGTTTGCTGTGTTTTCATTGTTTTTTCCTTGTTTCTTTTTGTATTGTGTAGAGTCGATTTGAAAAGCAAAAATTAGCTGGAAACCAACGAGCATGAAGCAGCCAGGCCAGGCACTCTGTGTGGAAGAAAATCAACGCTCGGAACTAATTTGATTTTGATGCGACCGGGCTGGCGGAGAAATGATATAGAAGAATGCGCGTATATTATATTTATTTTGTTCCGAATAAAGCTGGGCTTCTCGCCGATCTCGCCTCATAATCAAGTCGCAGCCAGGCATGAGTTATTACATTAACGGTCGGCATGGACAGCCGGATTTATGTATGTTTTCTCTGCGCCATTGATCGACCTTGACTAGCCAGCCAGCCAGCCAGACAGACAGACAGCCACCTAACAGTAGCTCTCCCCGGCGCCGCCGAAATCGTATATAATTAAAACGAAAATTAATTTCAAGTTTCGAGTATGTCAGAGATTTATGTGGATATCGTTTTGGTCTATAGTCCAGACTTTGGATTCGTTTTAAATGTTAACCCGGTGATCATTCATCAAGTGGCTTGGCGATAAATGGGTTAGGGGAACAGTCATTCTTCATAGAATCAAGCGAAGATGGATTGGGGAAGTTACGGAGTCTGAAAATCTACAACTTAGATCTTGTCTACAAAAGAAGATTTATTTTTGGTTTAATAATGTTAGCATTTTGGTATAAGCGTTGCTTTTATTATAGGATTCGTAATTTATGAAACGAAAATACCCAGAATGTGAACCTAAAATTCCCAAGTACGAATTCAGCTACAACTGTTGAGGTTTATCCGTGCGTCTAGAATAATGTGGTTTAAGCAGATGATTTTTTTCAGTCTCATTTTTATTTTTTAAATCTCGGTGTTCCTCGATCTTTATTTTTTTGAATATCCCTAACCCTTTTTTTTTGCAATTTTCCTTTAGGGGCTGTCATTGCACTTCCCTTTCATCTTGTCGTCAAAGAAAAATCATTGCCAAAAAATTCGCTTTGAAACGATTGTATTGCGTTGCAACCCCGGGGCAATATCATATATATCCTTATCATTTCCCACAACCCCTGCAATTTTTTTTGGCCAAATACTTCCAATCAAAACGGGTCTGTGGGGGTGGGGAGGAAAAAATGGGCGAAAAGGAAAAATATAACCATGTGACAGGCAGACAAAAACTTTGGTGCGAAGAAAAGTGAAAGTGCTCCCCCTTGAGAGACATTCAACCCCCGAAAATAAAAAAAAATGGGTAAAGGAAAACTTTTCCACCACATGTGTGGATGTGTGTGCGGGCAGCTATCTCTTTCCCGCCGTTTGGCGGCTTTCGCCTTTGAAATTGAAGCATTTCCGCCATTTTTGCCGAGGTGGCTCGGTCGCCTTTTGTACGTATTTGGAAAAAGGCTAAGAAAGTGCGTTAAGAGGCGAAACTGTGAAAACTACGCCACTTCAAAGTGGCAGTTTAGTAACTCGCAAGAAGGCAAATCACTGAAGGCTCAGACTTCAAAGCGGGTTTTGCATTTCGTCCGCCAATATTCTCGCGCTTTTGCGGCTTCTTTAGGTGGTAAAGAACCCCAACCCCAACCCCAATCCCAGCCCGGTTCTACACACTCGTTTTTTAACCTCAAACCCGGGGAGCATTGACTTTGGGTTGAAAAACTTTTCGAGGGCCTGGGAATATGATTCAGAACAGAGCAGGAATCACCACATGGCCAGTGAAAGTCGTCCTGTGCTGTGGAATTTCGCGTGTTCAGTTGACATTTAGTGGACTTGACGGGTTCACACTCGTCTAAGCGAGGGGCGGTACTGTTTTTTATGATTTTTTGAAGGGGTACTAACGGGTTGATTGGTTGCCATTTGTGGTAATTGTTATTTTAAGAGGTTGGGCCTTGAAAACAGAGTTAGAATTTAGACACAACACGAAAGGGATCCTATGGATAACCCATGCAGCTTATATTATTCATATAATTAATATTTAAAAATATATATTATAATTAATGTACCTGAATGGATCTTTTAGGGATTTCTAATTTATTCTTTTGCTTTTTAAAGGATTGTGGCCTGTCCATCACCTCCTGAAGTCTTTCCTCTATTCCTCATAATATGTTTAGATTTTCTTGACGGCCTTTAATTGTTTGCTTCGTTTCCTTCGTTCTCTTCTCTCTCAGTCGTTGCTTTTTACCCATTTTTTGTTTGTTTGGACCGCGACTGTCTGGCACGTCTTGGTAATATTTTGGTATTTGTCCGGACTGTGTGTTTCTAATGCATGTCACGTGACAAAATTGTATAATTCCGAAAACGGGCAGCGGGCCGCACGTCGCCCATTGCCATTGTGACATTTCCGGTTAATTTGGCGCCAGCTCAGCGGGTTCCTAGTCCCATTTCCCCCGCCGCCTGGCCACCGTCTACCACCACATCTACCGCATTTTTGACACTTGGCCAAGCTAAAAATCACAGAGCGCAGGAAACATTTCCTTTCCCTTTTTACTGGCCAAAATCGCAATTACCTTTCCCTCTCTGGTTAAAGTTAACGTTAACGTAATCGTAACTTACTTTTCCTTTCATTTTGCGGCCGCCGCGACGCGCCGCAACGGACAGCGCAAAGATCAATGCCAGTCGGAGTCAGAAATTAGTAAGTGCAACTATAAGGCGAACTTAAACCAGGGCGCCCACTCACTATCACCGACAGTGACACCCCCTCTCTCACTCACCCTCACGCCGGCAACTCCGATCCGGAGCAGCGGCAGCAGCAGCAGCAGCAGCTATGCCATGAGTAACTGACATTAATTCAAATTGTTAATTCATGCCTGTCACGCTTTGGTACAGCGGTGTCCCCACAATATTTCCTAGCCCAGCTCTAAGACACTGTGAAAAAGTGGGGGCCGGATGCTCATTAGTAACTGAAATTTTTATGGGAGAAAAGGAATCATTTAACCCATGTTGTTCACAAAGAACTAACAGGATCATTTTAATGAAGTGAAGTTTAAAGATGAGAGAAACACAGCAAACTCTTGTTTCGAATTATGTTTCAGGTAAGTGTTAATATGTGCTCTCTTAAGAAAAAACAAATAGATTTTGCGAAATTTTTGATGCATGTACGTGTGACGTTGTGCTCTCCAAAAAAATTATAGAAAATAGTATAATGCAATGTTGTAACATACAAATTTAATTTAGAAGAAAAACAAGTAGAGCATACACTTGATTTTAATTTTTTATAGGTACGTGAGACGTTGTTCTCTCTGAATAAAATCATAATGAATGTTTTCCAAATTTTCTTATAGAAAGAGAGAGACTCACAGAGACTATTTAAATGGAATGATATAGTTTTCCATTTCTATTTCTATTTAATATTTATAAATGAACCATTCTAGTTCCCTTTATTTTCCTGAGTGCAACTTCGAGTCTCTGTGTGGTGATTGTGTTGACGTCTACTTGGCTGGTTGTTGTTATTGCTGCTAATCCAGATCAGTGACCAGTTCCACTTAGTAAATACAATGCAACAGTGGGTGCTCCACCGGCAATACAAAATACCACTAAAGCTCCAGCCAGCCCAGCCCCCTTTCGGCGCGACCCTTTCGCCATTCGTTGCTAAGACGTTAATTGAATTATGCGACTTCAACTTAATTACAAACGTGGTCCTCTCAATCACACCCTTTCCCTTTCTCTTTCCCTTTGGGCCAGGCCGTGGGGCAAATTTCATTCTCGATGGGAAATTAAACCCAATCATTTGAAGTTTCTGTCAGGTTTCTTTATTTATTTATCTTTTTTCTTCTATTTTGTTCAATTTGTGTGTTTTTTTGTGCAGTACGTTCTCGAGTACAAAATGAAAGTTGTTTTTAGAAGTCGTTTCTGGTTTATGGTTCTGATTTAGCTGTGATCTCTGTGGCTGGCACCACCACTTGGCTCTTGGCTTGGTATTTTGGCCAACTGACGTCATAGCCAGCCAGCCACTTATTGGTAAACCATTTTTTTTATTCGTATTCACTTATTTATTTCTCTATGCAGGCCATGCAATTTATATTTATATGCACGGCTCGACGTCTCTCTCAGCTGCACTGTACATATTTTTTCCTTAGCATTTTTTAATAACATTTTCAAATGCCATGGCATTTATTACCATACTTTGCCTTTTTTTGTTTCGCTTACTCTTTTATAACTTCATAAAGCGCAATCAGAAATATTTATTTAGCAGGCGGCAGGCAGCTGGAAAAAAGTAACACGTTAACTATGCCATTGCTTAGATACTTAGATACAGGCACTTATAAAGTCGTAACAATGGCAACAACTCAATTGTGAATGAAACTGATACAGTTGTAATGGCGGCTACCCAAGGTGTGGAATTCAGTCGCTAAATGTGTGGCCCAACTCCCGAATTGTTAACACAATATTTAAGGATTTTAAAGAAAACCATTAAGAGTTATTATAGCTTATTAAGGCTGAAAATGTAAGCAGTATATTTTAAGTTTTAAAGAAATATTTGAGGCAATATAAAGGGAACTACAGTTATCCGAGACTTTTATTTATTTAAATTTTGCTCTTCATTTTTCCACCACTTTTCCTGAAGCCCCCGAAGCCTTATTTGTATGCAATTAAATTCAGATGCATGTCCTTAATCTTTATTGCATTTTATTCACGGATTTCCTTGCACCACTTGAGCGTAATTATTATGCAATATCCCCTCACAAGTCCTTTGTTTCAACCTCTTCGGCTAATTAGCAACGAACATCATTCGCACGAACCCAACACAACACAAAAAAATGCAATCAATGAAGAAAATGCATGAACACTTGAGCCAAGCCAGGACGAAAAAAAGGAGTGATGAAAACCCCTTGAACAAATAAATGCAAACGGCGGCCTATACACAGCCGCCCCGGCTAAATGAAGTGTAGGCTCAAGTAAAATGAAAATAAAAATTGCAAGAATAAAAAGGAGAGATGAGAGAAGGAAAGCCAACAAAAAGGATAACTCATGATGGGGCTGCAGGAATCTGAGGGGCACTTGAAAATGGAATTTATGCTTCATGCATGATACATCATCATCGTCATCACTCCACCGGCATTTTGGTAATGGAATCGTACGCACAGATTCCAGCTTAAGGACATTACACTTGGAAAAATATAGGACTGGGCTTCGAGAAAAATGTGACTAGCTCCGTAAATATTTTCCTTATCTTCCGATGTCTTTTATGATAGATAAAAAGTCTTTATAATTGGTATAAAAACAAATATTTATATAATATAAATAATATGTTTTTTAATGTACATTATATATATACATTTCTAAATTATTTAAAATATTTTAGGGAGCAAACAAAGTACTATTTATTCTAAAAGGAATCCTTAATATTATTTCTATATTTATGTAGGATTTCTTATTAAAGAAACAGGAACTCTTTGAGACAGGCCTTAAACAAACAAATTTCTTTAATGACAAATCGCAGTTTGTCCGAAAGGGAACTCACTATATTAGATTTAAAATCATTAAATAAAAGAAATTCAAATAAAATCCTATAGAAAGTTCTTTTGAGTCATAGAAATATGTATAAAAATGATTAAAATGCATTTTATTCCAAGTGCACAGCTCCAGAACAGCCGAGAACTCCGTCCTTATTGTGCTCGTCATTGTCGTTTGCCGTTGTCCTCTCGCCGGCTGATGATTGTCGTGATATATCCTATCCCATATGTATATGCTATGGCCGGGCAGGCAGCCAGGATGGCGATGCCTGATGGCTGACTGAGGGGCCATAAGTGTTGCTACGTGCTCAAAAGCGTTTCATATTAATACGTCAGACAGGAGACCGGCATGGATGGCATGCCCCGTATATATTCCATGTTCTATGGCGGCTGTGCAAGCAATCAAGTCATGTGATCCCTCTATTTGAGCGAGAGGGTAGAAAGTGACTTCACTGCACACGGTCCTCCTGAATCCTCATACCTCTCCCCCAATGGAGATCCAGCCAGCACCCGCAATCCTGTCAACGCCAGGACATCATCTTGGCCATGCATTCATTGCATATTCATATGCTCGGCAAGTTTGTTGACTTTTCATTTTGTTTGGCTGCTGGAATTGTTTACTTTTAGCGCTTGGCGTGCTCAAAACAAAACGCCTTTCGTCGTCGTCGTCGTCGTCGTCGTCGGCATCCACGGCGTATGAATAATTTAGTGAGTCATTAAAAGTCAGCTGCAAACGTCATCGCATCTCAGTCGCAGTCACAGTCGCCTTGTTATGACACTTTTCACTTTTCGCCGGCTTTACAACATCTGACTTGCCTTTCCCCTTTATGTGTTTCTCGTATACTATTTTTTAATACTCTTAAATATTTTCACTAATTGCTATTGCCTCTTTATAGTGTTGGCCCAGTCGTATACTTAATTTTACGCAGATTAAGCATACGCCTATGTAAATTATTAATAGACTGGGGCTTCATAAATCACAATTAAATAGATATAAAAATTGCAATTGCTGAGGAAAAACTTTTAAAAAATTAAAAAACCATTCACATCAATTTGTATGTTAAGCCAATGTATTATTTTGAAAAAAAAAATGAAAATGTTAAAAATGGCATTAATTTCAGGTGTCTTGCAATTCATATAATTTATGTAGGAATATAACTTTCAAAAGTGCTTTAGTAATCATAATTATTGGAAATACACAAATGTTTTCCGTAAATACCCTACCATAAAGTATATTAAGAAAACAAATAAAATACATTTAAAAGGTTTTGCATTAATTTATGGGTAATTTCAGCTATTTAGTGAATTGAGAAGCAATAATTCAATTTGCAGTCACTTATAAGTTAATAAATAAGCAGATTTGGCATGCATATTTAAATATAAGCTGTAGATTGATTTGAGAATTATTCTTGAATAATACATTATGCACAGATGCATACGATGTGTATTAATCATTAGGATTATTCTCCTTTTTTCATTTGACATGATATCATTGGTGAAATCACTCAAATCGCATCAACAAACTCGAATTTATTTATAAAGAAAAATTAAATATTTGTTATAGGCGATACAATCAGTACTTAATGTTTCTAATAAGTAATACTTTAATTGAATTTAATGTTTCTAAAGTGATCACAAAAGGATAACTTCCTTTCTTTATCCTAACCCTCTATTGTAAATATAAATTAAACATAAATATTATGCTTTGTGTAAAATTAATCCTGTAAAAGATATTAAATAAAAGCCTTTCCTTACCGCTTTTATTGGCACATTTCCCCAATCCTTCGGGTTAAAATAAATCCATCAATCGCCTCCTTTCTAAGCCCCAAGGCCCGGGAAACACAACAAATCTTCGTGTGAGTTTGCCAAAAATCCACAGGCAGAGCTGCCAGTTCACATTTTCAGAGGCTATCAAGTCCCACCTGGCCGCCTTTTGAACCCACTCCCTTTTCGGGTTACCTAAGTCGGCACAAATTGCTGTTTTAGCCAGACGATGACTATGACTATGGCTATGGCTACGTGATGATGATGATGATGAGTACAGGGCAAGGTGTTGCTTTTGTTAGAAATTTCATTATTTTGGCTTAAGCCGAGAGACACACACACATAGACTGGCATATTTATGTGCCAGGTACTCGTATATGTGCACACACACATGCCATTTATAGCCAGGGATTAAAAGTCAAATCCTTTTGTTTAAGTGCCAAAATTAATTTTCATTTGACATGCAATGGGCCAGAGAAAAACATGTTTTCCGTCTGGGCTTGGCCAAGTCAAGTCATGTGGCCTGCCTCCCATCTTTTAAGCCCCATCTTGGGTGGAGCTTTTTTTCGGCAGACGATGGCATATCTCGTCGCTTTAAAAATGCATTTACCCGCAGAGGCCCATAGTCGCCCGGAGTTGCCTCGGAAAATACAAAAATGCCACCGTCGCCGTTGCCGCCGCCAATCTATTGATTGCGCTTAATTGAGTTGGCCATAAACGGTCGTCCAAATATAATCAAATACCAATTTAAATTAACTCAACAGCAATTTAAGCCGGCAACAAAAATTTCAAACTAACCGACAGCATCAACAACAACGGCCAAACGCAAAAAATTAAATTAGTGCAAAAATGTAAACATGTTGTCGAATAGAGGAGGCGAGTGGTGGAGGACTCCGATTTGGATTCGGATTTGGGCGCTATTCCGGAGGACGAGGCGGCGCGCGCGGACATGTAAATGACGCCCGGCACCAGCCTCAAACATGTTAACCGCATGTAAACTGGGTCCACAAACTCAGAAAGCTGAGGGGAGAGCCGGGGGAGAGATCCCAAGACTGGGAGTGACCGGTGCGGAATTGAGCGTAGGCATTTTAACGATCAGCAGCGGCCCGAACTGAATCCAAATCTGGCCAATTTGCCAATGCCTCCGAACGGATTATTTGCCAAGAAGCTCAATTACAGGCGGCGGCAGGAAAAAGCTATTTGAAAAATTTGTAAATTGCCCAAGGAAATCCCGTAGAGAGCAGTTCATAATTTGGGGATTAATATAGATCATAGACAGTCCAGATTGGTAATTTATTTCAGGACAACAGAAATATAGACATTATTTGAAGAGCTGTGTGAATGGGCTTCAAATCTTCTTTGCCTTATTATTAGACCTCTCTGGCATTACTTCTATATTTAGTTAAGCGTTGAAATTTAATTTGTAATGTTTTCTAACACTCTAACCTTAATAAAATATTTTATTTGCTATTTGAAATAACAATATTTTACCTAAAAGGAGTACCCACACATTTTTGGCTGACATTCCATTGTCTTAACTCTAGTTTCATGCCTTCTTTAAACCCTAAAATCATAAGAAAGTGATCCCAACTTTTGTTCCCTCAATTTTAACAGCATCTACAATTTCTACTCTATTTACTCCTAAAGTTATTTAAAAAAACGCCATCAGTCTTGACCAAACTGGAACCCGTTGTTAATTTTTTGTTTATACCCAAAGCTTACACACTCGATCGATTTCCACATGCGAGATGAGCTGTGTGTGGAGTGGAGCCGGGCCAGCCGAGGAAATTGAGGTTGAGGCCATGTCAGAATTTTGCGGTCAGGCTCCCAAGTGCCCCTCCTCTCAGGCCGCGGTCCTTTCCACCGGCTGACTGCCTGGAAAAGTATCGCATTTCAATTGTAACATTGTTGCTGCTGGCCAATGCATGTTAGTTCCATGGAATTATGATATTTTCTGCGAAATATGAAACGATTTTAATTGGCGCCTACTCTCCAGCCGTCCGCCCACTCTACCAAGTCCAGAACATGCCCGGTAATTCGATGCTGAAATTAATTTTGAAATTCTATATACAAAAATGTTGCCCTTTGAATGAGAAAGAAGTTAAAATCGGTTTTATTTTCCTGAAGAAATTTTGTTTTGAGTCTGCAATCTACAGTGAGTAATCCAAGAAGATCTCTTAATATCTGGGAATTTAATTAATTATATTACTTGTCTCCTGAACATCTTGAGAAATTCATTAAAATTCGTTATATTAAAGCACAAGGAAACTTATTATATAATTTATATATTTATAGTATTTTCTGTACTTATAATAATGTAGTTACAAAGTAGTCAAGTGACACAAAATGCTTTTCTCCTATTAAAGTACAAAAAATATATATTTTCTATTTATCTTTCATAAAAATTTATAAATAAATTTATAAGTAATTTGTATATTTTATAAGAGGCACCAGCCACACTTTATTAGTTAGACATCTTTGTGAAATCAAAAGGAAACTGATCATATGTTTCTTTATTTTTCCTTCTTCATTAGATAAACATTTCCCTTGACTCCTGGCAACTTTTCCTCATTAGAGGCCTCACTGTCTTGTATTTATAATATTTTTTCTGGTTACCGCTAGACGATGCCGCCTAAAAATTGGCAGAAAGAGACGGGCGGCAAGCAGCGCCTAAAAACTTGGCAGACAGGAAGCCAAAGTTTTTTGTTACCTGTTTTGTTGACTGACTTCTGATATGCCCCGGGGAGCGGCGGCGACGACGACTAACGGCAAAGCATATTTCTGTTTACCCTTCGAACTGCCTGGATTAGCCCCACTCCGGGGATCCATTGGATCCACTAGGGGCCATCACCGCCGCACTCTTATCGCCCCAAATTAATCAGCTTAATCCGTCGAAAACTTGGCTAGTTGAAGTTGGAAGTTCAGTCCCCCCAGCCCGCCAAGATTTCGGCTAACCAGAGATAAGCTCGCTTCTTGTATGTGCAACATGCAACGTTAACATGTTACCTGTTCCCGGTAATCACTGTTTTCTGGCAGTGGGAGTTGCGGCCAGGTGGGGTTCTCTGAACTGCTCCCGGCTGGCGTGTTTCAGTCTCTGGATTAATGCTCACTGCTGGAGGGTGTAATGCATATAATCTAATAAGCAGCAGGTGAACTCTGCGGCCAGAAAGGGCTGGCTGGATGGCTGGATGGCTGAATGGCTGGACGGATAGATGGCAGTAATGGCAGTTGGACTAACGTTGAGGTTGCATTAGAAGACTGCATAAATAACCAGGTAAACAGCGCAGAGGCTAATGCAATAAGTTTCGGGGAGTGAGTGACTAATTTAGCCAGGGTAAAATCCACAAAAGTTTGCAGTATCTTGATGTGATTTCTGGGGTTAATCAAATGAGAGGAAGGTAATTCTAAAACCATGTTAGGGAAGTTGTCTAAATGTATTTCTCACAGAAAATATGTTATGCAATTTCCTGGCATATACTAATATGTATAATGCATAATAGATAACATTTGAAGTTCAAGGATCATGTCTAGAATTCTGTAAAATATTAGTTCAGGCTTGAGATATTTACCATTAAAAGGAGCATTTTTGAATATGTCCTATTCGATTTTTCCCAGTTCACACATTTAAATCAAATTCTGATATCAGGATAACCAAAAACCCATTATTGTTTTTCTAGTAACCAAAAAACACTCTCAATGATTCGCTTCACAGCTCTTAGTTCCAACCATTGTTTGCTATTTTTTTTTGGAAACATTTGCGAGGCAAAATCAATTTTCAGGCCAGCAGAGAGAGTTTCCGTTCCAACATAAAATGCATTTTGCGTTTTTCGTCAAAAACCAATTGAACGAAAAGGAAGCCAGTCAGCCCTTCGCCTGTGGTCCGTCCTTTCAATGCCAGCTCCAGCCCAGCCAGCCAGAGGGCCCAGCCACCCAACTGACCATTAGGCTAACCAATCGTCCGGACAAACTCTCCACATATATCCGAGGACGGCATCGGGAATCGGCTGTGAAACTACTCAACATAATGGGCCATCGAGAGGCATTCAGACGCACCCGGGCGAGCTGACAATAAACAAAACATTAAACTAATAGCGGAAGAGGGGACACTGAACAGTTTGCTATTATTATTATGTTCTATGTTATGCCATTTTTCCCCCACTTGTTTTGTAATATTTTAAACAAGTAACGGGTGGAGGCGATGATTCCCTTTGGAGTGTGTGGTCAGAAGCAGAAGCGGCAGCCGCAGCTCAAACTCCGGGGCCAAGAGTGCCCGGCTCTAGCCGTCAACAGCCGACAGCCGCCTCATCAATAGAGGCAAAATAAATAATGCAAACGGCAATTTGAGCCTGCTCTCTGGTCCCCGTTGCCAAAGCCAGAGACAGAGCCAGGGCCGAGACAGAGCCAGGGGCAGAGGCTGAGACAGGGGCAGGGTATGAGCCGGGTACACAGGCAAAGCCACTGGACAACCAACGGGGCCCATGATGATGAGGAAGATCACAATCCCAATCCTGCTGGTGGCTGCGGACACAGAAGCAGCCAGTATGTGATGCACTGCAATTAAATATAGGACTTGCAAACTAGATAAATATATTTTGAAGCCTTACATTAAGCCCGGAGTCGTGAGATCGAGTTTCTATACAAGTATCTCACATTTTCTTATTGGGTAAGGTTAATATACTGAATCTTTATGTATTTCAATCATTTAATTTGTATTTAAATTAACTTCTGCACCTCATTTCTTTAAGTGCACTCCGTGGCCACATTTGCCTGCATCTTTGGAGTCAAAAGGAATGTGTTTCATGAATTTTAAATTGCATACGAAATTGCAAAAAGATTGATATCCAATCTCACGCAAGCCGCATGCAGCAGGTGGGCGGGGATCTCTCTGTGTGTGTGTCTGTGGGATTGGTTCCAAAGGGGGCGTGGCCAGAGGAGGGGGAATGGATGGTCAGGTGGAGGGACGATGGGACGGCGGACGGCGGACGGCGGACACAGAACGAACCGAGGATGCGACATCGCGTCTGGACCAGACGACATTGCATTGATTGGTGCCGTTGGTTTGGCCGGCAATCGCCGCGGGCTTTTTACTAGTCGGATCGGGTCTGGAATCGACTTGGTCTGCTGTCCAGAAAAATAAAAAAAGAACCAGAAAGTGTAGCCCGACTAAGGTTTACCTGGTACTTCTATTAAACAATATTTTGCATACCTAAACAGGGGCTTGCTTTGCCTAAAATCCTTCAGATCTAAGCAATTACATTAAATCCTAAAGATATGCTAATTTCTGAACCCTTTTCAAGTAATATAATATTTTTTAAAATATATTTAATAGGAAATCAATACATTTTTAATATGTAAAGCCTTTTAGGCAGTTTAAAAATGTTAGTTATAAGCTTAATATTTCTTAACTTGGCTTATTAAGGCATTTTTGGTATTACTATATCCCCTAAGTACCCCTTAGAAAAACAGGAGCTCCAGTGGCTGCCACATGTGGAATTTAAAATGTATGCCTTCCGTTTGCTCATTTCAAGCATCGGGAAATTGTGATTTGTGACTTAATGTATTTATATAAGTCAATGGCAGTTGGTCGGACGACAGGCTCTCGGACGGAGCAGGAGAGCCAGGAGGAGCAGACTGGAGACTGGACACTTGTACAAACTAATTTCATATGTAAGTGGTGTAAATATCATTTTCTGCATCAGGTGATGGCTGAATGCCGTTGCCATTGGCATTAATTTGTACAGATTTCTTGCCATTTTTCTTGGCTGGCTCCTCTTCTCTCTTTTTTTTTGTGTTTTCCTTGAACATTTCAAATGGACAAATGCCAATATGTTGGCGTTGATGGCTGGCGTGTTTGAATGTAATGATTGTGGGAAAATTGCCAGGGTCTGGGTGTGGATGGCCTACCTACAGATGGGCTTCAGATGCTGCTGCTTGGGTGTGGATTCGAGTTGATTGAAGGTTTTGTCTTGGGTTGGGAATAGAATATATGTGAGTGGTAAATGGCATTGGGGATCTCAATTGTGGGTGGGTAATCGCAAAGGTTAATTGAATTTAAAAGGGGTAGGAGTGAGGCAAATTCTATATAACGTTGGATAATTTAAAGAAAATTGATATTATATACTATAGGTAATAGGAAAATAAATTCCTAGGCTCTTCTCTGAGATGAAAAATAATAAATTACAAGAAAGACCTCACCACTGTGTAAATAAAGAGATAAATAAATATTTATAGATCGTATTTCAAGCCTTTGATTTATACAGCAGACAAAACAGGTGCATTCCTGGAACAAGTCACACTCTCATGTCATAAACTTTAGAGCTATAGAGCCATATATAACCCACAGCTTCCACTTTGTCTTCATCAATCGGTTAATGAACATTTGCCAACTCACTGCAATCAATTTGTGGACCGTTATATATAGACATTTTTAGTGATTTATCTGGCAAATGGCAAAAGCCAATCGCCAGCTCATCCAGCTCATTTTTAGACTCGGCTCCAGACTCCAGCCGACTCCTCCAGACTCCAGACTCCCGGCTCATCTGCATAATTGCGGCCTGGCAGGCATTTCTAATTGATGTCCATAGTTGGCCGTGTCCAGAGTGCAAACAAAACGCAAATCAATCAGCTAACAAGCCAAACCAGAGGCAGTTGTCCAGCGACCGGGCCGCGGTAACTCTGGCCGAGAAAAGCAACCTCAAGCCAAAAGCAAACACTATCGCTAAAATTAATCGCGCCCCCCTTGAGCGCATGTGTGTGGTGTGTTTGGCGCGTTTGGCCTACCATATTAATTATGTTTATAATTTGCACAACGGTTAACACGCTCTATTAATTCGCCGTTTGCCGTTTTGAGCCAACACAGGGAAGAAAGTTGGTATTTAAGCCTTTGAGTGGTTCAAGCTTCTTGAATGTTGAGGAAGTTCTATTAAATGAGGGAAATATTTTTTTGGTAATTTCATGTAGCTCTTATATTTATCTTTATTATTAACATAATTATTATAATATTAAAATTAGCTTACATTCTGCTGTTTCTATTCGTGCAAATAAATAGTAAAACCTATATATTTAAAAACTATTTTTCGCTAAGCTTGGCCTGCTAAATCTATATAAAAACTGAATTAGTTTTGGTTTGAGTTATCCTATTTTTTCTGTGTAATATTTTAGTGTGTTGTTTTTATAGCCTTTATTTTTGATGTTGTTGTATGCTTGGCAGCATTCTGGCCTCGTGTCCCGGCGATAAGCCTCAGCCGCAGTGTACACACTTTATTAACGTATTAACGCATCGATTGCAATAGCGAGCGGGTCTTCGAGCGGATGTTGGAGGGAAAGTTTTCACCTCCTGTGTGCTGCGCGGCGCACGCTTAACTGCACTTCGACTTCCTTTTGGCCGATTGCAAAGTAATTGCCTTGTAATTGCAAAGCTAACGGTGCAACGATCGATGCAGATGTATCTTTTCTACATACACATAAACCTTAATATTTATATATATATTAATCTCCTTTTTTTTTTGATGGGGCGCCTTGTAATATACACATTTGGTTTATAATATATTGTAATCGTGATTAGGTATGCATTGCCTGCTAGATCTGCCGCGCCATAAATCGCACCCAAATCGGAATATCCACCTCCCACTGCTGTTGCATTTTGTATCTCTACATGCATAATTCATGGCAGATCAAGCTGTATCTATTTTTTGTAATACTCTTTAAAGATGTCGGGGATATTTCCTGAGGAGTTTGTAAATTCAACAGAATAGGGCGTATATAGATATAAATATTCCCTTCTGTCCGTATGTCCGTCATTTTGTCCGTCTGTCCGTATGTCCGCCAGTTTACTTTGTAGGTCGATTGTTTCAAATGATATCTGAATAAAATTTATATAATCTATCATGTTTATTCCAAATCAGATCGTATTGAAAAATCGTTGTGTTTAAAAAAAATTACATAAAATCAGTAAAGGTAGTTTATATGGTGATGCCTTACCTTTGATATATTATCATATAATTGTTTTAAAAACTATTGCACATATCTATTAAGTCGAAGTGTATCCCTCCATCAGCTTCCCTTACCAAAATTTCCTTTTAGCAATCTGCAAAGCTTTGGCCACACAAAATGCTTGGCAAATATGTGGCGGCCTTCGGGCCATGGCAACAGCAACAATGGCAACAACAACAGCAACTGGTGGCTACCAACACTCTTTTGTGGCAAGATCAAACCGCACAAAAACCGAACGGCAGCAACGGCAGCGGATTGGAAAACGTGGCAAGAACTATGCAAAAATTATGGCTCATAGTGCACTTTGAATATTGGCCAGAGGATGAACACCGTCCGTCCATCCATTCCCCGCCTGAGCTCTCTTGGCCCTGCCATTTAGCCACACTAAAGAGGTTTCAATTACGAACACGGCTACTGCAAACGCCCCAAACGGAACGAAAACTATGTATGGGGATATGCCAGCAAAAAGAGAAAAAAAGGCAGATACCAAGGCCCCCAAAGCCAGAGTTGGCCAAAGAGCTGAGCCGGGGCTGAGTTGGCCTAGCCAGCCGCACTGAAATTACAGTAATTCCCATCACTTAGAGCGCATATTAATGGCCATCGAACGGCGGATGGCGGACCGAGGCATTCAATCAGTTTTCCCCCGCAAAACCCCGCATTTTTGCATATGGGCCCCCTGTGGCTGCTAAAGACTTAAAGTTCATCAACATTGGGCAGCTGGTGGGCACTGTCAGAAATATCTTTAAATCTAAATCTTTATTCTTGGAAATTTCCTACAGCGTAAACAATAATATTTACTAGGAAATATGTTACATATGCGAGTTTCAGGGCTTTACGAATAGTTTCAGGGTTTCTTAATAGATGAAAATCATGTAGTCGATATATATCCATTGGTTGTACTATATTTAAATCAGCATTTGTTATTTTAATATCGTGTTTACATGAATATAGTTTTAATTTATTTTATATTGATCAAGAATATTTTCTTTTAAATTATTTGTATACTGAAAAGTGTCAGGAAGGTCCTTATTTTATTTATCTTATTACAAAATCTATTATACTTATAATTATAAATTAGTTAGAAAAACCTTTAAATGGAACTATTATATATACTATTATAAATCAAAATGATATTAATTATTAAAAGCTAAAGAATATTATGGAAAGTATATTTAAAAAGATTACAGTTTCTAGAATAGTTGCAATCCCTACACATCTCTCAGTGTTATGCTTTAAAGCCTGACAAATGAGGAAGGGAATCTGTATACGGGATATCTATTGATCTCTAATTATGCCGGGGTAAAAAACGCAATCGCATAAGAAATGGAGGCTGCAAAAAAAGAAAGCGCAATTTTAATCAATGCCTCTAGAGCCGCATGGCCAGCATTTTAGCATTTTAGCATGTTGACATGCCACGGCTGTCAACAGCTGACAGTTCCAGCCCGGCCACGATGCCGCACTCATTATGGCCCGATGACCAACTTGGGCAAACGGAATGAGAGCCCCAATCCGCGAATGCGACTCCGGACTGCAGTAGGTTGCCTTTGCCACAGCAGCCGCTGCAAAAGCAGCAGCAGCAGCAGCAGCAGAAGCAGTTTGCCAATTTCGATTCGACGGCGCTGTAAATTCCTAGAAAATGTGCGCATTTCATCATCATTTTGAGACATGTGCTCCATTTTGCGTTTGCCTTAACTGACTGACATAACTAAGTGAAGATGAATGCGCGAAGGCAGCGAACAACAGCAGTCAGAAGTCGGAAAAATCCGTCACAGTGATGAGAATATTTATATTTCTGAAGCTGCATTTGTCCAGAAAATATTAAGAGTTAGAATACCAATAGAGAATTTTTTAAATATATTTTTTCAGCTTTTCAAAACACAATTAATTCCAGATTAAGTTGAGTAAATATTTCCTGGAGTTGAACTTAAGTTATCGAATTTTTTTACACGTTTCTGAATACCACAGTGATGAGAATATTTATATTTCTGAAGCTGCATTTGTCCAGAAAATATTAAGAATTAAAATACCAATAGAGAAATTTTTAAATATATTTTTTCAGCTTTTCAAAACACAATTAATTCCAGATTAAGTTGAGTAAATATTTCCTGGAGTTGATCTTAAGTTATCGAATTTTTTATACGTCCCTGAATACCAAAATTACTCAGAAAAAGGTTTCTAATATCAAAGGAATTTATGTTCCATATTTATATATTTTTACCAGACTTAAGAACCTCTATAGAACCCATTTGTAACCCTCAGAAAAATCCAGAACTATCCTCAAAACGGATAGACTGTCTTCACTATCCACTAGCAACCTGCAACATGCAACTAGCGTACAGCAGCAGCATCGCATCAACAGATATCAATCATATTTGAGATGCAACAAGCGACCTAAGAGCTAAGAGCTAAGAGCTAAGAGCTGAGAGCTGGGACTTAGACTGAGGCTGAGCTGTGTCTTTGGTTTCAGGATGGGATCGGAACTGGTGGCCATGGCCGTGCCTCGCTGTCTGGCCCGGTCCGCTCCATAATTATATTATGTGGCATGAATTATTAGACCATATTGGAGCGGCTCTAATGCGTTTCTTGGAAACGTCGACGTCCGACGAGCCAGGCCCAATACGACGAGAGCAGCCTGAAAATGATATTGCCTTAATGATGGTAATGACTGGCACTCCACACTCCCTCCCTCGCCCGACTTGGCTTGACTCTTCCACCTGGCCAACCGTTTTGGTCCACATCCAAACCGTGTTGCGCCCAAAATTGGTCAATGTAACGTTAATTAAATCAAAGTCTGCTGCTGGCCCGACCAAAACCAAAGCCAAAACGCAGCCTGACAAATAGATACAAATGGTTATTGGCACGTACGTGTCGTTTGCCATTAGACACTCACTATGTCGATTCCAAAAATGTTTTAAGAGCCACAACAAAATCCTTAGCATTAGTGGGACACAGTGGGCGTGGCCATGCCTTATTCAGGGTAACTTTTTATGGGTTTCGCAAGCAAATCTTATGGCACTCAGCTAATGGGGCTTCTTTGGGTTCAAAAAGATATACTTTCTTATGGGTAAGATACTAATTAAATTGTTTAGCTGAAAATTAAGTAGAAATATTAAACATCTTTAGAATTTATTTATTAGAATTTAATATGGAATCCTTATGGTATTTGTGGAGTAGCAATACATGTTACTTTGAAATGTTTAGAGATGGAATTGATCAAGAAGGAAAATTTTACTCATTTACAAAATATATTACTTCAAATCAAAGTTAAGCATATATTTCTGATAACGAATTATATGACGCATTTATAGAAAGAATATTGAGTAGAAGAAAATAATATACATAGAAACATCAGATCTTTTATTTAAAGAGATTACCCAGATTAATTCCATTTTATACATCGACAATTTAAATTTGAACTGAATTTTAGGAAAACTAAATAAAATGCTTGACATAATAGTCTCAAGTTTGCACAGAATTTTCTGAGACTGTAGGATTGTTTAAATATTTTTTGCTTTTTACAAAGCGTACTCTAATTGTTAAAAAAATCAGAGTAGTAGAGATTCTTAATCAAAATAATATCACCAAATATGGTAATATTTTTCATTGTCTTTCTGTATTTATGAGTATATATGGGACTTCGGTGTAAAGCCCCGACTTCTCTGCTATCCTTAACTTTACCTTTACCAGTTGGTGGTGGGTAGTGCCCTGCCCCTGCCCCTGCCCCTGCCCCTGCCCCTGCCACTGCCACTTCCTCATGCCACTGCCACTTCCCCAGCCACCTCCACTCCACCGCCTTGCATAATTAGACGCGTGGTGTAATTATGCATTTACATACTACTCACATGGCCGAGAGTGCGTGAGTGTGTACGGTATATGGGGGCTTTGTGGGCGTGGCCATTGACGACGGTGTTGCGTATTTAGCTGTCGACGACTTCTAACTACGGCAAATAGCCGATGCAATCAAAGACGCATGAACGTTGCAAACTGTTGCAAACTCCTGCAACTCCTGCAACTTGGCGGTGCTTGCAGCTCACAGTTCGCAACACCGCACGCCAAATGGCCTTATAATTATAGTGCGGGGGGCGCTGGGAGTCCTATAATTATGGCCGGCGGTGTGAAGATATCGGGGATGGGGGAGGCATCAAAGAGGTGCAAGGTGCGCAGGAGTCTTGTGGCAAATGGGAAAATAAGAGCTCAGGTTGCATCCTCGTTAGAAGGTGGACGGAGAAGCCTGTAGCCGAATAAGTGGTAAGTACAGTTAGTTAGACGGGTTAATGCACTGGGATTTTATTTTGACGCTTTTGGGAATAGGCTGAGTAGGTAAAATTTTGTTTAGTTTTTATGAATTATATAAATAATAAAATATTTATATTTAAAACGAGCTTGTTATCAAGTTATTTAACATTTTCAAAAGGTTTTGATTTCTTTAGTATAATAAAGTGTATTTAAAGATATTATTTATAATAAATAAACACAAATAACACTTAACGCATAGAAAAAAGACACTAAACTAAATAAGGCTGCGAAAAATATTACTGATTTAATTCTTAACAATTGGAAAATAAACCTAAAAATTAGCTAGGCTTGTAAGTTAGTATCTTAAAGTTATACTACATCTAAAAACGTTAAACGTTATTTAATAACACCGAAAAATCTGTTACTATTTAATTAGGAAGTATTTTAATTGGGCTTCTCCAAGCCTTTGGCTTTTGCCCGGCAAATTTTCAATAAATCTAGCGAAAAATATTTTGCTGGCTGCCAGCATAAATCAAGCTCAGCCGGCATTTCCACCTGTCTATCTGTCCGGCCTTCCACCATCCATCCGCCTCTATCTGCTCAGGTCCCCTCTCTAAATCTCGGTGGCAAGGCAAATATTTATAAAATCCAACAATGCATTATCAGGCGGAAGTGCAATTATTCAACGTGCAACATTTTGCGGCAGCTGATGTTGCTGCTGCTGCCGCTGCTGCTGCTGTTGCTGCTGCCGCTGCAGTTGTTACTGCGTACGAAACCAGCAATTTCTAGCAGTAACAGCAGCAGTAGTGGCAGCAGTAAGCAGCAACTTGGCCCAAAGGCTCTAATTAGTTTTTGCAATTTCCACGCGTTCCACCGCCTGTCGCTACTTAGTGTCAGAGCAACAGTTGACCCCCTTGGACAAACCCCTTTTTTATTCCCCCTTTCTGGCCATCGACTCTAGACAAATATGCAATTAGCAAATGGCAGTAGCAGTAGCCAGCCAGCCAGGCCGCCTTTGTCTTTAGCCTGGCTTTCCTCAGCTGTTTTTGTATCGATGGAAATGATAGAAAAGCAAAAGGCAACAAGAATCCAGCATACTTGCGCCGCAATCAGGCCGCCACTTTGCCACTTTACTGATTTGGTATTTGGCATTCGAGCGAGCCACTCTTTGATTGCCGGTTACCAAAAGTGCCGGGCAAATATTTAGCCATATAATTTGTGGGGCGTACCCTGAACTTCCCCGCCGCGGTGAGTCAATGAACGGACAGAAGCCCTGAAATGCACTTGAAAATATTGCTTATATTTAATTTATTAACACTTGTCTGCTAAAAAAAATATCATAAATTTTAAGATAAGTAGAATTAAAACAAAAATAAATACAGGAATATTACTATTATCATTTATAACGATATGTGGAAAATAATTATATAAAGGTTTTAGCTTTGAAGCTTTCCATGAACTCATGACAAGCCAATGATTTCGGATGAATGCACTGTGGCGCATAAACATATTCTTTCGAATATTGTTCCTCATGCCTCATACTACTAACTTCTATTAATCACATTGAAATAGGAACTATCTGAGTTTTATAATCGAGATCAACTGATCTCCAACCTCAGGAAGTGTTTTTTAATTAAAGCTAAACCCTCTGCTTAAAGTTCTCCAAGGCACGCTCACATTTAATTCGCTTGTAAAAGTAAATTAAAGAGATTTATGAGGCATTCCCGTTTATACATATTTATTTTTGCGATTACTCCAGCAATGATAACGGTTTTATTTCTCTGAGAATTTAAACGGAATATTCTGAATAATTTCTATTTTTTGTAGTGAGATCTCGCAAGCCAACTGCCCGAATGTAACTAACTGACTACAATAGCAGCTGAGGAGGAGGCCGCGGCGAAGGTGCGTTTGCATTTCTAATGAACATGCTACGCACTTCCGCTCGCCACAATGAATGATGGGAAGCCCAGCCCAGTCGCAGTCGGAGTCGCAGTCCCATTTCCATTTCCATACCCTGTTATATTCCCGATCCGAGCCGAGCCGAGCCTCGCCCTTACTACATCATATTTTGCAATATCATAATTTCAGAGCCGCCCCCTCCGACTGCATTATGCGTTATGCGTGGCTAGGCACTACCTCGTATATTTGAAATATATTCGTGGCACCACCCATTAAACACCCCAACTCTTATCCACATCTCTGGGCATAAATCTTTCTGTAATATTTCACAAGCTTTTTATTCGGCAGCTACCAATACAATAAATTATCGAAGTAATTGAAGCAACAAGCTGGCGGGTCCACCCTCATACGACACAAATTAATAAGTCCTAATGATTCTGAAGTCGAGCATGTTTGCGATTACAGTGGCAATTTACAAATTAGTGCCACATGGGGCAATAGTTTTTACCCCGAAGGGATGAGAGGGGCCGGCAATTAGGCTCCCATCGAAATGGCTGTCGTTGACCTTCCCTCCCCGCATAAGCTGACCCCTTTTAGTACCCTATCGAAGGGGGGGTAGAGTATCTCAAGGGATCGGACCTGTTAAGACACTTAAACCAGACCGATGATAAACGGGGGAGAGTCTTTATTTATTAAATGTCACAAAGGGATGCACTGGGAAAATCTAAAATTATTTATTAAGAATAATATTTCAAAGACGTTCTTAGAAAAAAAATTATATACATCATGACTTTGGATGAATGCATCATAGCGGAAATACCAGCTGACTTTAATGAATCACATTAAAATATTCTGAATAATCCATATCTATCAAAACATGTTTCTTAAATAGAAATTTCATATGACTACAAATTCTTCATTAAACTTCCAAGGACTTTCTAGCCTCTTACTAACTTAATAATATTTAAAGTGTAAGCAACTTTTAGTACTGGCTCCTGAATCACTCCCCCCATAAACTGATATCACCCTGCACATATATCCATATATATGAAATACCCCGATTAAGAGTATTTCCCTGTTTGCCTTGGACAAACTTGGACATTTTCTCAGTCGTAAAGAGCGCTACGAGGCGAGTCGGGCGTTTTAACGATGACACACTCGAAAAACATACACGACGTTCGCCGGCAATCAACATTCAAATTGCCAACAGGGAACGACGCTCCGATAACAGGGCAAGTTCAGCCGAGAGAGTAGTGGTGGTCGGGGAGGGCTGCTGCTGTAAAATGCTTTCAACACTTTCATAAAATATTTTTACACATTGTCATTGGCAGTGGATGCCCCCGATGTACATTACAATAATTTTTGAATAGCCCATAAAATGCAACAGTTTAAAATAGACAAGTCAGAGCCGAAAAAAATAAAATCAATTTATACTTTGTAATTCATTTGCCTGCTGGAATTCGACCCGCATTTTGGGAGTTTGTTTTTCGGGGTTCAGAGATCGCCGCGGCTTCCACATATTTTCTTGAGCTTCTCTTGTCGTGGGCGGCTTTACTTACTTACTAGCCGTCGGCGTTGCCGCTGTTTTAATTGCAGGTTCAGTAACCTTTAAGCGACCTAGGGTCGCCGTTCGGTCAGTTAATGCCGAAAGCCAACCCTCATCATTCCAAGCGAAACATGCGAAATCCCGAAACAAAAGTCATGCCATGTGTAGGGGCCATGTTACTGCTGCTGGTGCTGGTGCTGGGCCGGTGTGCCTACTTACTGGTAGTACTGGAGCAGTGGCCGTTGCCGTTGCCGCCGCTGACCAACGGGCCGCGTCTAATGCGGAATGTCAAATGTCAAAATATATGGTGAAAATGTGTCAACTTTCTTATCTGATTTGGTCACGCTGCTACTTTATAACGCCAAATGTATAATGGGTATATGTGTGTTGTTGCTGTTGCTGTTGCTGTGCGTGCTTCAGCGCACAAAAGGGGAATGGGGATGCAAGGCGGGGTGTGGCGGTGAGGCGTTGGCGGTCGAGACCTGTTTAGAATTCAATTTTCATACAAACGAACCCCTGTCCCACTGTCCAATTCCCATTGCCACACTAAAAAAAACATTAAAAACAATAAGTTCTCTCAAAAAAAGCTTATTCTTTTACATTAACCTCAAGCTAACTGACGCTAATGTAAAAGTAGTAGGAAATTGTTTAGGAATGATGCTTATCCTCTGTAATCAGTACCTATTGGTGGTATAACCAGAGGATATCTTCAATCAGTATCAAAATGCCATGGCTCACTTAACCAGAGGATATCTTTTAGCATTACGATCCTTCAAGAAAGCAGGTTTGGAAATGCAAAAGTTTCGAAATGCTGTCAATATCCAACATCAGGCTTTATTACTAGCTTAACCGGAGGTTATTCTTAATATTTATCAACTTTTTGTCGCTGTCTTAACCGCAGGATATTTTTAACCTTATTTGGCTGACTTAACCGGAGGAAATTTACTTTTAATCAACATTATTATTTGCTGATTTGACCATAAGATAATCCATTATCATAACTCTTTTGATGACTTAACAAGAGGATATCTTTAAGCATTACAAGCACTGAATATTTGGAAATCAATCCAGTTTATCTGAGACTTTTCTGTCAGTGCACTGTCATTCCCAATCCCTTTTTTACTGCACTTTGTAGGTAGCCAGTCTTTGGACACAAACGCGCATTGGGTTAATAACGCCAAAGATAAAAAGGCAACAAAAAACAAGGAAAACTAAATGGGAAAATTGAAAAGGTAAATAGAAAAAACGGAGACCGAAATGCATTTAAGGTCCGAAATAATCGGTTGTCTGCAAATTAGAATGTTTTCTAGTAAATTTATGCTGGAAATGAAAAAACAAAAAACGGAAAAGCCGGTAGTGGGAAAACTGCAATTAAAATGAGTCGGCGACAAGGGCTTTGATGTACCAAGTAGTGGGGGAAACCGTTAGCCAAGTCCATTAAAGACTTAAAAGCCGAATAATTAATTTATGATCGGTTGGAGGCTTGCCTCAGAAAAATAGGAGGAAAATATACCCCAAACACCCGCCAAATTATGTGGTACAGAGTGCAATCTCGTAGATAAAGTATCTGGGGGCCACGGTTCAAGCCACTTGGCCATGCGCAACACGCGTCGGGCCAAAATCCTTAGGGCCAAAAACGGGAGGCACGTCAACGGCGCGGCGACCCAAATGAACTTTGCTTTGACCCCAAAAAAACACCACAAAAAATGCTTGACAAACTCCGCGGAGGCAGCAACATCTAGCGGAGATCGCCTGCATCTGCAGCTGACAAGAGAGCTGCTTTGGCTGAAATGATGTGAACCAGTTACAGTGGCTCTGCTAAAAGAAATATAAATAGGAAAAAAGTCTAAACAAAGACAGAAACACAAACTAAACCGCTAGATGCACTGCAGGAAAAAAGATAGAAACAAATAAAAGAAATATAATAATTAAAAAGGCAAATACCCGACCATTAAACACTTTGTCTTTCCCTAAAATATATATTTAAATCTCTTTTTAATCTTCTACTTATCCTCCTAATAGTTCCCTTATTATTCGGAAGTCTGGCTTTTTCTTAGTGCATTTATCTAGACAGACAAGAGTCGAAACGACCATTTAAAGTATATTTTATCATTCATTCAGCTGCATCTGACTTGGACCAGCTCATTATCATACAATGACATTTTCCTCGGGCAAACTGTAAACTTCGGACTGCCATTTGTTGCCTCTGTTGCCCCAGCAACTAAATTCCTTTGCGACTCGTTTCCTAGTTGGTTTCATTTTGACTGCTCTTAAGTATAGTATAGTATTAGTATCTCTCCCCAGCAAAATTTGGTATGCATCTGATGGACAGCACACAACACACCACACAGCAAATGGGGCCGAGCGAAAGATCAGCGGTATTCCTACTTATAAAGTGGGTTTGGGCAACATCCATATGTGTGTCTTAGGGTCTGGGAGCTGGTGGCTTGGGCTAGACCCTTTTGAACCCTTTGCATTGGCACGTAAGTAGCCGCAACAATCGATTGTCATGTGTCCTTACATTAGATTGCAGCTGGCACTGTTGCAACGTGGGGCAAGCTGGAGCTAAAGGTCATTTGCTTAGCCGAAAAATGACAAAGAAAGATTTCTTAATAAAATATAATATATATATATAATATATATACTATATATATAAAACAACGTAGGATATAAGCCCGGAAACCTACTACCAATTTAAATTAGATATCTTAACATTTAAATATAATATTTTTCTCATTGAAGAGCATTTAGTGATCAGTGAGTTGCCCGAATCTGTCGCATTGCATTTTACAAATGATCAACACAGATACCGAACTGTGCCCGCGGGCTGCCTTAACCTTACAAGCAGCAACTGTTGCTACTGCAACAGCAACAGCAACAGTTGCTGCCGTGCTGCAGCAGCAGTCGCAGTACGTGTGCAATATGCCCGTTACTGCAGTTTGTAGTTGCTGCCGTTGCTGCTGCTGTTGCTGCTGTTGCAGTTGCAGTTGCAGTTGCAATCGCTTTCCCAGCGTCGCATTGTCGCTTCTTTTTTCTTGCCTTCGCCTGGCACTCGAGTCTTAAGTAGTTCGTGAGTTGAATAACTTTCAATTGAATTGTAAAGTAAACATTGTGTGTCTTGGATCTCGGACACACCCCATCACCGGCGAGCCGTGGCCTTTGTTTTCATAGAGAGACAGCGCGAGAGAGAGGTCCTCGGGAACATCGTGCTGGGGCAAACATTTTAAGGATTGTCCCCGCCGCTCGTTTAATTGTCATGCATTTGGTGCATTTCTGTGTGTGTTTCTTTTTCGATTGAATTCGAAATTGGGACTTGGATTTGGATTTTGGCCGCTGCGAGCGCATGGCCCGCATGCAAGTTGTGTGTGCGTGAAA
The DNA here is from genome assembly GCA_008042775.1 of Drosophila pectinifera. Classification (NCBI taxonomy): domain Eukaryota; kingdom Metazoa; phylum Arthropoda; class Insecta; order Diptera; family Drosophilidae; genus Drosophila; species Drosophila pectinifera. Next base: position 115,794 of record VNKC01004791.1, on the reverse strand, counting down.
CTTAATACGGACTCGAACAATTTTGATAAGCATAAAATGCAAAACCTGCTGCATAAATATCGAATTTCACAGCCGCCGGCGCAGTACCAACGGCGAAATTCCCCTCAAAAAACAAATCCGAACTCCATCCCGAGATTGTCAATTGAACGCAGCCAGTTGCATAAACATGGCAACGAAATTGTCATGATCAAAATGTGATATTAAACGTGGCGGCCTGTCCCAGACCCAAAGCCAAAGTGCCGGTCTTTACACTTAAATAAATATCAACCTTTGCAGTAAGCGTTAGGAGTAGCCTTGTATATTCATTTACCTGAATCTTAAGACACCAAATGGCTTGGAAAATATTTTCTTAGATTTTTATTATGGTCTTATCTTGAAAGAATATCTATTTAAAAATGTATGTCATTTAAAAACAGTACAAGAAATGATTTATTACAAATATTTAAATGACAAATGAAATGATTTCTGAAGTTGCATATTTCTTAATAAGAAAAAACGTTAACAAATCTTTCGAAAGCACTTTGAAATAGTATTTTTTGATTCAGTTGTTAGTACCTTTGTTATTCTTATTTGTAATTAATTAATTAGACAATTCAGCTTTCGCATTTTTCGCTCTGCACTTTTTTGCTTGACTTTTCTATTTGATTTTATTTCCCTAGAAACGATCGTAGTAGTCGGACTTGGAACTGGGAATTGTTGCTGCCGCCGTCAATGTTGCTGTTGTGATTGTCCACTGGCTTGGGGTTCGTCGCATAAATAGCAATTTTCTGGCATTTCATTTGACATTTAATTGAGATCGTAAAATTTTGTAAAGCTTTTCCCCGGACATTTAGTGTCCCCGGCTAATGTGAGATCTTTTGCTGCTTATCAGCCGAGCAACAATAACAAATTTGACTGGTCCGGTTGGGGTCCGTGCGAACCGGTACTGAACTCTAGGTCTTTTTTTCTGTTTTTATTTTCTTCCTTATTTTTGTTGTTGTATTTTTTTCTTGCTGGCATGCCAATCCAATCTTTTCGCCCCATTAGGGCGCCTCCCGATCAACGTTTTCAATATTAAACGGCTGTCAGACGATCGGCTGCATGCAGCAAACTAAGTGGCCCACAGTAGCGACCACGCAGCAATCGATGTTGCTGCGGTGCTTATTCTCCAGTGCACAGTGAAAAAATGAATCTAAATTATGATAAAGTGGCCGCTAATTAGCTTTAATAACTGCGGTATTAGGGTGACTTAATAGTTTTGGATTAGCATCCACTTATGAGTAATTTTAGATATTTAGAATGGTCATTAAAAATAATTGTAGAATATATTAAATATCATGGGAATTAGGAATGGACTTTTATGCACCCTATAAGGCGGACAGACGGACAAACGGACAAAAAGACACACGGCAAACGGAAACGGACAAACGGATAAACGGGCACACGGACAACAGAAAGCGTATGTAGATGACTTTATATAGTGTGACCATAAGTCTGTCTGTCCGTTTGTACCTAAACCCTTGTACCCTATGAGCTTAGAAAGATATTTCAATATTTTAGCATTTCATTTAGCTATCATTTGAAAATATTTAATTTGAAATACAAGTTGTAGTGTATCGTCTGACTTTGCCCACACATCCGTGCGATCCATTGAGAGCGCCACAAGGCAAGGGGCATAAACGTTTTGTTGTTTTTAATAGAGCCAAGCGATTACAGGCAGCGGCAGCAGCAGGGAAACAGCAGCAGCAACAACAATTGCTGTTGGCTTCGACGAGCGACGAACGCGTAATCAATAAATCTAAAAATAATTCCACCAATACATGTCAAAGCCGTAATAGGGAAACCATAAATTTTTTTTGTTCTGTCCAGCAGAAATGTCTAAGGCACGGTAGCCCGTTGCCTGTTGCATGTTGCTGCTGCTGCTGCTGCTGCGGACGACGGCTGCAAGCCATTAGCAATTGTTGTTGCTGGCAACATGCTACGTATTGGCAATAAGTAACGCTGATTTGGCAGTTAAATGCCGCGCGATTGTTGTGGGCAGCCAGCCGGATATGCAACAGCAGCAAGCAGCAAGCAGCAGCGGCAGCAACATGTTGCTCGCAGCCAAATCTGTTGGATGTGACACTAATATCCGGGCTCTATCTGGGTACCGGGGCCAAGTCATAATGAGCAGCAGCAGCAGCAGCAGCAGCAGTTGGTCGTATCTATCTATAATAAGTTCCCAACTATAGATCCGATCATTATTTCCTTTACCATTATTGCTACAGCAGCAGCAGCATGTGCAACATGTGCTCTGTGTTTACTATTTATCGTGGCCAGGAGCAGTTCGAATCTAGTTGCAAGTTGCAGCAACCCTTTGCCTCGGCGAACATTGCTATGATTCACTTATCAGTGGCCCTTTCACGGCGCAGACAACAGCAACATGTGTCCCCCAGCAGCATAGGCTTTAACTAGCTTAGTTCTTAACTACCTCTAGAATATCTATACACTTGAGGAAACTATAGATTTAATAAGAATTTAAATAGGCAGGATATTTTATTGAAAACCAGAAAACTCTTCTTTTCTTATCATAGATATATTTGAATAATTATTATATCAGTACTAAATTAACTAAAATACTCTTAACATTTTAACAGAGATTTAAACAAACTTATTCCTAATTTCTGGTCTTCAGATTTCTTTTTAAGTGCACCTCCTGCCCCTGTCGCGGATGTCCCCAGCAGCAACGGCAGCAACAATCATTTGTCCCTTTGTTTGTCCTTTAACAACTGCTCCACATAGTCCACCCAGGGCACTCTCCCGCCTGTCTTGGCATGGCAGTTGCAGCACAATGACATTATTGGCAACTCCTGCCCACCAGCCGCATTCTCCGGTCTCCTGTCTCCTGTCTCCTGTCTCCGTTCTCCGTTCTCCGTTCTCCGTTCTCCATTCTTCGGTCTCTGGTCCACAATCTCCTCAAAGTGGTCAGCATTCGGCGGTGGTGATCGCATGCAAAAGCGCCGCACGGCGCTTGGTCACCAGCAGCAGCAACATGCAGCAACGGGGCAACATGCAGCAGCACATGCAACATCCAAGACCGGGTCTCGTCGTCGTCGTCGTTGCTCGATCTTGATACTGGGCCATGATTTATTTTTAATAGTTTGCGCTTAATATGCGCCAGCATCCGCCAGGGTCCAACTTGGAGTCTAGCTTTAGACGCTGTCTAGTTGTAAACAACAACTGGCGCAGCCGCAATATGTTGTTGCTGGGGATCCACTGGGGACAAAAATGAATCACTTTGCGAGCTCAATTAAATTTAAATTAAATATAGAAATTAATTCGGACAGAGGAGCCCGAACTTTTCTTATCAGTTTCCTTTGCTGACCGATCTTTGTTAGGAAATAAGTAGGGGAAATGCCTAAGAGTATTTCTATAACTAAATTATATTGATGCATATTTATAGATAATTTTTCCCAGTGTTCAGGGGCTGGAGTTGCTGGTTGGAGTATTGCTCTTTTTGTTTTGTCTTCATCTGCGAGGGAGCAGCCAGCCGTGTGCAAAGTAATTGTTGGTAACACCTGCTTCTTCGCGTCGGCGTTGGTGGCAAAGTATCTCTGAGGTTGCCAGAGTCGCAGCAGCAACCTTGGCACAGACAGGATGCATGTTTAATGTGCCGTCTGTTTTTTACTGTGCCGTCTCTCCTTCCTTTTCGGTCTTTTGGCCAAGAGCTGGAAGTTGGCATCGAGTCGAGTGGATCGTGGATTGGATTGGATTGGAGTAGAGTGTGGTGTGGAGTGGAGTGGAGTGGAGTGGAGCAGAGTCTTAACTTAGCCTGGTAGTTACATTGATTCGTTGTCAGCATTGGCATTGTTTTTATGAAAGGTTTTGCTCCGCTGTTTGGCTCTTTCTGTTGCCGTTGGTGTGTTGCCTGTGCTGTTGTGTGTAATTCGTTGCAATCATTTTGAAAACGTCAAAGACCAGCAACGTGTCGGCCAAGTCAGCAATCAGCGTCATCAATACGAGTACACTGAGGCGAAGATCAAACAGTTTATGATGAAGGAAAGGTCGAATAACTTATGAATTACTTAGATTCCTTCTTATCCATTTTACATATATTTTCTGTAAGTCTGACCTTATCAAAAACTATATAAATTACATTAAACATTAAGTTAACCAACTTAAGATTGAATGGTATAAAGATAGTCAGAAAAATAGTTGTAGCGCTTCAAATATATTAAAAATATTTAATTTAATGCTCTTTGCATGAAGTTCAAATCTCAAGTTTACTTTCAATTAGCATTTAAATATACTATAATGTTTTATTTTAATTATTTTAATACCATTTTGGCTCCAAGAGATACACCCTTCTCCTTTTTAATTCCCCTTATTACAAGTTACTCTCTATATTTTCCCGTGTATTCTTCGCACACCAATCACAATCACAGTCCGGCATTGTCGGAAAAGATATAGTGAAGCTATGCCATTATTTTGCCATTATATTGACATCAATTTCAGTTGCCGTTGTTGTTGTTTCTGGAGCTGCAGCATTTCGTTAATTGTTTCATAGACGTTAAGTTATGTTTAGTAGCTAAAGAACTGACGCTGCTTTTGCTGCTGCTGCTGCTGCTGCGGCGACTGCTGGTAATTTCAATAATAAAACTACAAAACCAAAGCAGCAACATCAGCAGCAGCAGCAGCAGCAGCCGCAGCAGCCGCAGCAGCAACAACTACAATCGCAACGACAATTGCCTTGCATGGAGTGAAAGGCTTCAATCAAAGCGAGCAACACAATCAGAAAGAGACGTAGACGGAGCGATTGTTGTTGCTCTTGCCCGTGTTGCTGCTGGACGAAGCTGTGCCAGCTCTTTTTTTTCCACACATTTATTTTCCTTATTTCAGTGTACTCGGTACTCGTGGAGTTGAGAGGGTATATTGTATTTGATTGAAAACGGGGATATATGTAAAAAGCAGGGGGGCCCAGACTAGGTACCTAGGAGCATACCTTCGTTTTCTTTTCTTCAGTATATTTTGATTTCATAAGAAGATAAAATTTAAACTTTATACGGTACCAACACTAAAAATGTGGATGGTATTTTTGTGGAATTTGGGAGAAATATAAGAAAGCAGAGATGCCCAAGCTAGGCCCTCAAGTGCCACAGCTAAAGATCAAGGGAACTTAAACATTTCAAATTTTTCTGAAATTTCCAACAAAGAAAGACAGAAGATCAAACTTAAACTCTATAATGAAGTTACCCTAAAAGAGAGATTATATTTGTATGGAGTTTGGGAAAAATGTTAAATGCAGGGATGCCCACACTAGGCACCCAGGAGAATACTTTCTTTTTATCTTTTCAGTCTATGTTTATTATTATTTAAGAAAGGAATCTTTTAAAAACTAAGACCAACAGGGTGTATTGTAATTTGTTCGAGTTTGTAAATAAATGTAGAAAGCAGGGATGCCCACACTAGGCACCCAGATTAATATTTCCTACTCCATGAAGATTTTTAAAAGAAGATCAAACTTAGTAGTATTTCATTCTTCAATAATTAAGGGACTAAAGTAAAATGTATACAGTTCTGAGAGTACCGGGTACCTTACAGTCCCCACACTCTAAATACTTCCTTCTTCGTTTTCTCATTTTTTTTATTACCCAAGCCAGAGAGCTGTGTTTGCCTGCTTTTTCGGCAGACAATGGCAATCAGCAATAGCAACTAGAACGGGGCAAGCCAGCAAACGGCAATTGCAAATAATAATGCCCAAGCGGGCAACAACTACAACCGCTGGCGAACAACAAAAGCAACAACACCAACGATAATAACAACAACAACAACAACAACCATCGCGTCATGTCATAGTCACGTCAATTTTGTTTGTTGTTGGCCAAAGCTGAGGCTGACTCCGCGTCTAAAGCTGCGGCAAAGATTTTCGTTTTTCGCATTATTTTATTTTTTTTAGTTTTTATTTTGCAGGAAATCACAGCATGAATCATGGGCTCAGGCTCAGTTGAGGAAAAAACAAAAACGCTGAATAAATATACAAAGACACAGGGAGAAAAGTAGTAAGCAAGTAGTAAATATCAAGGCATACTTCAGTATATAAATATTATAAAAAGTTGTAGGTTTTTAATCCTTATGAATTTATAAATATCATTAGGAATACTATTAAGGAACTAAATAAAACTGTGGTTCGGGAAATAAGTAGGGGAAAGACTTAACTAAAAATACAAATCTTTAAGTTATAAAAGGGTCAAGTGTTTTTTAATTAGAATTAGAAATAGAACTAAGAATTCAGATTATTTCAGAGGGCTTTACACTGAAATATCTTTAAGAAAATCTCTTAAAAAGCTTCTGATTATTTTTCCAGTGCAATTGCATGAATACATATAGAATAAAAAATAAAAAACTGAAAATAATCACACGATGCGAGTGAGTTGTGTGTGCCCGAAAACCAAACTGTGCTAAGCTCTGTGCTGACTGAATGTCTGACAATAAGGGGAGAGTGGTGCCATAGAGGCTTTATAGAGAGGGATCTGTCGGGCAGCGGTCCGAGGCTGCGGTTTTTTTTTCCTTCTACCATCATTGAGATTTGTTTTACTTATTTTTTATTATTCGCTTACTTCGTTATTGGTTTGCGCGCTCAGAGTGCAAAAGTCAGGCGCATGTCACGCGTATTTAAATCAATTTTTTACATTTTTATTTTTTGGCTAGCTCTTTTATTTATAATTTGTAAGCAACTGGTTGCTTCTTGGTGATGATTATTATTTATTTTAGTTAACTGATACAAGTACTTGCCCATAAATTGGCAACTCAGTATATATAAATATCTAATATGGTATTGACAGTTTATCTGATTTTATACTCGTTCTTAGAAAAAACATTGAAATAAAATGACAAAGAAAGCTTGTATATTAAGAACGCAATATAAATTACGTCTTTTCATATTAATATCTTATTTATTTTTAGTTTAAATGATTAAAGAGAACAACTAGAAATCATTGATTTAGGAAGTAAACCACAAGATCCTTCTTCAGTATTCGTTCATAATAAAAACTATAATTCAGGCTTTAAATAAAAAATGTAGATATTCGAATACAATCTGCCTTATCTTGGAAAGGGTATATATGGTTCTTATACTCATAAAACACTCTTCCTTATCTCTCGTGCTTAACCTTTTCGGTTTCCTTGTTTACTTTTTATTTTTTAACTTGCCTGGTGGGCATTTTTGTTGCATTAATCAACATAATGTGTGTGTTGTAGCCGCTTTTTTTGTTTTTGTCTCCGATTTGATCGATAGCAAAAACAACAACGCACCAAAACTCTTTGTCCCAAATGCGATTTCTTACCTTAATGTTGTTTTTGCTTTGGCCAAAACGGGTGCTGGTGTTGTTTTGCAAAATTAAAACAGCAATTAAATGGCCAAAAGCCAAACCAACAAGGGGCAATCAAAGGCAACTGAAATTCAATTAGCTAACAAAATTCCATTTCGGACCGCAGCCACAACAACATCAGCAGCAGACAGTCAAATAGCCAAAAACTTATAAACACTTTGTAAGGGGGCTTTTTGCGAAGAGATGGGAAGGGCAGTGGGGCGGGGACTAATCAACCCTTCAACGCAGTTCGGTCAACAGAATTTTCGGGTTTTGAAAATTGAATTAGATGCAGCAGACCGTGTGCTTGGTAGGAAAACACAGAGACGAACCTGACAGTGCCTCCTATTCTGTTTTCACTGCACTGAGGGAAAGTATATAATACCTAAACAGTTAAGGTTATCATCAGATTCGATCACTAGATCTCAGTCTGCTAGGGGTTACTGATAAAACCGAATATTTCTTCTTGACAACATTAAATAATCTCAGCTTTAAATGTAAAAGTCTTATTTTTCATCAATATTAGCAATTGGATATGAAATATATGAATCGGTTTAAGATCCATTTAGGTTTAATGTAACCAACACTTAAGATATAAACAGAGATGAATGTTACCAGAGCTTACAAATTTTACAGAGGTCAAAAAGGCATTGCCAGAGTTAAAGATAAAAATTTATAATTACTAGTGGTATTAATGTGACCAGAGCTTAATAAGTTAACGAAGTTTAATGTCACCACAGTTTAGTATGCTAACAACAATTTATGTGACCAGATCTAGGTTAAAATCAAACATCTGCACTAGAGAACCACAAAAATGGGTTAATATTTATACCTCCCACCCTATTTATAGTCAGAATTCTTAGACCCTAATTAAATTACATGTATCTAGAGAGCCTTTCTCTGCGTGTCTGATTCACTTGTGGCCCCATCTCTCCCTCTGCTTGGTCCTGTCAATATTAACTGCATTATTGAGCATTGCGGCATGCCACAAACATGTAATTGAATTTCACCCTTCGCTCTCCATCTTCAACCATCGCTGTCCACTGCAGGCAGACCGCACTGTGTCCTGTGCTTCCCCTCCGGCCTGTCCGCTCATCATCCGTCATCGGACTGGTCCTGTTTTCCTTGTTTTCCCTGTTTTCCCTGTTGCTTCTGGTTTTTTTGGGGTGGGGAGGGGGGTCCTGGAAATGGATTCACCTCCATTTGCGGGATAAAGCCATGATAGCGGTGGGTGTGATGCCGATGCCGGTTTGGGGGCTGTGGGTTTTATAAATACCAGAGGCCTGTGCAACACGCAAATTTAATTGCTCATTGCAAATTTGTGCGGTTATAACGCTAAATTTAGAAAATTTATGAGCAGGAAGGAAAAGCAGAAGAATTGGTCAGGGAAATAGGGAAGAAATGCATGGGAAAATAATAAATAGAGACACGAAAGCTCTGCGGCTGTTGTCCTAAAATAATTTTGGGCCTATAAGCAACTTTGTACTCACAAAGAATGTTAAAAAAACAGAGAATTTAAGTAAAAAACATTTTTAATTTATACTATAAATAGTGTATATATGTTTAAAATCACATTCAACTATATTTATATATAATTAATATTTATTACAATTATGAAACTTGTTCATTTTACTTTATTACAAAAATATGAAGATTTATTGTTTTGCAATAATCTGTTTTTTATTCACATTTTTTCATAATAGTCTATTATATATTATATATAATAGTAATTATTTTTATTTACTGAACGAACAGGCATTATTTATTGTTTTAAACGCTACATAACATTAAATCAATACTTAATACTAAATAGTATAATTATTCCCAAAGACATATATATAAATACAGTCCCCGCACTGACAGAATCATCGATTAAATAATTCAAATTTTCCACGGTGACCATCGGCCATATAAAACCACATTTGCCGCACATTTTGCACACAAAATATTCATTGCTGATTTATTGTTTTGCTGGCTAGTTCCGAGAGCTGCCTCAATTATGGAAAACGCTTATCAGCCGAGGGCTGGGACTCCGGCTGGGGCCTCATTGTTGACTCTTTCATAATGATTGCAATTGCAGTTTGTGACAACAATAAAAACGCTTGAGTTTTTAGTCATTAAGTCATCAATTAAAATAAATAGAAAATTATAATGAATAAATATGGTAAATTGGAAAAGCAAGCTGTTGGTTTTTTTACTTGTGTTCTCTACAGTTTTTGTTGAAAATGTGTCATTGCCTGGGGAGGCATCAAGAGAATTGATAAGCACGTGTTTCGAGTTCAAATTGCGGGGTCAATGAGGAAGCCCAGCGGGCAAATTCTATTGTTTTAATAATCTAACGATGCTGCAGCTGCCAATGGAAATGCAATAATATTGATAAGACAAATGACAATGATTACAGTGAGTTTCTCTTAATTAAAATTGATTGAGGCCTAATGTTTCATTGATTTTTATTAAGCGATGCCTTTGAATGTTAAAGCAAGCTGTACTTGTCATTCCAATTATTATGAAAATATTTACATAAATTTACTATTTTCCTTGGCTATCTTCCCGCCTCTTCTCATGGTCAAGTGCAGTGCATCAACCCAGGAACATCCATTCCGTACTCAGCCCAGCCCAATCCATTCGCAGAGTTAATTAACACATTCCTGGCCCCTCCGAGGGGGACGCATCCCAGCCACTCAGCTCTGTTTTCTTTACTCTGCTTGTCCATTTGACAGACTTAATGACTTAATTTTAATTTGCAGCGGCAAATAATCAATTTGAAACTGTTTGTACAAAGTCTGACGCTTGATGACATGACATGGTGTAGACTGGACCTGGACTTGATCTCGATGTGACTATGGATGTGGATGTGGATGTGGATGTGGATGTCCACATGTGTCCACATATCAACGCAGAGCTCAACTCCTCACTTTTTCCGACTATTTGCCGACAGCAGAAGGCAAAAAAACCACAAGAAAATAGGAAGTATTTATGGGGAAACGAATATTAAAATACCCTAGGAAATCTAATATTTATATAATATTTTGTTTATAAACCAAAGGATTGTTGGGTTTTTTATAGACATATTTGTCATAAAAATAATAGTATCAATGTAAATAAATATTACCAATAAAGCGAGAAACGTATCAAAACTCTATAAAGTTTTCAAGTTAAAACCGAGGCTAATCTTAATTTGAATTAATTAATATTTTCCCTTAAATAGTTAATTCTGGTATGAACCTCTGCAGTTTTTAGTAGTTTTTTGGGCTTCAAAACATTTTGTATAATATCACAGAGTAACCTCCTTTATTTTTGATAAATTCCAGTATCCTTTCCTAGGGTATACAAAGAAACTGCAGTTGAAATGAAAATAATAGAGACTAACAGCAGCAACAAATGTTGCTCAAGTAAAATGTTTGCTTTTGCCCCCCTCCCTCTAAGTGCAATCAGGGGGTGGGGTTATTCCAAAAGGGGGGTAGGGGGTGTTGCATTCGAGGATGGGCGGCGCGGACCACGGGGCAAATGGCGCAACTGTACCCAGAAAGCTGATAGCAGGCGTGTAGGCCTCATCGATAACAGCTGAGGCCATTGGACCGGCCACTGACAAAGCCCATCATGATGATGTAAATGCACAGGGAAAAAATACAGTTAGATATGGTGTATTTTAGGAATTAGAGAATATAGATATATATATTAAATAATATATTTAACTTAACAAAGTAGGTCCATAAATATATCGAAATAAAACAATTTCAATAAATAAATCGCTTCAATAAAGCGTAATTAAAAAATAATATGTATAGCTAAAACAAAAATTATTAATTTATTTTTAGCTAAGAAGAATAGTCAATAAGTAAATTAAAATAAATAAAAATAAGACAAGTTTCCTATAAATTTTAATCAATTTTTAAGGTGTCCAAAAGTATGCAATTAAATTTTTCAGAAACCGAATTTAATTTGGCAAACTTCAGGGTGACATTTTAATAGGTCTCAAGCCCACAATTATTTTTAGGCAATCTTTGTTAAAGCTAGTAAGAAGTAACTAAAAAATTAAATGAGTATTAAAAGCTTTCTGATTTTTTAAGATACATACATACTTTTCTTAATTAATACTCTCAATCCCTTTTACTCTTCCTTCAAACACATTTATAATTTTCTTTCTCATATGGGATTACTATACTTTTGGCTCAGTGCACTGATGATGGCGCTCTGCCTCGACTGATAACATTTGGCAAATGCAAACGCAAAGCCAAACGCAGGCGCGTATTAAAAATGCCCAAAGAGCATTGGCGAAGGCAAATGGCAATGTCCCGCCCGATGCTCGGCGTTCGCCGCTCGCTGTTTGCTGTTCGATGTTTGTTCACCGTTTGCCACCGGGTGCAATGGCCGATCTGAGCTGAGGAATGATGATGGCCAATGCACTGGCCAGTAGAGTACAGTGTCCACTGTGCGGATGGACGGGTGCAGGCCCGGCTGTCCATTCATTTGGCCGGCAAACATTTGCCTTGGCCATTCTCGGTCAATATAGACAGATTTCCATGCAAATTTAATACGCAAACATTTCGGGACCCGAGCCCTAGCCAAATTGAAAATCTCATCTGTGCAAAGTGGCTGCGATTGGGTGGGGGAGGGGGAGCCAGATAGAGGCACAGGTGGGCTGCACAGGTAACCCGCTGCCTTCGCCTGACGCCGCTGTCGCTTGCGCATTTTGAGCTGTCGCTGAAGCAGCGCCAGCCAATCGGCTGGGCAATCAATTATTGCCTAACTAACCCCTCCTCTCCCCGCTCTAGACCCCCTGCTACCACCCACTAACCCCCGAACTCATCCCCCGCTCTATAATCTGGCATCTAACGCTAACGGATGTGCAAAAGCGCGCTGCCAATTTAAAATACAAACAACTTCAGCTGCAGCGTTGGCTCTGACTCCTCCAATGGATCCGCTTCCTTTGGCAAGGGAAAATAGCACACTAAGAAAAAATAGTGGCTATTTAAAGAGAAAGAGAAGAAGCCATGAAAGCACTGAATATTAATTTTATCACTAACAAAAAATGTCATGAATACTTTAATATAAATATAAGTCTTAGAACTTACTTTCCGTTTATAACAGCAGGTAGTATTTTGTATTGGTAAAATCTACTTTTGTGCTCGTAACAGCATATTTTATATTAACTTAAATTTCTGTAAAAAATCAAAGTAAACTTTGTCACTCTAAATAAAAAATCTCCAATAAACCTTTATTCAAGTATGGAAGTATAGAACAATCTTTAATATAAAATGAAGGTTCTTTATAAAAAAGAAATTATAAATTTCTGAATACCTTATGGAAATAAGAACAAGCTTTTTTAGGACACATATTTAGGGAAATATTTCTAAGCTTTGCTTAATATTTTGAAGACTTTAACAGTTTTCTCGTATTTATCTCTATGTAAAAGTGGAAAAGGCTATCGAGGGTTGGTCGCAGCGCGGAGGTGGCAAGTGATTGGCAATGCCCTTGGGCCATTGCAGTGCTAAGTAGGCCTATGGCAATGACGGATTACTGCAAATTTGCCAAACGGTCTTGAGGGCCTATAAAGAGTGACAAGGTGGGAAATGCCAATAAATGCTTTGCCTAAATGAAAGGATAACAGGTCCTAATGCCAGATAGGCTTTGAAAGCAAATCGAATTGATAAATTCTCACATATGAATAGCATAAGGTTTTAAGCTACATTTATCTCTCAAATTTTATTTGTTAGTTCATAGATCATTCTCCAGCCATCTTTAACGAAAAGTCCTTTCTCCTTAGCAACTAATCAGCCATAATTCCCGCCGCCATGCCCACCCATCAGGACCAACTGTTAGCCACTTAAATGACTATTAGCCAACTGTTTCCTCAAAAAGAAACCCCTTTCACACACGCTCACACACTCGGAGTATCGATGAATTTTGGTGCATTCGAGAAAACATAACGACATAAAAATCAATTAACGCATTTCATTTGGCTGGCATCCTTAACGAGAGTCCTGCGGGTCCTTTGCTGTTAACTCAACTGAAGCGCTCTCTAGACGGGGACATTTAAATAATGTTTCGTGTGAAAAGCGACAAAAAAACAGGAGAAAAAAGGAGAAAGGAGCAAAAGGGAACAGCCCCTACTTGACACCAGACGATGGACGCCAGAACGATCCCCGTTTTGCCCAACTTCCAGGCCGAGGACTCCTGCGAGGCGAGGACGTCGTACTCCGCAAATTAAATGCAATGACAAATGCACTCCGTCAAATTGAAAAGGGATTTCTCTTATTAATTATGACGCCGCCGCAGCCGCAGAGCAGCGAAAGGGTTGATGACAACATGTCAGGGGCAGTGGCAGTGGCAATGGAAGTGGAAGTGGAAGTGGATGTGGAAGTGCTGATATGGAATGGGCAATGGGCAGGAGGCCCTGGCGAAGGGGACCGACAGCCAACTGTCGATTTTAACTGCAATGCACATTTAAATAATAACTCTGCGGTTGGCCGCAACATGGCCGCCTTTTGTTTTCAACTTCTCCTTGTTTTTTCTCATTTTTTAACATCGTTTTATGCATTTTATTTAATTTTTTTAAAGGCACTACTCAGCTGAAAGCGCCTGCGCAAATTGCTTAACCAGAGTTAACTCTTTAAAAGTCCAGCCTCCAGGACCTCCCCCTTTTCCGCTTTTTTCCATTTAATTCAAATGAATTGCCACTGGAGGAACGGGGCACAAAATGCGCTCTACTATTATTTCTGGCAGCTTGCTAAGTGATTTCTGGCCATATTTAAACTATGTCTTGTGGGATTTATTTGATTTAAAATTTCATATCTTTAAATTCGTACATTTGTTATCGAAAATGTCTATACTTATCGATGTTTTTATATAAATTCAGAGGAAACTTCGATATATAACGATTTTAAGATTTTTCAGCGCTATAAGTTTTTTTTTCTTTGATAAAAATAATTATTATAAAATAATTCAAATAAATTACATTTATTGGATATATTTTTACAAAATAGATAATATTATAGAATTGGGACTTCTTATTACACATTTTTGCTATATACATTTCTTATTTTTATAAAAGGAAATTGTAAATTTCTTAATTTTTCATTCACTTTTCGTTTTAATTTTCCTGTTATAATTGCTGCCACAGCCGCTGCCTTAATGCCACTTGATCTTGTACACACACACTCGCTCGCACAACCAGAGATCCAACAAACATTTATTCGCCACTCCGTCAACATGTCATGTCAAATGTAATTAAGCGATTATAAATTCGAATTTATTTTCGTTTTTCTTCTACTTAGCTGGACCTTGGCTGGGAGAGCCTCTGCTCCGGGTCTGGTGAAAGATGAAAGTCTTTCTTAAGCCACTTTGACAGCATAATTAAACTGGCCGTCTCACTCTCACCGTCTCGCCGAGAGATGTTTATGTGTATTTGCGGCGGAAAATGCTTTTTGAATAACTAAGTTTTTGAAATTTCTTTCTTACACTCAAATTATGCAGATGAGTAAAAGTTGTTTCATAATGAGTAACTTGAGATATAAGTTTAAACTAAAAATGCTGATGGTTCCCAGGCCAACTACATATTAATAGGGGAATTTAAAGGAAATTTTGATAGTTAAAATGTTAAGTAGGCTTATATAAATACAATTAAGGTGTCTTAAGCCTGAAATGAAACGTTTTAAAATGTGCTAAATAATCGTATTCTCATATAATTTATTTAATAAAATATTATTATAATTGAACCAGAATTTGTAATGAAAATAGTATGGTTATTTTTTAAGTATGTTTACTTAATTATAATAAATCTACATTTAAGGAAGTTAGTTATATTTTTGTTAAGATATCTAAATTTATAAAATCAAATTTAAATGGCCAAATACAAGCCTTAATTTTTTGCACATGATATTTCTAATAATAATTTGTTTAAACCTTACTTAAGCTACTTTTAAAGAATATCCAACGCCTAAAATACAAAGTAATATAATTAAAATTCGATGGATCCCTTAAATAATATTCAATGATCATACGTCAAGTTATAAGTAAGCTAATTCAAGTAATCATGGTATCAGTAGCACCCTAAATCGATATAAGCCTAAATTGTCTGCCACCTTTTACATTGCCCATCCTTTTTTCCTTCCATTATTATTGGTTAATTGCCATTGTAACATTTTTTCTTCAGTGCCAAATTGCTATATTAACAAGGTTCTTTGGGACCCCTTCACGTCATTTGCTCAGCTGCAGCTTTTGGCCAACTCAACTCAACACTCGGCCCCCTCGAGTTGATGGCCAAAAGGAACATTTTGCCGCCGTGTTTTGGCCACCGTTTCGTGATCGCCCCATTGGCCTGGCCAATTCCAGTGTTTGGGTGTCAAATTGATAATCGCGTGAGTTGTTATCACAACACACACAGAGCGAGTGTGTGGGGAACATGAAGGCATTAGCTACCCGTCGTCGGTGAAAGTCTTCGGCCGGAGGGATAGAACTGGACTAACTGTCCAGTCCAGCTCCTTTCGGGGTTGCTGACCAGGCGCTGCTTGTGTGTAACCCAAAAAAATAATAATAATTGTAAGCGAGCGAGTGCATTTACCGTTTGTTCGCATAATTTGCTATCGGCCGATGTAAATCGCCATTGAAGCGCACCCTGGAAATGCATTTTGCATTTGCAGTTTTCTGTTTCGCAGTTTTCAAGTTGAAGGTGCAAACAAGCTCGGGGGTTGGCCCAAAAACCATACAGTATAAACTCGATAGACGGAATGGAAATGGGTCTACATTAAGTAACTTTATAAAGGCTTAAAATAGTATTTCATAAAAGAGGTCTTTTTAAAAGGAAATGTGCCTCCAAGCGGAATAACAAGCCTAATCATTTATATTTATTCTAATACAAGGTAGCTTCTTAGGTTAGGAATGTTAGAGTTATCGGTTGAAAGATAATCTGGATACACTTTATCGATTTTTCTTATTTTTTAAGAGCATAAAATTATACTGATAAGACTATGATTTTATTTTGATGTTGAAGGAGGCGATTCTAGTCTCAGAAAAGTCACTGAAAGAGTCTTCAAAACATTGCCATTATATCCTAAGCATTTTCTTTGCCTTTTTGAATCGATTAATAATCGATAGACTCGATTAAAAGCCACCAAATCGATCGATCCCTGTGGGAAGAACATTTTCGGCTTGTGTGTGCATTTCAGTTGTTTGCTCACATGTCCCTCTCTTTTTTGCGGGGATGCAAAGGTGTAGATAAAGCGCAATTACATGCGATTATCGTGAAATATGTAGCGAAAATTATGAAATGTATAATTTACAGTTAGCCATCGAATGAGCCAGCACTCTGTTTGCCCGTTCCTGTTCCTTTTGTTTGCCGTTGTGTCTTGGGGTGTGTGCCAAACCATAAAAATGTTGTTAAACACACGATGGATGCACCGAACTTGGCCCAGGCCAACTGAACCGAACTGAGCCAAAGTGAACTGAAACTGCAGCGAAGTGCAGCAGTTCAGGGGAAAGGGGGACGGAGTGGGGGGAGGAAAGTGGTCGTGCGTGTTTGTCGCTTCAGTGTTCGCTGCATAAAAAGTAAACAAAATTGATTTGAAAATTGCACGAGACAGGGCACAGCACACACACTCAGTGCCCTCTCCCTCCTTTGGGGACTAAACGCAAGTGCACTTTAAGAAATTGCAGGTTAAATGGGGAATTATATTGTGAAATAAGAAGATACTTGCTAAGAAGCCTTCTGAATGGTTAATCTATTTTTTTTTCCAAGCCAATAGTAGCGAGAAAGTAGTAAGTAAGAGTAAGACTTTTCTCTTGATTCTTCTTAAAAGTGTAAAGCAATTCCTGTTCATCTTCCCCAAAACCCTTTAATAAGTATTGAAAAATTGTTGTATCACAGTTTTAGTAATATTTTATATTAGGTGCTTTAATTTTAATAGATAAAAACAATTAAAAACTAATAAATACAGTTAGAACAACCTCTTAACCGAAAATAATTATATATAAATAACATCAAGAAATAAAAGCTGGCTTTAAAATGTTTAAAAAATGTTCCGATCAAATGTATGGCTTCTTGGGTGGTTAAAAGGGTAAACCTTATAGAGATAAATTATAGAATTTTTTCTCGCAGTTTATATTGGAGCAAACATAATGACAACGACAGGCGACAACAGCAACAAACAACTTTTGGCAGAGCAACCACCTAAAACTATGAAACATGCGCGAAAATCACTAGTTGCAATTACCCATGCCTCTCCGCCTCTCTCTTACCTCTGGGGTCCCGCCCACTGGCCAACCTCCGCCCCTTTTTAGCCGCCCCCCTTTCCCAACCCCTTGCCCATCCCGATTCTTGCCTTTGAATTTTCTTTTTAGCTTGGCACTGCGTTTTCTTGGCTGTTTTATGACTCTGTCGTCGCTGGCATGTTGATTTTGGCTTAAATGTTTTGGCCGTTGTAAAAATGTAAAGTAAAGTGCAAATAACGGTGCCCTCGGCCGGCAGCAATCTATCATGTGCTAATAAGTGGGTACGTTCTCCATAGAGAGAGAGCCCCGTCTTTATAACTTATTGTCGTTGCCAAGAACTCGAACTCACTCGTGTTTTTTTGCACACTTGGCGACAATTGGCCATTTGTTGTGGCTTCATTTTCTATGGAGACTTGAAAGGGAATAAATTATTAATAGAAAATCCAAGGAAAATGTTTCTAAACTTAAACTTTAAAGAAAATACATCCCTAAGTAGCCGTCTTTCACATATAAGGAGTCTCATTTTTAATGATAAATATTTATTTTAAAAACTACTCATTCCTTCTTATCATTAGCCCAGTAATAAAACCACAAAATTGCGATGTGGCGATTCCAAACCTGCTCTCTTCGGAGGAGCTACAGCTCTCGATCCGTTAATCTGAGGGCGATTTGCAACAATGTTGCACTTTATAGAATGTCCCGGCTATTTTTAGAAGGCGAGTCAGAGGCCCCGTAAAAAAGGGAGGGAATGGGATCTCTTGCTGCTCGTATTGCACTCATTTTATTGATATTTGATAACACTGTCAAGGGACAGGCGAGGGGACTGAAGCCTAGGCCTCTCCGTCATGTCATCCGACTTGACTTGGAATTCGATGCGCTAATCGGCTTAAGGGGCAGTGTTCCCTTCCTCCCGCCCAGCCGATACCCCCAGCCCGAGCCCGATACCGAGCCTCGAGAGCTGCTAAATGGATTTGAGTGTTTTAATTAGCAAAGAAAATGTTGCAAATTGCCGGGGCACTCGGCGGCGGGGCTAGCAGTCACAGTCACAGTCCCAGTCTCAGTCTCAGTCTCACTTCGACGACAGTTTAATGGTTGCCTCGCTAGTTAGCTTCAAGTTTCGAGTTTTAGCTGGAAATACTCATTTGAGACACATTTTTTGGCAGCCAAATTGCCTGCACTTCCCCGCAGGCCGTCGCTCCTTGATTTCGTTAATGCATTCTCCTTTTGGCATTGGCCAGGCCAATAAATCAAGTTTATGCTCTCAAAAAGTACAAAATAAAACTATTTCAAAATAAGAGAAAATACAAAATACATTTGTGAGCGGCAGACAGCAATGACCTCTGCCAAATAAATCATTTTGATTATTATAAATACGTTCAAGCGTTCGTTATCAACAGCTGCTAGTGGCACGTTTCATTTTCTCATTCCGCTATTTAGATTTTGCTAAATGCTTATTTTTTTATTCGAAATTTGCGCAATAGTGTGTATGCATCATCAAGAACTTAATATGTATCGTATATAGACGTGACATTCACCAGAAAAGTAAGGGGTAACAGCTGCAGTCGATGGAAAGAAATACGTTTCTGAAACTATTAAAACCGCAATACGAGGAAGGTTGTGGGGAAGAAATAGTATATATTGGTTTATACATTATATTCAACGCATGGACAACAAAAATATTCTTTTGTATTCATTTTCTGGTTGAAGAAGGTATTCATTATGTATTAATTACAATCGTCTATCTTTACTCAATAATTTCATTGGCTTACTTAAGAAATTTATATCTATCTATATGGCTGAAAGTTGTGTCTGCTTTTCAGATAATCATCAAATGTTAATAAATATTATATATATACTTTAATATATGTATTTTCTATATAATTGAAGTTTAGCCTTGCTCTTTTGCTAAATAGAATCTTATTTCTGTTAATTAATGGCCAATAAAACCTTTATATTGCACATAAACTCTGTGCCTATATTGTAGATATTTTTCCAAGGATAACCCCATTGAATTTCCTTCTAAAAAGTGTTTATTAAAACCTTCAGCTATACACATTACTCATCCATGTGGTGGCCTAATTTTCATATCCATAAATACATATTTCCATTATTTTTTGTGTGTCAAATAATTTGAACCTGACCTTGATGATGATTTCACCGTCTCATTTGTAGTTGTCTTGTAAAATGGTCTATTAAATACACATTATAACCCATGCGGGGGCTGCTCGAATAGTTTGCCAAACGTAGCCAAGGCGAATGCCTTGAACTCGCCAAACCAACCGAAAAAAGAAGCTCGACGAAAAAAGAGTGACTAATTTTTGGTCTAATGATTGATGGCATTTTTTTTATTTTCCATCTCTTTGTTGATTAAGCTTGCTTAGTGGATATAGAAAATAAAAGAAAAAACCTCTCAAACTTTTTTTTGAGCTATTTTCAACGTTTTTATTGGTTACGCTGCGATCTAGTCCGCATAGATATATTTCTGCGATTCTGTGCGAAGATGTCAAGGTATCGCATCCTCATTATATACACACAACGCCATAAATCATAATTGTTTGAATCTTAAATAGTTGTCAGTCAGCTGGCAGCGTCATAATTTATAATCAATTTGCCTTTCACAAAAAAAATACAGCTGCAAAATATAACTCTCTTGTCGCCGCTGCATATGTGTGAATATATATAAGTATCGGTATATACTTATTAAATTCGTTTTATTTTATTTTATACAAGTCTCTTGTATATATGTGTGTTTTTCCTTCATCTTTATAGACATTCAATGAATAATGTTTTCGTTTGTTGGCGAATTTATTTCGCTGCGATTTTTTATCTTTTTTCCATGCTGTTTTGTGCTTTTGTTGTTGCAATTGTTGCTTTTACTGGCTATATTTCTTGGCTGGTAAATTTTTGTTGAAGTGTTCATTTTGTTGTCATGTTGTTTCCAAGCGCCTTGGTGAAGTGATTTAGTGCGTTCATATGCCAAATCTTCCGGTTATATTTGAATACATATATTAGGAGGTGGAACGATCAAGAGAAGGAGGTTAGAAGAAACCCAATCGGAGAATTGCTGGCTGGCTAGCAGAAAGTTTCTCAGATTCTTTGGAAATAAATGTGGAGGTCATATGAATCCATTTTTTATCTGAATTTCTCTGTATTATGTGTGCTGATCTTTGTTAAAAGAGAAATATGTACGTAAAAAAAGGGGGAATCACAGTTAAAATACAGAGGTTAATGGGTTTATCTTTATCTTAATAAATTTCTATTGTTATATTTATCATTTTGGCTCTTCTCAGATAAAGTCTATCCATATACTGAACTATACAGCATTATTGTTAAGGTTACTTGTGGAATTTATTTTATTAATTTATTTAATTATATTTACTTATTTATTTATTCACGTATTTATTTTTTACTTATGTACCCATATATTTACTTACTCATTTATTGGTTTTGTAATTTCCTAAGCCACCAATAACTCTACCCTTTAAAACTGAGATCATTAAACTCATAAGAATTCCACCAGCTCTTGGTTTTCTAGTTTTTCTGTTACTATGGAACTGTCGCCACAGTGCCTGCCAAAATTAACCAATGCCTATCGTAAATTCAGCGAATAAAATATGCTGTTGGTCACAAGCCACACAGAAATGAACCAACCACTATATAAACTATTGTATTCGTTATTAATTTCTTTGCTTGAAATGTCTTTATATATCTAAAGTCAAGTGTTATCTGATTGAACAATTAATTAGTATGGATTTTCGTGTCTGCTTACTCAGCGCCTCCTTAGTCACATTTATGGTTTGCGCTGTTTTTTCCCCTCTGTTTTTGGCAGACAATTTAGCATAGATAAGGATCACTAAAATTAAATAAAAGAAACACGAAAATTAATTCGACGTTTAAATAAAATCGTGAACATTTTTTATGACAATTTGTTATGTGTGCGGGGTGCGATGATGCAGACAGCCGGCACTATGTCATCGCCGAGAACTTTCCCAGACACGTGTTTCGTGCAAACTAAGAGTCGAAAAACAAAATCGAAAACTCCAAACTGGAAACTGGATACATTAAAGCTTTGAAATATATAACTGTCTGTGTATAACCGTATCCTCTATTCCGCTAAGTGGTCCAGCAACTTGTCAGTGTGATAACAGATTCAATAAAACCAAATTAAATACTCAACAAAAATGCTAATCACCTTTAGAGCTTCTCCACCTCCTTGGGCTTAAAGGAGAAATTATATGCAAAGATATAGGCGTTATGGGTGTTTATTGCCTCTTCCTTGGCGGAGTAAAATATGGTAAACTCAACAGAAAAATAAAAGAAAAATATGGTTAGAAAATACACAACAAACTTGGTAGTAGGCGCAAAATAAAGCGAACAAAAAAAATATCAAAATTTTTGTTAGGTGTGGCCATTTCAAATGGTTCGACGCCTCCTAAAGTGAGGCCCCAGGTTGTTGTTTGCTTTTTATTTTTCTTATTTTTTAGTTGTCGATTTTGTTGCTGCTTGGCTGATTTCCCCTTAAGGTCTCTCCGTCTCGTTCTCCATCTCAAAACTCAGACTTCAACTTAAGGAAAGACTTGGATTATGAACGACTGAAATATGCAAATTTATCTACAAGTCTCCACATATGAACTTCTACACGTACTTATATATATATATATTTGTATAAATTTATACAGCATTTTGTTGCTGCTATATTTTTCACTCATATATTCTTCTTAAATTTGCATAAAAAGGGTTGAGTAGCTGAAGATTAAATGGCATTTGGTGGAGAGGTGGAGAGGTGTGGAGGTGTGGAGGGTGCCGACGACGGCGACAACGACGATGACCAAGCCTCTGTCATGGGGTCACCATCTTATCTTAATAAATGAAAAATATAATATATAGAAAAGCAGTCCCCTTGAAACTATTTATTATTAAAGGACAAATTAATTATACAGCGGAAAAGTGAGATAAGAAGTGCATATGATTTCAGAGTCATTTAGATGTTTTGCTCATTATTTAAATTAATGCTTTGAAACTATAATTAACAAATGGTTAAATACGTTATTAATTAAAGTATTCAAGTTGTCTAATGGATTTATTCTTAAATATATTATATTATTATTAAATGCATTCCTGGCCCAAATCATTTTCATTATTTAAGGTTACTTTGTGGGTTAAATGACGATTGCACTCTGTATCTTAACATTTATTTAATCCCCAATCCATAAGCCACGAGAGTTATCTAGTTTATGCAAATGTCATTATGGATTTTACTTTGTAGATTGCAGCTTATGGCGATCGTTTACTTATCTAAATGCCACTTGACACAACGGGAGGTAAGAGCGGAAACCGCTTGCTGACGCAGTTATTACACATAGAAAAGCTAGAATATTAATTGAATATATTTATTAATGAAAAATTATAATAGAAAAACCCCACTAAGCAAGTACAGCAAAATCTACAAATGATCAGTGATCAGTATTCTAAATATTACAAATATAAATAATACGATTTTTTTCTATATATTATTGTTATTTTGATTAATATATAAAATAAGTATATCAGCAGACTGAAGATTTAGATTTTATTAAATATAATAAATTTACACGATTAATTCGATATATTATCCTATACCTTGAAATTTTTTCCATATGTATCAACGATACGATTTCGCTTTAAATACGTAAAATTTCATTTCTTTTGATAGTTTTAGGTGCTATTTTCCCACTGTGTATATGTATCTCGATGGCGATGTGGAAAATCTCTTTGGGGGAAAGGTGGAATTGAGGGGGTAGAATCTACACCTGTTGCCAGTGCGTTTGATGTAGGAAGCAGAACTTTACTTCCTGGTTGCTGCTCGGCGTCGTCGTTCTTCTGGGTTCATTGGCATTTGGGCATTTGAGTCACATGTGGCTCACGTCCTGTGTGTGTGTCCTGTCTCCTTTTCCGCCGGCTTCCTTCGGCTCCTCGACTAAGCCTGTCATCTGGGCTCTTTATTTTTATTTTATTTTTTTTTTTAACCGGGCCCAAAGACAAAAGACGTTTAAGGTTGATGACACCCAGTGGCGGCTACAAAAAAAAAGAAGAGAACGAAGCCTATAGAGGTTGGCTTTTACAGTTGCTTGAACTAGTTCTGCCTCCCTCTAAGGCACGTGTTCAGCACCAGTGGAAGTTTCGAATAAAAAAATAATAAAAAATGAAAAAGGGGCGAAACTTTTTTGGCTAAAAGGCTGGATTGCATAAGAGCCGATGGACCCTCGACACTTGAAGAAAAAAGTTTGTTTTCTGTCTTGTACTTGAAGATTTAACTATAAAACAGAACTAAGTTCAAAGCAGCATAGGGATCCTAACCGCTTGCCTTGCCCTAGAATTCCCAACTGATAAGTCCGTCAGCAACGGACACTAATATAATACTAAGAAAATATCTTATAAGCAGTTTGAGGGCTTTATGTTCGTGGCCTAAACTTAAATGTTTGTATACTTATACCCCTTTCAAACTTTTGAATGATATAATTTGAATATAATTTATTAAATTTTACATATTTTGGTATATACCCGCTGTTTCCCTGGCCCATTTTGCTTGATTTTAGTGTAAAGTCAACTGGCAGCTGGCCAGGGCTTACTCCGTTTGACCGTCGCTTTGTTGGCAAATCATAAAAATATTTATGTAAATTAATCATTTAAACGCAATGGGATGGACCCATTGGCTGCTGCTTGGGCATGCTCCACACGCGCTCACTTTGCTAAAAAAAATATAATAATATCCATCGAATCGGCTTCTACACTGCCCAACAAACTACACATTATGGCTGGCTGGATTAGCATAAATTGTGTGTATGCCTGTTGCTATGAGACCGATGCCCATATAGCCATATAGTGTTTTTATTTTCTGGCCCCTCGCTGGCTGCCAGTCCGGCGATGGATCGCTCGCTGGATCGATGGACAGATAGGTGGGTAAGGGTACCATTCCGATCTATGGATCGGCTCGGAAAGATCGCAAATATGGGTCTGCCAGCCGGCTGATAAGCTCGGCTTTTGGCATGCCAAACAAGGCCGAGCTCGCACGAAATTCCAACTCATATTTATGTCAAAATCCATCAAAGCTTATGTCGCCGCACAATCCGTTAGGGGCAGCAATGCCAATCCAATCCAGCGGCCTATCTAGTTGGAAATCGGCTTTTGGCTTTTCGACTTCAGTGTTTTTCGGTTCTTGGTTTGGTTATCGGTTTTCGGTGTTCGGTGTTCGGGTTTCGTTGCTCCCCGAACAATGCTACGCAAATCCGACAGTGAAATAATGTGGAGACACAGGCGATAACTCAAATAAATAAGAGTCCAAAAACCGCAGAAACGAGATACGACATACAGACAGAAAAAAAATATCTACAAAATAGCTACATTATTTAGAATATAATAAACTTAGAGAGTTCTTAAAAGAAACATGGTTTCTTAATCAAATTCAACACAAAAATCTTTTAAGATGGAAGAAGCCAAAGCTAGACTTTCAACTTATTCTTATTGGTTTTTAAGGGCATTCTAAATCTGTTGTTATTTAATTTCATCATAAACAAATACGATTTCTTTACAACAATATAACTAAGCCCTCTGCCCTTTTAATTTTCTTAGATATAGACTTAATGTCTTCACTTTTTTCTCTGTTCAGATCCATATATGTATAGTATGCACACAGTGTGTCTTTAATCCTCATACAATGTTGACTGGGCAGCAGCTCTGAATGTTGAATTCAAAATTAATACATTTCAATGAATAACAAATGATCTAAATGATTTGTTTAGATCGTTCTAGCTCTCGCAGATCGGACGTCTGTATAATACTGGTAGTATGTGGGTTGTCCAGTCAACGAAACGAGTTTCGTAGAGAGCTTAAATCGTGGCCCAGCATTTCCTGCTGGTGCTGCTGTCATTAAATGTATGGTGGAATTATATTCCACTTTTCCCAACCTCTTTACACTGTAGAAAAATCATTTTTAACTCAAGACAACTCTCTTGATATATTATAATATATTTTTATCGTTTATTTCTGCGTTCTTAAACGAAATTTCTTTATAAAACACGTACTTATAACTTTCAAGACTATTCTAGGAAGCTTATTATTGTTTTATGAACTCTCTGCCTTCAGGAAAGACATGTTTCACCGATAGTGTTGTTTTTAGCTTTAAAAAATATTCTATTTTGTGGTCGAGTGGAGCACCGACGGCGATCTTTAGCTGAGTCAACTTCCGACGTGACAACAGTCAGTCAGCGGTTCGAGTCGAGTTGCCCCCGAGCTATCTCGAAGCTGTGGGGCCGCAACTAACTTAATCGATTGAAAATTGATTCTTGTAAATAATTTCAGTTGACGTCAGCGTTAATTACATGAGCACAAAGCGAAAAAAAAATGTAATAAAAAAATAAAACACAAATCTTTTGCACGACTCTCTCGGCGCTGAATCACTCGAGTGCACGTGGCTGATTTATTACATATCTCTATAGCACCCCCCATATGCACATCGAGGGGGCTCTTGGTGGGTGCAGGCCCGAACCGGGCAGAACCTTTTTTGCCCATTAGCCATCAGCCTTGACCGCCGCGCCGGCGATGTCGAGTGGCTCAACTGGTTGACAGACTGACTAGAGATAGTCGTATGTATATCTGGTGCCAGCAAACAGTGTTCGCCCCCAGATAATTAGCATATTTTGCGCCGATATGGGTCAGCCATAGCTGTGCCTTACTGTGCCCGCTCTGGACTGGAAAAAAAACTAAAAAAATAATACCAAAAAAACTGGGTTGGGCCAGCGAACAAAGCTCTTTTTGCGGGGACTCGAATGGGAAAACTCAAACAGTACGATAAATTCTCTCAGGGAGGAGTACATTAAATGGATTGGTATTTATGTGAGATGAATAAGGTACTTATTCTAATTGATGTCACCCTTGAGTCTTGATGAGTATTTCCAAAATAATTAATAATTTATTTACTGGAGAAAACCCCAGACCTTTATAAGACAAAGTATGACTTAGCTGGCTTTGTTTATTAATATTCAATTGGTAGTTTATCGTAAGGTTATATCTTTGATAAACCAGATTTATTCACATTTTCATGCTGCATTTAACAAAGGTTTTCCCTTTATTTATAACAGATTAAAGTATTAAATATACGTTTAGGCCATTTGTATTGTAAGCCCTTTTGTTAGACACAAGTAGAAAAATCAATGTCTTTGAATGTTTTTCCTTTGTTTAAATGGTCGTAATGACTTAATATTTTATAGAAAAGACTCAGCATTATGCTAATATAATAATACAGGCTTATTTTATAAGATGTGATTAGCTATATTATCATGAAAATTTCCATTCAATTTAAAACATAGCCATGGCTTTAGACCTAAAGGAAAATTAGTTAAATAAACGGTTAACAAAGGGAGAAATTTATTTAATTTTGTATAAATTATAAGGGGCTTTATATGAAAAATAAGGAACAATAATATCAGCTCCGATATATATTTGTTGGGTCTTTATAATATAAGCCTAAAATCTATTTTATGTTCACCTCTATCCAACCTGGAAAAATCTATATTATTATCTGTCAGTTGGCCAACCCTTCGGGGCAAGTCTGGTACTTGTCTTGGCTCCGATCAGTAGAGTATCTACTGCCCACATTTTAGATACTTCCCTCTGGGCCTTGTTTGAAAATTCCAATAGATGTTCGCCGCTGTCCGACGGAATACTAGAGTGCCCCACGTGTTTTCTCCCCTGACTTAGTCAGCAGTTTGGGTCGTGTCAATGCGATTGGCATTTAACGAGCTTCATTGCTTATAGGGTTAACATTTTGGCATAAGCACACACCCAGTTTCTATTTTTTCTACTATTTCTGCCAGCACGTGTATCTGTGTCGCCCATCTCTGCTCTGGGGCCCAACTATCCCCGGCTATCTATCTAACTATTGTGAGTACTTGTCATTTAGTTTACTATTTACTGTCACGCTTTTGAGTGCCCCTCGAATGGAAATGGAAATGGAAATGGGCATGGGCATGGGCTTGGGTCTGCGGACGAAGGGGCTTGGTTGAGGTCGAGTTATAACTGGGAAGGGCCGACCAGCCGTCTAGGGGACAGTGGAGATATGGAGAGAAAAGACTGACCTCCGATAATGCCAGTGGGCAGCGGGACTGTTTGGCTAGTGATTCAGGCCATTAGCTTATGGGAAAGTTTATTTATCAGTTTTTGTTCAAATCGCGATAAATAAGCCTCAATAAAGTATTTTTTATTACCCATTATCTAATCCTATGAATCGTATTTACTTTTCTATTAGAAGTACTACAATGTTTCAAGCACATAGTCCATTTCCAAATAGATTTTTCGTTACATTTATTCTAGGAAGAATTATAAAGGAAATATGTAAAGAAGATAAATTTTTTTTTTTACATTTTTGATACACAAATTGTGTTTTATAAGAAAATAAATTAATATTATTTATCTTATCAAATTTCTTTAGTTTTCGGTGAATTTATTGACATATTGACATATTATATATTAGGCATAGAGTGTTCATTAATATATTTAATAATATATATCAATATTTATTTTGTTGTATGCCTTTTTAAAAATTTATTCGTAAAAAGTTATTGTAGAATGGCTCGAGCACAAGTTGCAATAAAACAGGTCTGTCTTTTTAAAGAACCGCTTTCATTTGGTGACCTTTTAGATTCGTAATATAAATATATTTTAGTCTGCTTAACTCAAAGCTTATAAATAATAGTTAGAAAGGCTCCGTCATGATTATTTCCCTCCGCGGATTGTTGGATTTCCATTGGTGATGCCCCAGTGGGCCATTGTTTGTCAAACATCAGGCGGCTCCACCTCCGTGTTTGTTCCGCCTCCAGATCCGATCCTCCACTTCATCCTCCGCTAGTTACGGCTGCTCCTGCTGCTCCTGCTGCTGCTGATGCAGTGCCATGTCAGTTCCAGTTGTCCCATGTCCCATGTCCCATGTCCCACGTCCAGCGATGTGTCGCGGGGAGTCTGGCGACAAAAACGGCGCGTCAAAAGCAAACATTTTGCGCGGCACAGTTTTGATTTATGAGCTGAAATTAAATTAACTGCTGCAACAGCAGCGCAGAAGTGAAGGAATTTAAAGCGTTGAAATGTTGTGTGGTGTGGTGTGTCGTGCCATGTTGGCCTGGTCCGGGTCCTTTGGGCCCACTGACAGTGGCAAAAATGCCAAATGCGGTAGTAGCGGAGGCTGTGAAAATTGCAGGGACACAAGGAAACCGACGTCGTCTGCTCGTTTCATTCCCATTTCGCACGATAAAGTTAATATATATATATTATTTTTTATTGTATATGTATTTCTCTCTCTTTCTCTTTTCTTTTTGTTGTATGCAGTTGATAAAATTATCATTGTGGCCTTTTGGTGTGTCACTGCATTTTGTGTGTTGTTATTTTTTATTTTACCCGTTTATCGGGCATAGCAAAAGAGAAATATGTAAAAAAAAAATACAAAAAACGAATAGCTCCTATCAGCTTTGGGTTCATATCTCTTTTTACCAAGTCCAGACAGTCGTATCATATTTAAAGATATTAGGGAACGGGCTTTTCTGTTTTATTACACATTTTTGAAGGTCTCGTTTTTGCTGAATTCTTCGAAAAATATGAGTAAGAAATTAATGTCAGAGTTATAAATAAATTTTAGGTTTCTTAAACAGAAATGGAAGAAACTTAAATTATATTTTGTTGGCCTGCAGCTAATTTTATTCTTCGAGAGGAAATACTTTTTTACTTTAAAAAAGTTAAATGTCTTCTAAAAACTTAGAAAATCATTGCCCTAAATAAATGTATGTTACCTAAGATATATTTAAGATAAATGTAGTATTTTATTTTTATGGCATAGCCTCTCAGAGGCCTTTCCAAGCGTCTTTTAACCTTTTTTCTCGGCGCCACGAGCATCTTTTAGCGCTCTTTTTAACCTTATCTAACCCCTACTAATTTAGCAGCAATCTTCTCCTTCCTGCGGCTTCTCAAATTACAATTAAGCAATTCTCCCAGTACTAACCAATCAACAGCAAACAGTTTCCATTAGCCGAGAGACAACTTTAGCAATTAGCCAAACCAAAAGTGGAAGCCATTTAGCTGGGGAACATATACACCTATATAGAGCGAGATGGAGCACCCACAATCCATCGTTATCTGTACTGGGCAATTAATTGAAATTGATACTTAGTTAGATTAGAAATAATGTTTGTTAATTTATGACAAGTACTTTCAAGTGGCTCAGCTTAGCTCAGCTCGGGCCGCACCTCGATCAGCCCCAGCCAGCCCTTTTCCCCTCGGAATTAGTCACTCAGAATTGCCGTTCCATATCTTATCGGTAGCTGCTGCTGCGCTCAGTATCTGTATCTATATCTTGATGCTTGCCACATTCTTTTGACATTCGATCTTCAAGTGGAATTATGGAATTTTTCCCTCTTTTATAACAAAGATTTCTGTTAGTTTAAAATAGTTTTTGGGATTTTATTTTTTTTTTTTTTTTAATTATGGCGAGATGTTTGTATACACATGGCTATATGAATACAAATTTATTTCGATCGCATTCTCCACGATTTAATCATTACTTTTGTGTGTTTAATAGTCTTAAGTATATTTATTCTTCAAAAAATTAGATTAGCAACAATAATCGTTAGGGATTCTGCTAATGATAATCATTCATTGGAAAATCACTTGTATTTTAAGGATTTAAAATTTAGCTAAGTTTTTAAAGAATTTTCTTATGAACATAATATCGGAAAGGGAGAAATTCTTGTATATTTTTGTAAATCTTTTACTGATTACTTTAACTGATTTCCTTGTCTAAACATCAGTTATCAAAGTGAAATGTTAGACAATAATCGTTTCTAATGTTACACACATTATAATTTGAAATTCCTCTTTTAATTAGCATAATAA
Organism: Drosophila pectinifera; assembly: GCA_008042775.1. Lineage (NCBI taxonomy): Eukaryota > Metazoa > Arthropoda > Insecta > Diptera > Drosophilidae > Drosophila > Drosophila pectinifera. The sequence goes on along the minus strand of VNKC01004791.1, from coordinate 85,348 downwards.
AATAATAATAATAAAGTAACTTAGATTTCTAAACCATAAATAAATAAAAATAAATGCGTATAAATAAACCCTTTATAGTAAGACTTACTTTCCCACCGCTCAACCGTTGTTTTCCTCATTTTAATGGCGTTTTTTAACGTTTAATACTTGTTTTTAGGTTTTTGTTTTTTTCGGGAACTTTGCATCAGTTTCTTTGTTGTTTTTTGGTCTTCCAAGAGCACGGTATGAAGTTCCTACGAGTTTATAATGTGAACGTAGGAACTCTATACCTCGCTGATGGCAAAAACCAGGTAAAAATATCTCGGCAGCGCGTTTCCCTTTTGCTTTTTCACAAAACTTGAACAACAACCACAGCTCTCAACTCACATACCAGCTTACAGAAATTCCAACTCTTTTTTTATTTTTGTAGTATTTCTCAGTTGTGTTGTTATTCTGTTGATGGGATTCTCTTCTTCATGGGATTTGTGCTGGGGGAATTCTAGCTGGATGATGATGATGACGCCGACGACGGTTATATATGGTTATATATATGGTCCGACCGACCTCCTCCTCCGCTTCTCCGTCGCTTGCTGCTCGCTTGGCAGCTTTTTAAGTTTTTTTTTCTGTTTTTTTTTTCTTGGGTTTGGTTTCGGCGTTTTTGCTGGATCAACTTTTTGTTAGATTGAATTTAAATAATTTTCAAATCATTATTAATAATCTGGAAATGTTCCAGTTTATTTTTTCCTTGGGAATTATTATGAGTTAAAATATACAATCATTTCAGAGTGTTATGCCAAATATAGATGTGATTTCTGTGGAAAGTTTTCGGGCTTTTAGCGGACTAATTTATTATTCTTTTTTGTTGTTTTTCTTGGAAATTTATTAGAGGAAGTTGTTTTTGCAAGGCGAATAATTTCGGTTATTTTCTTTGCTTGTTTTTAATAGGATTCTTTGGAATTTAGGATCACCAATTTTGTGGTAAGGGATTGATCATTTTTATGGAAATTAATTATTAATTTTTAACTTGTTTTGATAGACATTTTCTTTATGGATATTATTCCTGTCCCATTTATATTTTCTATAGAAGTTTTACTATTAAAATAGACTTTTTCATTTAAATTTCGACTACATTTTTGGTGACTTCTTAGCTTTGACTTGTTAAGTATTTTGTTTCTGTTTTATTTAGGATTGCTTCATTAAGAAATTTTACTTGGCGTTTGGTCTAATAAAAGTTTAATTTTTAGATTTGGCCTTTTCCGGTTTAGTTTGAATTTATTTGGTTTAATTATTTTGTTTCGTTTATCCTTTATCCGCTTTATGTTTGCCGTATTTCTTTTAGTTTTTAGACAATTTGCATTTTTTTTTTTATAAATACTCGTTTGATTTCTATTTTCCGCTGTTATCTTAGACATTAATTTGTTTTCTATTTAAATTTATTTCTTTTTTTTTAAGCACTGAAGTTTTTTACGAATTTTCTGTCAAGTCACGCGTTTTGCGAAAAGCCCGAGAAAAAGCCACGGAGCGTTTTTCTAGCGTTCGATGCGCGATTTCGGAGCTCCGAAACCGAAATGAAAAAAACGCAGCGAAGTCGCGCAGAAAATAACTCGAAGTGCGACGATGTTGGACGCAGGCAGCAGCGTCAGCCGAGGCAGAGGCAGCGGCGACGGCGGCGACAGAGGCAGCGACAGCGACTGCAGCGTTTGATCGCGCGACTTTAAACGCGCGCAGAAACTTCGGCTAAAAGTTGCGAGGGGCAGAGAGATCTGGTGTGTTTGTGAGTTGTATGTGAATCTCCTTAGTGTGTGTGTGTGTGTGTCTTCGCTGCCAACTGCGACGGCGACGGCAAAGGCTATGGAAACAGCGACGTTTTACCGCTATCAATCGATAATCGCCAGATTAGAAAACGCGTCGACTTTACGTTCACTTGTGCACGTAAGCAGCGCTACAAGTGCAACACACACACAAACACTCACGCTCTGCTATACATATGTACATGTATATATGTATGTATGCCGGACCGATCAAGTAATTCCAGTTTTTCCACCACTAAAGTTTTTACCGTTAGCACAACCGAACGGTATAGCCGACAAAACGCGAATGAACAAGCACGCGCTGCTTTGGTTGGCTGCTGCCCTCGTCGTCGCTGTCGTGGTGGGTTTCTTTGCCGTTGCTGCTGGTGGTGGTTTTCTCACCGTGGTGACTTTGCCGTTGCATTTGTCGCTTTGTCGCCCAACAAGAACAGCAACAACGAATGACGCAAGCAGCGGTGAAAGCCAACGCCGCTGCCTCGGCCAGCTTCGCTGCCAGCGCTGCAGTTTTATTTTTTACTCTCTCGATTTTTTCCTCTTCGTTTTTTTTAGGTTTTTTGCGTGGGCGCCGCACGCGTTGGCAACTCAATTAATAATACAACGCGACTTTTAATTAATGAAACAATTAAAAAGTTATCCCGCCAAAAAAGGGCAACGAAATAAAATAAAAAATTAAATATATAAACAGAAATAAAGAAATGCGGGGCATTTCAAGGCCAGCGGCAGCCAGTAAATAACTCAGAAACAACAACAGCAACAATACGGAGTTCGATGATCTGTTTACGATTTTTTCTCTTCTTTTATTTTTTGTTTTTCGAGCGGCATCATCATCATCGCGTTGTTGTTGTTGCTGGGTTGGTCGTTGCCTTCTCTGGAAAAAGCAGAAAAGCAAAAAAAAAGTTTAAAAAACGAGGCAGAGATACGCTGAAAACACACAGCTAAGGGGAAAATAATGATAGCCTCCCAGACGATTCTTGAAAGAAATTCCAGCCACAAACTCTGATAATCATACATAAAAGTTAAAACAACCAAAAAGAAAACCTTTACCTCAATTTTGTTCGTAATTAACATTAAAACATAAGAGAAAGACTTAAAAATGTTCACCCTCAGAGTATACTTCTTTAGTATTACCGATTTTAATTTATTTTGCTAAGAAAAGTAGGTTTAATTTAAATAATAAAAATTAGAAGTAAAATATGTCCACAAATAACTATTTTGACCATAGAAAAATCATAGGGTTTTGTGGTTTAACGATCGTTGTGAAAAATCTGCAAATTTGTCTTAAAAAATAATACCATTTTAGAGGAATATTTGTAATTTTAATGGGAATTTTTAAATCTTGATTAGAATAATATCTGTCCTACTATCTTTTTAAATGATATTCTTGGTATAAACATTTTTTTTTAAATAAATAAAAGCTCAAAAAATCCTAATTAAATTTTTATCTCATGATTTTTCACCCAAACAGCCCCTAGGTAATCAATTGTTCAGGCAAAAATTTATATTTTGCGAAGCCAAAATCATATAATTCTAGAAACCTGATAAGAATAAAAGTTGTGAAAAAATTGACTCGAAAAATTCACTATAATTATGACATTCACTGTGCGTGAACCTCTCGCTGCTGCCGTCGCAGCCGCGTCGCAGTCGCTGTGCGTATGTACAGTAGCCTGTGTTCAAGTGTATTTTCACAGATATTTATCTAGATACGCGCGACGAGCGCGCGCTTTTTTGTTGCTGCCTTCTTTATTTACCGTAAGACTCACGAGGGCCGCCAAAGCCCCCTCTCTTAAAAAAAGGTAAACATTCAATTTACAACAACGCCGCCGCCGCCGCACACGACTCTCCAAATGCCTAAAGCAAGAAAAAGAACAACAAAACCCGATAAAACCCAACTAAAGATATGGCAAATACCGGAGATCTACAATAGACCAAAATCTTCGTCATCGCAGCAAACGTCCATTTATGATTAGAATATGCTTCGTGTATTTTTGCCTCTTTTAGCCGCGACGCCGAAATATTTTTGGCGCCTTTTCTGACCTTTTTTTTTAGCCTCTTTCTTATTTTGCTGTTGAGTTTTTGTTTCTTTAGAGCCCGCAGTGTGATTAACACCTGAAAACGCGCTCTTTCATTATCAATTTCTGGCACGTGTTAACTGCAGCACATGGCAAGGTCAAAAATCGCCAGAGAAATGTACGAGTACATATAGTACCTCGATCGTAAATAATCGTAAGAATGCAATCGCAGAGTGTACGAAAAATTTAGCGTTTATTTTTGACTCACAGTTTTTTTTGGGGAGGGGGGCTTTGTTGCTTTCCGCTTGAAAAAAGCATAATAAAATGTTAACAATAGAGTGAGAGAGAGAAAGAGAGTGAGAGAGAAAGAGAGCTAAGCAACAACCTGTTTCCAAGCAGCTCTGACTTTTGTTAATTCTTCTACAGTGGAGACTCTATTATAGTTATTATAAAGGGTTTATTCTTTGGGTTCATATCTTGCTAATTATAATGACATTTTATTTGTAATAATTTTATTTAAAATTGAACTAAAAATAATTCTGAGTTTGAAAACTCAACATGTTGCTATCGTTTTCAACAGCATGTTTTCGATTTACGGCCTTAAATGTTTCTCCATAACGGCTAAAAATCTTCTTTCGATGTAGATATATCACAGAATAATCATTTTTTCGCTTTGAGGTCAAGTTTTATGGATCATATCTAAGCCGTAATGCGAGGTATGGGTGTATTATAGAAATTCCAGAATATTAAATGGTTTTTATTTAAGAAATGTTAAATCTAAAGGGAGTTCACCGTGCTCAAAAAAAGCAGTGTACGTTTTTTCTTTTCGCTTGGCTGGGTTGCCATTTCGGTGCGTTTTTGAAGGTCAACTTTTGGTTTTATTTCATGTTTTCTCCCTCTGTTTAATGAGCTTGAAAGAGTTGATTTTGATGTTTTGACGGTTTGCTTTGGGTATTGCTGTCAGCCAGGGAGAATCTGCCTAAAGTCATCCGCACTTGCGTGTAGTTCCAATGTTCCTAAAACCGCCAAAGTACAAAAACATGTCCAACAAATGCTCGACAAGCAATTTTGGCGGCCAGAACAAACACGCCACACAAATTTTGAGAGGCACAAATAAAAATAAAAAAATCGAAATATACAAGAAGAAAAAAGCTGGGAAAAATACAGAAAATTCACAAGAAAAATGTGTCAAAGCCGGCAAAGCCGAAACAAAAAGACAAAGACAAATGCGGCATGTCTTGAGGTACATGAGCAGCGATTAGCGACAATTTCTGCCCAGTCATAGCTTGATAAAGAGGATAGAGATACAAATTTATACATAAAAGATATATATGAGATATAGACTCGGAGATGGACAGTTGGAGATGATGCGATGATGCAATCGCATTTAATTAACAAGTGGAAGACCTCTGCTTGGTGGCAGGTTCCTTCTCTCTTGACCAAAAACGAAGAATGGAAAAAAACGAGAGATGAACATAAATTTCAAATTTATGACTGCCACTTGAACACACACACACACACGAAAGTATGGACACCTTGACAGGGCCCCTAGATTTATGAGAGGCCCATACAATTCATACATCAACAGTTCTTTTCATAATCTCCCCACAGAATGGTTTCTTTTTTTTTGTACCATTTTATTATTTCTTTTATATATTTTTTCTCAATAATAGAAGTTGGAAAATATTATAATTTCCCTTCGTTCCATTCAAATAAATCTTGGGCATTGCGTAGGCGCAGCGGCAACGAACAAACACACACAAAATCATTTAGGCCACGCCCTGTTTTCTACGGTTTTTTTAGGTTCATCCAAGAGCCTCATGAATTTCAATGAAATTTATGACAATAAATCAGATGGGCCTGGACTGAAACGAGCCCAAAGTCTAACCAAATTTTTTAAAGTTGTTTTCGGTAACTCTTTGGCAATCCAGAAAGGGTTTGTTACACGTTACGGAAAATGTGGGAAATCATTTGTTGAATAAAAGTAGGTTTCAATTTACTTAAGTCGTATACATTTTTGGAAATACCCTGGAAATTTTTGGAAGGAAATTATATCAACGAAAAATCTAACCTGAGGTTAACAATTTTAACCTCTGACTAAAAATAATGATTAACACAAACTATGTAAGAACCATTTATGAATCCGACGAGATGAAAAACTTAACTTAAGTTATACCTTAAATTGTATTGAATTCTATTACTATAAATTTAACCTGATATTAAAAATTTGACCCTTGGTTAAAATGTTGATTAGCGTATGTCGAATAAGAATCACTTAAAAATCCGATGGGATTAACAATTTAACTACTGAACAATATCTTGAGCATAAAAAATTAAAAAAAATATAATTCAACCACCGCAAAGTTAACCTGATTTTTTAAATGTAACCCCTGGTTCAATAGTTTGTTTAAAATAATTTATGTGACAACCGTTTTTGATGCCTTAGAACTGAACAACCTTTAATGAATATAAATATATCTACGAGAAGATATCTTTTTTTCCCTGCCTGGTTAGAGTGAAAGAGAGAAGAGGTAGAGTCTGAAAATGTTGCCTTGGTCTCTTATCTCTCGCTCATTCACACACAGAGATCTGTGTCAGCAGACAAACTTTTTTTGGGCGAAAAGTTTGTGGCACACTTTTTCCCTTCAGCGTTTTTTTTGTTATATTTTTTTTTTTGATATTTTGGGGGTGCCGCAAGGCGACGCCTACAATCATGTGTGAGTGTGTGTGCGAAGGACAAACATGGCTGTCAAACTCAAAGAGTCCTGGCCAAGAAAACCACCACAGCCACAGACAGGCAGACAGGAAGCCACCTCACACATGGGACATACGTATGAAGAGAGGAAAGTTATGAACTACCCACGAGGCCAAAGGCAACAAGAATTGTAACACATACATGTGTGTGTGTGTGTGGCAGAGAGGGAGGAAAATGTGTGGGAAAAATCGGGGGTGACTTTCCCCCGGTATCACTTATTGATTATTGTTTTCCCCGGCTGAAAATCCGCACGAGGAAAAGTCAGGAAATTGGGGAGAGTGACGCATTTCGCTGGCGCCGTCCCTTTCGCACATTGCGTGCCTATTTAACATTCAGATGCCTTTCCTCTTTCCGTATTTTCTCCAGGGGAAATGTCTCATAAATATGATTTATACACAAAAACACACATACCCGAGCAAGTTACACATATAATTGCATGTACAAATCAGATATATAAAAACTGTGTTGTATATTTCGGTGTTTTTGCTGTGGCTTATTAAGGCCCCGAGATCTCACCCACTTTGAAGAGCCCTCCGCCGGATTGGGCCAGTTGAGGAGGTGTCTCGGGCACTCTCGAGTGCAGTATTAACAAAACTGCAAACCGAAGGCAAACACTTGCCGCCAAAAATAACCGATATGTGTATCGGAGCTGCGGAGAACAACGCTCCACTCCCTCAGTTCAATCGAGCATGTCAATCATATGACGGACAAAAAGCAGATTGAAAATAAAATTGAATATAAATTCATTTGCTGCCTTTTGGCTTTGGCTTGGGCACTGTCAGAAAATAATAGTGAGAAGTCTTAAAAGTTCTTAAAAATAACATCATTAAAGAGAGGAACATATTATGATTCATTTAAATAGGAAAGGTAGCCTAAGGCATGTTAGATTACCTATTTTAAACAATATTCTCTTGGTATATTTTGCTTTTAATTTAAATAATTAAAATTGTGTAATTTATTTTAATATTTTAAAGTAAGATTTTAAGTACGGATTGTGGAAAAGCATCATAAATTACTCCGATAAACCGATATTTGTTTCAGATCTCTAGCCAAAAGGCTTCATCTCTTCAAATTAAATTTTTTACCATAAAGTTCTTTAAATTTTCTTTCTTATGCAAATATGATTATAGTGCAAATCTTTTTCCCCAAGTGTACTTTGTTTGTTTTGCAATTGAAAGTCAATTGGGCAGAGTTCGTTTTATTATTTTTGAGACTGAATTTTTGGATAACTTTTAGCTGGCCTTTCCTGTCCTGCGGTTCCTTCATGTAAATGCAAATTCACGCAGCTGCCCTGGGTATCCCCCTCCCCTCTGCTCCGCCCCTCTGGGCTCCTGCCCCTCATCTCCTTTGTTCCTTTCATGCATTTTAGCAATTTGCAAATTTACAAGTTGCACACACAAGAGTAAAAGAGAGAGACGCGTGCATGTTTAATATCAAATTATGAAGCGGCGTTTTACCCTCATCCGGTGCTTCAGCGTCCCCCGCTAACCCTACAGCCATCCCTGTACTGAGATAAAAAAATTAAGGAATAAATTAATAAATTATTCATTTAAGCAGAGACAGGTACTGATGGTGTGAACCTTAAAAAAATATAAAATATAACTAATTTCCTAAGAGGCGGGTTTTTATAGAAACACTTTGAGATAGATGTTATTTTCCTAATTTATTTTTTGCTGTGCTGTAACTGGTTGGGAATTATAGGTAGTAATATTCGATAACTTCTATTACACTTATCTGACAATAAATCTGGAATATTTAACGAGTTGGCTAAGATATATATGAGCCACTCCCATCAATTGTTTCAGGAAAACTAATTCACTTCACTCCTCTTTAAATAAAAATCTATTTCCTAAACTACTCTATAATATATATAATATTTAAAATATTATTTGAATTATTATTTTCGAGCCCCTTTCTCACTGTGTACACACACACCCCCTCACCGTCACTGTGATTGTGCAGTTTTGTGAAGTGCGTTGGCAACATTTGTATGCAAATTGCTTTTGGCGAGTGCATGTGCAACATGTTGCCTTTGTGGTGCCTCCCAGCTCCTCGCCTATGCTGAGTTTCGGGCACCGGGTTCCGGGTTCCAGGGGAGGAGTGGCAGTGCACTGTTCTGACGTTCTGACTTTGACTTCCACTTGGGTATCGACTGCCGCCTGCCGACTGCCTGCAAATAAAGAACGCATTGAGTTTTATTAGTTTTTGATGATGCTCATAAAACGACGCGACGGCAGCGATGATAAAAATCAGTTTGCTTAAGTAAAGTGAGGCATTTAGGGGGTTGAGCGGAGTAGAAAACGAAGGAAGAGTTGAATTGATTGTTCGAAAGTAAGCGTTGCTAAAATGCAATAAAAATAAAGTGAGCTCACTCCCTTTGCCTTCTGCCTTCTGCCTGCTGCCTTTCAGTCTTTCTGCCATTTGATGGCGTTGACAAGTGGCCCTGGGTTGTGTTTTCCCTGTGCCAGGTTTATTGGGCCTGGTTCTGGGCTGGATCTCTCTGGGTATCTCTATGCCTCGATCTCAGAGTCGATGGACCTGTAACGGCCTCCGCCTGCGGATATACTCTCTCGGATTACACTCCCTCCGGCTGGGCATGATCGGCCATAAAATCCAGTGGAAACGCTGCATTGCAATAGTTTCCTAAACTTTTTACGATCTAACCTATTTATGCAGCTTTTGCTGCCCTAGGGAATCGAAGATATAACAGACTTGGGATTAAGATCGAGGAGTAATAACATTTTTTTATTACGATTTTATTTATGCAGTAAATATGCAATTTAGATGCCACTCCCTGAAAGTAGATCACGATCACTAATCCATAAAAAGTGTTTATGGGCACTTAATGGAGAAAAAAGTTTTTCCTTCAACATCCGGATTTTATAAGGTTGAGAAGGTTTTTTCTTAATAAAATTAAAATGTTATATACATTTTTGAGAAACAAAAACAAAGAGAATTCCTTTAAGTATTCCCTTGCCTGTTTCCAAGACCAAAATCAGGTTGCCCCATCATCATCAAGGACAGTTCACTGTCCCCGAATAATGATATAATGATAATGACTGCCGGTCGTCCAGTCCAGGGGCTGCATGTCACACATCGTAATAATTACGGAGGGCTATTGATGGGCCTCTCGTCTGCCTTGCATGTACCTTTCGGCCATAAGGTGCGAAAGGAGAGGCAGTGGTACTCCCCGGTGGCAGTGCCTTATAAACAATTACGATAATAGCGACCCAGCGTCCGTCCATAAGAACTATAACGTTTAATGGACTTTTAGCTAAATTAACAAAACCCACAGTGGGTCAGAGAGAGGCAGCCGCAACGCTAATCGCCGACCGACCAGACGCGCCCCTCTTTCGCATTTGTGTGGGTTTTGTGTTTGTGTTTGTATTTCAGTGTGCTAGTGCACCGCCTAATGACACAACATTTCATTAAAAATAATTTCACCAAACATTTGACGTATTACGTGCAATTGGCATTTCTAATGGCAAAACCCGAGCACACACTGACAGATGTAGATAGGTCGGCTTGCCGCTATCGCCATCTCATTCTGCTTCTCTTATAGCTATCCCTGTCGGGTTATTACACGGCAAAAATAAGTTTTAATATTTTATACCTTTACCTATAATATAAAAAAATATATTCTCCTTACAACTTCCTTTATTTTATTGAAAACTTTGATAGAATTGATATCTATGAGACTCTAAAACTTAAAAAAATCCTTTAAATAAATCTAGTCTGGGTAATTACTGTCATTTTTCTCTGTGTAATAATTTTGTTTGCTTTGTTGTCGCGCTTGTTACAGCTTAGTTAGCTCGTTTTAGTTTCATTTCAATCTTATCTCCGCGAAATCGCCGTTAAAGGTTTTTTAATTTCCAATCGCGGCGGCACAACCGCTTAATTATAGTACCCGATGTAAATAGCAATAAAAAAAATATATTAATTTACTTGTAGATCTCTTATCGGGCTTTACAAGCCTAAAACCATTTTCCCAGCATATTATTTAAGCAAACCTGTTTTCGAGGAACACAAAACAAATCTGTGAACTCCATTAGGCATCTTGCGGATAAAGCCATTTTTGCGAGTTGCTGTCAATCAAGTGTCAGTTGGGAGAAGCCATCAACAATATCGAATTTCTGGCCTCAGCAAACGAATTAAATTGCGAGGAAAAACTAAAAGTATCTGCGTGCTAATCACGCAGCTCGTAATGATGTTGTTGCATTCGCTGATGGCTAATTTTAAACAAGTTGAAGTTTGCTGGGTAATATATTTTAATTTATGCTCGGCTGGCAATACTTTTGGCCAGGCTCTCGCTGGCACGCTGTAAAATAGCGCGTAAATAAACATTAATTTTAATTTAATGAATTAAATTCCAACAGAGAGACTGAGAGAGTGAGAGTCCACACCAGGGTGACTCACTCACTGCTCCACCAGCACCAGCACCAGCAGCAGTGTCGCGTCAGTCGCCTTGGCACAATAAATAAATATGTAAGAGGTTTCCCTGGTCGATTATGCGCATAGTGCAAGTGTTTGCCACACATTGTCTATACAGGCGATATATATATAAGTTTGTGGCTATATAGTACAGCTGATGCCTTGCACAAATGCTAATGCACAGCGCAGAGAGCGCAGAAAGTTGTTGTCATTCATAGAAAGTGTCAATGCAGTTCATTGAGGAATTAAATGAAACTACATCGAAAAGGTAGTAATAATTCTTTGGGGATATATATTTCCGCATGTAGATTTCTCCACTGCCTTAATTTAAATCCCAGCCGTAAATTTCAATTGTCCCATCTCCATGCTGGAATCTCCATTAAATTTCTCCGGTAAATCAATGTGGGATTCTGCTGTCTAATTGATTTAGTCACTTGATTGGCTCTCCCTATAAATTAGTCGGCACTCTCTGGCTCATTAAATCAAAGCCACCACTGCAATAATGCAGCATAATTAAATATGCAACCAAAAACTATGTACAATTAAATTAAGCCCGGCTTTGTTGCCGTTGCAGCAGAGCTACCGTTGATGCTGATGTTGCTGTGGGCTTATCAAGCCATGCATCGCCTGTTGCAGGTTGCAGGTTGCTGGTTGCAGGTTGCTGGCTGCCAGTTGCCAGGTTGCTAGTTGCTGGTATTTCCTGTCAGAGATTTTGCATAAATAATTTTTGATAATCAAAGTTTGCGACGGCCACATAAATTTAATTAGCGGCATATGTTGCATTTAATTAAGCAGTAAGCTCACTGAGGGCGCTGAGTGGGGACGACGGACCACGGACCACGGACTTGGCTGACTTAGTGCGTTGTCTAACTTTTGTTGTTGGCGTTGGGTTGCTGCCGCTTGCCGCTTGCCGCTGCTTTAATTAAAATTCACACGATGTGAAATGCTCATTTCGTAGGCCAACTGCGTGCCTCGGTTCGTTTGCCATTATTGCAACTCTCGTATTTGTATCTCTTTTTTGTATTATTTTTTCCTGCCTCCCCTTCATGATTTTGTTGCGGCCAACGCTGCATTATTATTATAATTTTTCGCCGTTGTTTTCTATTTTATTTGTGTTTTTTTGTTGCTTTTTCTCCTTGCCAGCTTGCATTGGATTGCATAAGCAGCCTGTTGCTGCCGCTGCCGCTGCTGCTGCTGCCGTATTTTTCTAATGCAAACGCATCGTGTGGATGGTGCATATGCGGCATGCATAATTAGCAGCCTCGCAGCTCTCTACACTGGCATTTGGATTTTCATTTTTATTCATTTATTGCCAACAATAAATTTGTAATCAAAAAATAGAGAGGAGAACAGTCTGCCTCTTGCTCTCCTCGCTTTAATGAGCCATTAAGCTTTAGATTTCTGTGCTTAGATACGCCCCAACTCGCTGCCCATTTCCTCGAATCGAATTAAGTTATTAGATATGCTTCAGCTGGATAGCATAGAAATGCTCTTGGAGAACACACCACACACCGAACACACACCACGGAAAGTCGTTGGGAATATATATGGATCAGATATGGCAGATGCAGTTAGGCGAAATTGTGTGGCACGCATCTAAATGAGGCAAAGATATGGCTATCTGATTGGAGATACATTTAAGCTCTAGTTTTTTACTGTGCCAATTGCATTTTCAGCTATTTAAATGCTTAAATATGTATATTATTCTTTACTAATTACTTATTATCTAATTCTTTTATTTTCAGTGATTAATTTGTGCAAATTTGTATTTAAAATCCGGTGAGTGTGTCATTTTTTAATTTTCTACCATTTTAAATAATATATATTATTATTCAAACTCTAAAAGTGAATTCAATATTCTTTTTATTATATTTTCTTGGTAAAAGTTTGTAAAATCAGATAGTTGGCTAGCAATTCCCATGTGTTTTCCTTGGTAAAAGTTTATAAAATCCATACCAAACATATAGCTGCCTGAAAAAGTGAGCTCCCCATGTGATTTTCCCTTGAAAATACTTTTTCCTATACGAAGAACTCCCTCTGCGCCAGTCATTCCGCCAACTGACAGCTATTTAATCCAAAGCAATCAGTCCGACAGCCGAGAGAACTTCATTAAATATTTCGCCACAATTACGAGCAGCCCAAAAAAATAGAAGAAAATATAGAAAAATTGTGGCAAATATTTTAGCGCTTGATTTTCAACTGTCAAAGTTGTTTATTCCCCCGCTCGCCACTTTCTGTGTTTGTTTTAGTTAATTCCAGAGACAGAGCGCCAGAGAGCGTAGAGTTTTGTTTGCGGAATGTGTTGCATGTGAAGATTTGAGCTCGAACCGGGTCTAAAAAGTAATAATAAAATAATCAACAACTAAACATGAATTGTATTACAAATAGCAGTTAGACAGAGTAAACAACGGGGCGGGCGGGCTGTGGTGTGGCGACGGAGACCCGGCAGACGGTATGACGACAACACACATATGCGAGCGTGGAGAGAGAGTAGCTGGGTGTGTGTGGGGAAGAGTAGCTGCCAGTGCCCGTGTATCTGCGAAAGTCATGCAAACTAACTGTCAGACTGATAGATAGACGGTCGGAACCAGAGCGGCCAGAGCGGCCAGAGCAGATAGGAGCCGAGCCGAGCCGCGCCGGCGATAGGGAGAGGTGGGCGCGAGGGCACTTTCAGAGACAACAGGCAAACAAATAATAATAAAATAATAATTGTTTGTCAACATTCGTTTAGCATGTGGTCTGGTCCCCTGGCCCATACAAATACGAGTGCACTGAGCATTTCTATTGATTGCTTTAATTCAATAAAATGGGGAATATTTTGTGTTATTTATATATCTATTAAATTTTTTCTCACAGAGCGTATCTATTGACTGCTTCATTTTAAAAAGGTAGGAAATATTTTATATTATTTATATGTCTTTTTTATAATTGAAATTACTATAAAAATCTCTGTATTTATATGGTAAATTTAATTATAAACAAATGTTTATATTTATATGGTAAATTCAATTGTAAAACATATATCTAAAATATGTATTTACCATATAAACTGAGTTATTTATAAACACTTTAATTATGAACACAAAATCGATATATAACGCTGGGCTTTATTATTAAAAATATATTTATAACCCATAGGCAACCTTCTCAGGGTTCCCAATTTCCATTATTATATTTAGTAAAGCCTAAATAATACATAAGAAATATTATCCTCCTTTTATTTGGAATTTTAAAGACATTTTAGTTTACTAAAATATTTAAAATAATATGTATATATTGAAAATTCTTTTTCCCCTTGTGTATTTATGGAAAGACAGGAGAAAAAAGTAAAGAAATAACCGAGAGAGAACTCAACTGAACATGTGGAAAAAGGGGTGTAGTTGTTACAATTGACAATTGTCTGCATTTTGGCATGAAATGTCATATGGACTAGAGGTAGATGGCATGGTTTCCATTTAAACTGCGTTTTGTGGTCGCCAAAAAGGCGACCGGCCGGGGGAGGGCTGGCAGGAGAGGGGAAAGGGCATCGGACTTGGAATCGTCGTCATGTTGGAAATTTCTGTTTCAACTGGCAGTCAGCACGTCATTTGCTTATTCAATTTCATGACACGTGAATGCTTGAATGAATGTTGCGTGTGCCTCGAAACCTGGAATAATCATTCTCCCACCGCCGGCGAATGCGACACCAGCAACTCTGCGATAATTGATGATAAATGTTGTATAATTTGACAAACCCAGCTAACAGAAAAAGTATACCGAAGAAAACCCCCCGAGGAATGGGTAGGGACCATATAGGTGGTATGCTGCCACCGGCAATTATCGCTTAAAAAGCATTTCCAAATAATTACACCGCCAAACGGGAAATTCTAACGCAAGCCGGGAAACAACAAACAGGGAAAAGGAATGACAGAAAGAATTATTATAATAATATGCAGTTTAAAGCATATTTCACCTCGGACTCTTAGCTGGGTGGGCGTGGCTGTCGCGTAATGATGGGAATAATATGCATATGGGATATATGGCGCCCACAGTGCGTTCCAGCACTATAAGTTACTACAATCAGGCAATGTAAACTTATAAATATCTCGAGCTTGGTAGTAAACAATATGTTCTTTAAGATAAGATAGTGAAAATGCAGAGGCTACCAGAAAAACAATTTGCAAGTAAATCTGATTGCATTTAGTATAATTCTTGGAATAAATAGATTTTACTAACATTTATTTTTGTTAAGATGTTGATAATATTTTCCATTCCTTCTAGTAATAAAATCTGTTAAGATACCCTATAAATACGTCCTCCACTGTGCTTGGTGAGCACAAATTACTCGGGCAGTTTGGGTCACTCGACCTCTTTTAAGGAGGGTTCGGGGAGCAAGATGAGGGGCGGCCAAGCCTACCCCTCTATCAATGAGCTATTATTAAAATTACGCATACGACATGTTCCATTGATTCGTTTTGCCTCAGAATTTGTATGCTTCTTTTATTTTGTATCGCAATTTATAAATAACTCCTAAGGCAGAGAAATGAGAGCACCCAGAGAGTGTCGATGAGTAATTGCCTCATAAAAATTATGTGGAAATTAATTTTTAGTGTTTTTTTTGTCTCTCTCTGCCTTTGCACTGCACCTTCCATCTCTTTCGATCTCTTGCCTATTCCTTTCTATATATTTTCATGCTTATTTGCCTTTCACTCTCTCCCTCTCGGTCTTTCCGCACTCGGTTCTTGGCTGGCTATTTTTAGAAGTGGCCAACCGAAAATATTGAAATATGAATGCAGTCACTGCATCTCGCTCCGCATCTTCCCGCTGCGTCGTCGGCAGGGCACTTGTCGTCCATTCCACCTGCCAAAAAATTTATGAAAAAAGCCCCACAACGCGCCTGACACTTTTAGCCCTATTCTCCTGCAGCTCCACGCTCTGGCTTTTACACGGAAAAAAATGAATTTCAATTCGGAAAGTTACCTCACGGGAAATTATTCCATTGATATATTGGAAATATATATATCAGTATAGTTTATAAATTAACTTATTTTATTGGTAAAATTGTGGATTAGTTAATGAATTTAGTTGTGTTTATGTTGAGTTGGTGTTGTTGAAGTTGTAGTGACTTTCTAATGTCGAAAATCAAATATTATATGTTTCACTTGCTTTTATCCTGGCAATATATTTATTATCATTAAAGTGAAGTCACTCTACAGATTATTGTTGAATTTGTAGTGTTTTATTGTAATAAGTTTGTTGAGTTGTTGAAACTTATTGAGCTTAATTCCTGCTTGACTGACTTGTTTTTGTATAAATACATTCAACAGTAGATAGGATTGCTATTTAATTCACTTTTTTCACTAATCCCCCGTTCATGTTGCTGATGTTGAAGTATATATCTTTTTTTCCTGTGCACGCGTTTTGATATTTTTGGCTGGCTTCAAAGTCGTCCGCGTGTTACGTATTAAAATTAGTATGCAATATTTTTGTTTCAAATGAGGGACAAAGAGTGAGAGAGAGAGAGAGTGAGAAGAGGTGGAGAAGTTCAGGTTGCGCTTTTCCCCTTTTCCCAACGCCACAAAACCCCCCTCTTTATTCCACAACTGAGTGTGCGTTTATTTTTGAAGTGTTGAAAATAAACCGTAAATAATCGCGTCGCTCGGGCAGCTTTACAATCAATTCACTTGCACACATGCTCGGCTATATATACCCGATGGATATGAGTATGCACGTCTATATGCGTTCATAAGTATCTGTGTTTATATTTATAACAAGTTGCTTGCACCCGTCCAACCAAGCAGAAGCGAAAACAGAAAAAAAAACTGAAAAAATTATAAATAAAAATAAAGCAGAAGCAGAAGCCGTAGCGGCAGCGGCAGCGGCAGCAGGGCAACAAATTTAAAAATTATTGGTAATAAAAATCCACCTTCACTCCCCCTTCGCATTATTATGCATCGTAAAATCTTGATATTTAATATATGTTTTGAGTGCGCCTCGCTTTTAGTGTGACTTTAAATATTCAAAAATGAATTATATAAGTGTGCATAAGTTAGCGTTTAAGTGATCACAAAACTGACATTTAGACGCCCCGCCTCCGCAGGTGATCTGTCGCCACAGGAGGGGATGCTGTTGACCCCCCAATATGGACCAGATGATTAACCCAAAGATGGTTTTTATATTCATGCAATTAGCTTTTTATTGGCTTGCTTTAGTCGGATGCCATATCTGTGTTTTTTCGGGTAGATGTTCAGGTGGCGACGACACAGACTGGAACTAATTAGGGCTATAAATTCTTATAGGAATAACTAGTTTCATTTGTGAGCTGTTAATCGCTTGTATTATTATATTTTCATAAAGAAAACTTCACAGACTTCCAGTTTAAAAAAATATATAAGATCTTGACAACAATGGAAACTTGATTTGGTTATATTTTAAAAGTAAAGTTTATTTCTTTTTCATATGTAAATAAGGCCAAGATTTTTAGGGTTATTGTTTCATTGAAGATTTGTAGATAATAATGTATTTAAAGACTGTTTTATTTTCTTTCTGTATACAATCATTCCTCAATGGATCTAAGAGGGGTCCCCTCTCTCCAGCTTGTCTTGAACCTTTATTAAATTAATTTGGGAGTTTCCCAAACAGATGGATGGCTTACAGCTATACAAGGGACAAGTAAGCTCTCTCTTCGCTGACCATTTGGCCTTTTCCGGTTGGACATTATGTTGTCTTTTCTGTTTTTTTTTTATGACAAATTGTCACGAGTGCATTGATGCAAAAAACTTAAATGAAGCGACATGCTGTTGAAATGTCTGAACCGCCTTTTTCGGCCCTAGACATGGCATGGCCTGCAGATACGGGGAATACAGATACAAATTCAGCCACAGATACGGGACAACAACAGAGTTGCGTGCACTTGCAGATACTCGAACGGGGGCTGTGTATCTTTCGGGCAGCTCGTCGTCACTCGCATACATGATATATATCAACAGAGAGCACAATAATGCGAACGGGTCCGATGTGGGACCTGGAAACTAATATGGCTGGCTGGAGGACGTTACCCAGAAGTAGTGACTAAGCCCGCAGCATGGCCTAATATCCCCTCTCGGGCTCCGGCTTGGTCTCGGTCTCGGTTCACCATAAACAAAAATGTCTGGGACTTGGCTCTCGGATTACAGGGCCAGAAGCAATTGAAAACTGAGCTTGACAGTTTTTCGTTTTCTGCTGCGTTTTATTTTCAGTTTATGAATTGCCAAAAAAAAAAGGAAAAGAAATTGAACCTGCGCCTGGGTTTGGCACTGGGAAAAAATAAACTAAGCAATGGGGTTTTTATTGTTGATTAATTAAGCTTTTAATTAAATATTTATCTGCTCGCTAGTATCTCAAACTCTTATATTTTATTTAAGAAAACATTCTCTGTGAAGCCTTGCTGACTGTGAAAGTTTCCAATCAATTCTGGAACCTATTGAATGTGAAACCCTTTAACTGCAAACTGTTTGAGGGAGAAAGTCAGGCCTTATTTTCTCTCCGTGATTGTTCCCCTCCCGATATATTTATTTTTGGGGTTTTTCGGGTTTTGTTATATAGCTGCTTACCGTTAGAACGGAGTCTGAGTCTTTGTCTGGAGCATTTGAGGGTCTTCCTGGAACCGTAAGCAATATGCCCAAAAGGGGTTTCGTGGCGCAGGGAGAGGTTCTGTGGCCCAGGGGAGGAGGCAAGGAGCAATTAAATGTGCAACCAGAAATGGCAACAAACGAAGCGAACTCTTCTTTTGTTGCAATAATTCAATTAGCACTCTTTCGGTTTCGTTCGTTCGGTTTCGTTTCATAAATATATTAGCCGGGATCTGTAATTTCCCCCGTTCGCTGCCTTTCTTTATATTTTTTTTAATTAATGTGCAGTTATCATGCAACCCGATTAACAGTCGAGTGCCGTCGCTGCCGCTGTAATTGCAACTTGTTTGTTATTTGTAGCCCAAGTCAGCAGCAGCAGCAGTCAGCCAATAGTCAGCACAGTCGGCAGTCGGCAGTCGGCAGTCGCCTGGCCGCCTGTCACTGACTCTGTTCTTGTTGTTGTTATCTGCCAGGAATGCTAATTATAAGATTAGCGCCGTAGCCCAATCTATGCTCCACTCGCATGGCATATATTATATATATCTCTCCTTTTGGACTTTCCGTTGGCGGAGTGTGTGTGCGAGTGTAGCTGGGTGTCTGCATATCTCTGTATATTTGTATCTCTGTATCTCCATCTGCGGCGCTCGGGTGATAGCGAACACGTACATGACACTTGACAGTGTCGTTGGAGGATCTGGTGGTGATTATTGGTGTATAGTTGGTGTGGGTTTTGACCGTATTTTTGTAGCTTATTTGGTGCTGTAATTCTTCACTCTAATTGCATAACATGTAACCCTTTTAGGGGCTTAGAGATTCTTTAAAACTGTGTTGAAGTATTGGTGAAAATTATAAACTTTTAAAATTTATTGTTGTTCAAGAATTTCCTACTCAAATTTTTGTGTAGAAATGCTTTAATCGGTGTTGGAACGTTTTAATTGGTTCTACAATGCTCAACAACAAAATTGTTGTGTTTTTCCATCATTTTCCCCAACGTTGGTGTATTAAATTCACCATTTCGAAATTGAAGCTCCCGAAAAGTAAACTCTTGTGGTTTTTTCAACAACTGTTGGTGTTGGCAATTTTCTAATTGAATTCCAAACTATATTCATTGCGGTTTTAGGTTTCAGATCTATAGCCTTCCTTGTAACACTGCTCGTTTTAAAACTGCAGCGTTCTAAAACTTTCCCATCATCTGCTGGCCGACCTCAGCCCCCACTGTTCGTATGCGGTTAATCAAAATAATAATATTTTCCAGAACTCTTCACTTGGCAATTGTTTTTCTTGTTTTTCTCTGCCTTTTGTTATCAGCATCAGTCGCTGCTCCTCAGCTCGTCATCATCAGCAGCCGCAAAAACTATGCATCAAGCACATATGCATTCCCAGCATGTACAATGTACAGAGCGGAACATAGATACAGATACTTATGAGCATACGTGTGGATGTTTGTATGTATCTGGGGGATTGCTAGAGGCCTCGGCTGCTCTCCCTGTTTCGTATCTGTCGTGTGCATCTCTTGAACTATCAATTTAAATGTCAGTTTAAATTGTAGAATTTTTCATTTCGTGGACTTCGTGCATGAAAACTATAAAAATGTTTTCATTGTTTTTTTCTCTGCCTCTCTCTTTGGGTTTTTTGGAGAACTTGCTTAGAGAAGGTTAAGGAACACAGAGCCGGGCCATAAGGTGTGCACATATACAGCGGGGGCTAAGATAATAGTATGCAGTTAATTATACAGAAGAAAGTAATGTACTTTTATTTGAGTTGTGCCCCTAGACTATGGATATTTTTTTGAAGCTAGAACAATCAGCTTTTTATATAATAATTTATGGACTTTTAGTTTCAAAAGAGATAAAATCTATTTAAAAAATAAAAGCTAGGCATATTGCTTCAACCTCTGTTGTGTGTGCCCATATATGTGGTGGTATAGAGATGTTTTGGCGATATGCTTTGGGCCCCAAAAGGCCCAGAGACTTGCAGCCTGGCCCTGGTTCTGATTCAACTCCGACTCTCAACTCTCGACTCTCGACTCTTTCGTGTGTGACTTGTTTTAGATTTTTGTGCTGGAATGGGAGCTGGGGAGCTGCCTTTCAGCATTTGACAGCAGCTGTCAAAAAACGAAACTTGAAAGCGAACCGACCTCGGGCCCAAAGACTGAGCCCTCAGATCCAAAGTAAAAGTTGCAATATGTTTGTTTTGTTTCGTAAGTTTCTGCTGTAGCTGTAGCTGTAGCCGCTGCTGCTGTAGCTGCTGCTGCTGCTGCCTTTTTTGGCCAAGTTTCTTACCTTCGGGGCCCCAAGAAGTTGTAGTAGTAGTTTCCTTTCCTATAAATAGAAGAAGCAAAGAAAACATTTGTTAGGCTCTTTTTTGTTGTTTCCGAGGGAGGGAAAAACTTATTTTCTATGCTCCAGCGAGATATATCTTGCCAGTTGTTGGACTCTTGATGTGAATGAACACA
The DNA here is from genome assembly GCA_008042775.1 of Drosophila pectinifera. Classification (NCBI taxonomy): domain Eukaryota; kingdom Metazoa; phylum Arthropoda; class Insecta; order Diptera; family Drosophilidae; genus Drosophila; species Drosophila pectinifera. Next base: position 64,319 of record VNKC01004791.1, on the reverse strand, counting down.
TCCATCAATCGAAGAAATATTTTTATCGAGCCTGAAAATCGTTTAAACAAATCAAAAACATTTGCCCGACAGACGTGGCCCATTAATTTCTCATCTCGCCAAAGAAGAGCCCCCTTCGAATCTGGTTTCCATTGCGGCGATAATTATAATTCAGCTTTGTTTTGGCAATTTTAATATCTGACACTAATTGCTGCCACCGTTTTTGGCGATAATTGGTTGTGACTGGCCCATCAATGGCCCGAATTAACTTGTTTACAATTAAAGTGTCATTAAGTCATTATCTATTGTGCGAGGTCTCGTTTCGTTTTCGTTTTCGGTGTCGTTTTCGGTATCGTTTTCCCCTTCTCCTTCTCGTTTTCCTTCCACTTATTATTATTGTTTTTATTGTTTTCCTTCTTTTTATTATTTTGGCAAATTTTTGCAAAGCGCCCTTGACACGAGGCCGCCGGGTTTTTAGGGTCCCGAATCCCGGGGTCTCTCGCTCTCTATTCAAAAGTGCCAAAGTCAATATGGGCTGGGTTTAAGACTCATGTGTCGAAAGTCGAAAGCAACCCCTCTGTCTGTCTGTCTCTTGTTGTTGCCATTTCAAATTGCCAATTATCGATGAATTTGCAAAAACACAAACCGACAGCCAAAGGGGCGCGGCTGCCTGCAGCTTAAGCGGCTCTGTGTCTCTTTATTTTCTCCTTTCCTTTGGCTTTTCCCTATCCAATCCCCCAGGTCCTGTCAATATTTTGCTAGTTCATTTTTTTTTTTGCATTAGGGTTGGGTCTTCCTGCGGAATTATGCAAATCAAATGGCACATATCGATGTCGATTGCAGTATTATTGCTGCAATTCAGCAGTTTAACCCCCTATTCAAAGTGCAATCAACGTTTTCCGAGCCTTTTGGGGAGGGGCTGACTACTGTCCATTCAATTCAAAGGAAAGCAAACAGCATAGTTGTAGTGAATCCTGCCGAAGGATTATGGCTTGATTTGGTAAATTGTATTTCCTTTGAACGGTTTGGCTTTGAGACGTTTTTATTTGTGTTTTGTCAGAGCAAAAATATTTAATTAAAGGTGGAGCGACTTTAATTGGTGATTCATATTGGTTTTTATTGGTACCTTGTGTGCGATTTAAATGAAATAACTTTGGCTGTGTGTCAACAAAGTCATAAAATATATTTTTAACGATGTTTTCACACAAATTCCTTTAATTTATGCATTTATTCTAGAAGTAAATGTATTTATTTATTTAAATATAGAAATATAGAAAAGGAATTACTCTTTCCTTTAAAATATTCCTCAAACAGATATTCGAATCATGTAATTTAAATGTATTTATTGATCTTATTTACAGCAACATTTTGCCATTAATTTGGTTTGGGTAATTTATTTTCCTATCTCCTATCCCCATTTCCATAATGTTTTTTCCCATATTTTTGCTGCCCAAAAAAAACCGTTAAAACTAGTGAAAAACATGTTCTGCCTTCGCCCTACTTAATCTCTCCCTTTGACTTCCTGAATAATTCCGATTCCCTGAAATCGGAGCCCAACGGCAGCTGGTTGAACTGCGATACCGCCACGCCCTGAGATTTACATATGACTGCGCCTGTCAATTGCCATTAAGCCAGCCAGCGAGCCAGCGAAACTTTGGAGAAGAAATCGGTTTCTTAATAGATTTTTTTCCTATAGATTTTTCTCGAGAGACTTGAAAGGCCAAGCGGCGCGAATTGAATGGAAATGAAAGGAAACCCTAAGCAAACAGGCCAGTCCTTTCGATTCTTTTTTTTTCGTTGAGAAAAGTAAGAATTAATTCAGCAGTAAATACAGTTTAGAGAAATGGTGGAGGGACCTGGAGGATGAGAGGCTGCTGCGGCTGCTGCTATTTAACATTCAAATTACAAATCCTTTTTACATTTTTTTCATTCTGAGCAGGAAGAAAGGGTTCTGGGTTCTGAAGCCCTCGTCCTTGTTGACTTCGCCGCTCGAGCTGATGATGATGACGATGACGAAGAGGAACCCTTGTCCTTGTCCGTATTTGGGATGCAACTCATTTGCATTTCTATCTCTGTGCGTAGTGTGTAGAATCTTCCGAGTCGTGAGAAAATTGTCAGCATATTGATTCGATGATTATCAACAGTTATGCGCATATTTAATTATCGTCCTGTCCCCGCGCAACTTATTTGAATTTGTAGCATTTGCATTTGCATTTGCATTCGCAGTTTAAGCTAAGTTGAAGTGCAAATACACATACGTGAGCGGGGCGGGGCGGAGGCTGGGTTTTTGTTTAAATATTTGAACAGCTTTCGGCTGATTGACAAGCCGCAAGTTTTCCCCTTAATTCCGGCAGCTGCTTCCCTGCCCTGGAATTTTGATTCCACGGGAGCGGTCACCGCCGCTGATTAGATGCGTAATTAGGCGTGACCCCGACCTGGCCATTAAAAAAAGGATCAAATGCCGGGGCAGCACATGCTGCTATCTCATTTTCTTTTACCCCGTATTTTCTCCCCTCCTTTCTTCGGCCTTTCTCCGCCTTTCTTTCGGTGATTCGCTGTTTTGTCTCACCCGCTGGGCGCTTTTTGGCACCAAACAAATTGGGAAGTTGCTCTCCAAGCGGAGAAATGCCGGCGTTGATGAATGTCGTCCTGGCAGAACATGGGAAAACCTCACGCCCAGGACACGGAGAGAAATGAAAGGATTATCTAGAAAATATTTTAAATTTTCCTTTTTAAATTAGACAAATATTTGTATTTATTTATCACATATTTGTATTAGAATTTCCGAGGAAAGAATACAATAGATAAATATTTGTGGTTTGATTTTGATTATTTCCCATAATAAGAGTATAGTTTATTTTAAATATTTTATACGTAAACTCAGATGAGCTATGTTTCCTCTTTAATTTAGATTTTAAGATATATTTTTCTCAGTGCCTGGCTAAAATTCCAAAGCCAGACCGAAAGTTGCCGTTTGGCTGCTTGTGGCATGTTGTGCTTGTTTGGCTCTTTTGGCCCCGGCATTAATCAGTCGGTGGTGCGTCTGACATTGTCAGAGAAAGGAGAGAAATAGAGAAGCCCAGGGACAGAGAAGGAGAGAGATAGAGAAGCGGCATGTGGAAGGGTGCATGTCGGAGGGATCTACTTATTATTTCACTGTAATTAATAAAGATTAAACGTTGTGACACGGCTAGACCGACTAAACTGCAGCTCCCTCCCAGAGCGACTTCCTAGTCTGCTGCTGCTCTGTAATTTTAAGCATTTTCCCTCTAGTATTCGCCTGATTTGTCCTGCCCCTGACAGTTGCCAAATTTAAGCGAGTAAAAGCCAACAAAAGATTAATGACTCTTCTCCCAAAGGAAGAGCAAATTATACTGGAAGACATTAACGTTTCCTTGGGTTAAAGTTTCAAAAAAAAAGCTTTAACTTCCATTTCAAATTTTTGGATCATAAATATCCAATGAACCCATAAAAGAAACATAAAATCGTATTATGTGGATCATAAATTGTCAGTCCGAGAGATCACAGCTCTGATCTTGTGCACTACTTGGGGCGGATCAGCTTTCAGTGTTTGCCTTCATCTTTTCTGTTATTTGTTCTCTTTTTAGTTTGCATAAAATTTGATAAACAAACTAATAAACATAAACTAAGATTAATGCATTCATATATCACTCAATAAACCCAAATTTGGGTCATCAAGTGCAGTCGCCGGGGTCTGTTTTCCATGTCTGCTTCTGGGCCTGAACTCGTACGCCAGTTTCTATGTTTGCGAGGGTGCCCCTCTCGTACTTATGCTTAATTGCACTGGTAATTAATAATGTTATTTATTAGACAAACATGGGCCTGCTCCTCGTTGCCTGGATGACCTCACCCGAAAAGAATTGAGTGTGTGTTTGTTTCAGCACAGAGAGAAATTGTACAACAAAGAAGTAATTTACTATGAACCCTATATCTAATTTTAAGAATTTCTGTTGTGAAATATTTTAAAGAGCATTTTTATATTATATTCTGAAGCATTGGTATACTATAAAAAAGGTTTTTAAATCAATAGATACTCTTAGGAATTGACCACAAAATATTTAAGAAAAGGAAGGGGCTATAGCTACACTCTACTCCTTCTAAAACTAGCTTTTCGATTAAAAGTTAACAGTTTGTTGATCTACAAATATATTCTATATATATATTTATTTAGCATTTTATATATATATATATTTTATTTGCTTTTTATAGATTCATTTATTTGTTTTTAATGGACATTCCTTTGCCTTATTTGTATGTCATATGTTTTTCTCCCTGTGCGCAATTGTGTGACTCGTGGCTCCTCTCTAGATGTGTGTCATTAAGTAAATTAAGTAAATAAACATATGCCCGCTACCAGATATGGGAGGGGGCGAGAAAAGAGCACAGGGGCAGAGGGAGATAGCGGAGATAGTCGGGGAGGGCGGCAGATCGAGTGAGTGAGAATGAGCGACTTTGGGCATAATTAATTGCCAGTCAGCCGTTGGCCTCGTTGAAGTTGAAGTTGAATTAACCCCCTCGCCGGCACGGACAGCTGCCACTGAGGCCAAGTTCCCCTGGCCACCACCGCCACTGTGTGTCCGGCTTTATCTTTTCGAGGCGCGTTAGTTTTTGCGCCCTTTAAGTTGCAGGTTTTTCGGCCAACCGACGACTCCACTCCACTCCTCCTGGCCTTATGCGCATTTCAACGCCTTCATTTGCATGCGTTTTATGGCTTAATAGTGCCCCGCCTTATCTGTTGCAAATTTTCAGTCAATAGATCTCTGATAAGCCCCCCCCCCCGCCAGCCCGACCGCACAACATTTGCATTTCATTTGCGCCCTTGCCAGCGTCCAGGCCCGAAAAAAGAGCGTCCAGCCAAAAATAAAACAAAACCAGTTGAAATTCCTCGGGGGCCGTGCAAAATAAAGGTAGAAAGTTGTGTTCTTGTTGCTTCCTCGCTTGTTTTGGGTTTTGGCAACATGCTTTGGGTTTCTGTCTCCGGCAGCTTCCGCGTGGTCTTAGCCTTTCCCGAACCTTTCCTGGGGCCATGTCTGCAGCAGCACTTCATCATCAAGGAGCAGCTGGAATCTTATGGTATCGCATCGGCACCTCTCCAATTCCAGTTCTTTTTGGGCCACAACTTGCAGTTCGCAGGGCCAGGCCAAATTGAGACACAATGCGGGGAAAAAGAGTCTCAGAAAACGTTTAATTTACTTTTATTGCCCTAGCACGATTTATTGAAATTATTCCTCGATTGCTTCTGTGGATTTCTTTAATTTAGCCCGCGCACTCAGGTAGTGCATATTTTATGATTTGTATGAGAACATGGCTTATAACTTTATTGTTCAACTTTGTTTATGGCCATTGCATGTTAAATAATAAACTTTAATCTCAGTTTAGCAGTAAAATCATTATTTCTCAGATTTCCAACAATAAATACGACCCAATAAACTTTTTTCCTTTGTTTCGGGCAATTGCTTTGATAGTTTAAATACTTTTAATAGTTTAGTTAGTGGGGAAAATGTCTTGCTATATCTACATATATTTTCTTGGTCTTATGAAACTGGTTGAACGAATTTCCAAACCCAAAACATAAAATCGAATATTTACCGGCTATAGAAAAATACTTCAACTATTATAAAACTAGTTTTTTTGTCAAAGAAATTTCTAAGCTGCAACATAAAGTCAAAGGTTTATTTTCAATAAAAAGAGTTAATCCTAAACATTTCCTATAAGCGCCACACACAATAAGCTTTTGATTCCCTCTAGTTTTGGCCGCATTCAACAGGCTTCTCTCTCGCGGCTTTTATGGCTCTGCTGGCATTTCACAAAATGTGAAAACTCATTACCAATTATGCAAATAAGTGTATCTGGGGAAGTGGTCGGAGTTGACAAATGCAAAATGTTTGTCGCTCGTGCCGCCGCGGCCCATAAAACCATATATATCAGTGCATAGAGAACTCTGGCGAAGTGAAACTGAACTATTCGCGTTACTTAGATATATAGATTGGCAAGCAGATTTATATCTCTAATCCCCATCGATGGAGTTTCAGTAATCGAAACTGTTTTGCATATTTATAAGCCTTTTCCCTCTGTCCAGTTTATGTTAATTGCACGGGGTCTATAAAATTAATACTTTTTATCGCGTTGCTCAATCGCCGCGAACTTGTAGCTCACATGTAGCTGTAAATTAAGTTGACAACTTGGCGCTGCCTGCTGCCTGACTTGGCTCGGAAACTGGCTCTTGGCCCACAATTGAAGTTTATCCGCGCAAATCAATTGAAAGTGTCCACTCGATATTTTTCTATATTTTTTCTCTTGGAAATCAGTGCATAAATCAGCTGCGGGATATTCTAAAAAAATGTTCTTGCGTGGCTACTTAAAAGGTATTTGTCCAATTAAGGTTGACAATATTATGTAAATTATTGTTAAGAGTGCTAGAAGTTGCTAGGGATTTTATAGTTTTGAAAATGGGTGAGGGTGTTAATGGTTTTTGAAGATTTTATACTCCAATAATTGCTTACTTAGGTCATATAAATTTTTGTTGGCTGGAAAACATAAGAACTTTAATTGCTACTTAAAAGGTATTTGTCCAATTAAGGTTGACAATATTATGTAAATTATTTTTAAGAGCGCCAGAAGTTGTAAGGTATTTATTTGTAGTTATAGTCTTGAAAATGGTTGAGGATGAGGCGATTTTATATTCTAATAATAGCTAACTGAAGTCATATGAATATGATCTATAATTTGTGCATATATATGTTTTCTTAAGAGTTCAATTCTAAAATGATTGAAGTTCTTATTTAGTTAGATACTTTTTCTTTGTAATACAACCAGAATTAACACGACTTTAAACATGGATTGTATAATATTTTTATATCTCCGGGAAGCTTTCTATTTTATTCGTTTTTTTGCTAGTTTTTTTCTGCCTTTTTCTACTATTTTCTGGCATTAAGTCAGGGCCTTTCGCATCCGCCTTTAGGCCGATAGAAATGAGCTGAAAGCTTGTAGTCCGGCCTGGGCTTTACTTTGTTTTCCCACCGCGCGGTCCCAGCTGTGCCCGCTCACAAAGGCGACCCATCAATGCCCATCAAGTGCTCCCCACATACGGAGACCCAAGGGGTATGCACACCCGTGGCCGTGTGTTGTGTGTTGTGTGTGCCCATATAGTGAGCTGTCCGTACACTTTACTACGCAAATAGCCGTGGCTATTCAAACGCCAAAAGCAAAGCAACTGCCATTAGCTTTGGCTGCGAGCTGGCCCCGTGTGTCCGCGCGCCGGTTTCGCCAATGTTTGTCTACGCCTCGCTGCCTACTCACTAAAGACAGTCCCCTCTATTCCTCTATTATTTAGCAAATATTTAGAATATTTGAGCAACAGCTAACGGAGACTTGACCACTCTGGCTACTGCATGCGCTTCGGCAAACAAATCATGTTTGAAAAGCGGGGAGGGCGAGGTTATGCTGCGGGGGGTTTTGGCCCAAACTGCATGTCAAAGTTATCCGACCGGCTTTGTGTGTGTTTTAAACTTTCTATAAATATGGACATGACTTTGGCTAGTTTCGGTCAGCAAATATCAGCGTCATCTTCCCCCTGAAGGCGGAGAAGCTTTCGAGATATTGATTTAGGATTTAATCTTGAGTTTAAATTTCTATTGAATTTATATATCTTTTACAATATATACTAAATATAAAATTATGGATCTTCCTTTAGGTTTTTTAATTATTTATTACAAAATTATATAAATTAGCATATGATTTTATAGTTAAAGGCCCAAGATTAAGCAAAAGTATTTATATAAATATTATTCGAGCAAATTAAAGCTGATTTCTATGCTTTAAAATGCCTTCTGAATATTCTTGTATTATTTTCGGTTTATATTCTATTATCAAAAGTTTAATTAAAATGTTTAAAAGCTTAATTATGGCTGTTTGTCACAGTTGTCACAGATTTTGATCTTACCTGAATTAATTTAACATGGTTTTGTCACTTTATTGGGACCGCAATCTGCAATTAAATAAATAAATAAAGTGTTATTAAGATGTTCAATTTCCACAGTTAAGTCTTAATTAAAATATATGATATATTTTCCATAAAATACGATCAAGACATTGCTAAAATTTAGCATAAATTTCCCAGTTATACCTAAGCAAAATATATAGAGGAAACTCTGGCCAATAAAAACGTCGAGTGCAAATTTCTGGCAGTGTTTGGCCATCATCATTATCAACCTCATGGACACATCGGCATGATTGCGGTCGTTAAAGCCACCTGCTGTCTGGTATGTTGCGTCTAGCTGCCGTTTTTTGGCCTTTAACCTTTTCGTCTTTCGTCTTGTTAGTGGCCAGGCCAAAAGCGCAGGCTTGTAGCTTATGGCTTAAACACGCTGGCCATCTGCATACTGCGGCTGCGACTGGGACGCTTTTTTGGGCTTTGGGCCGGGCCGGGCCGGGCCCCAAATGCCGATGCGCAGAGCGGACTGTTGTTAACAAGCTTGTTAATAAATTACCAACAAAATGGCCATAAAATGTGCCAAGCATAAATCATGGCCCGCAATCTGTTCTTCCCCCTGCATACATAAATAAATAATAGCAAGTGTGGACGCGACAACCCGACCGGGCAAAATTAGCGACAAGAAATACTATATATCCAAATATTCGAAATTGAAATTGATAGCGACCCGAAATTATGAAAAACTAAATAAATTCAAATGAATCAAATCGAATGGGTTAAAGCAACGGCGGCAGCTGCATAAATCAACTCAATTAGCGGGGTATTATAAGCCGATCGCTCAGATTGGCAAAATAAATGGTGGCCAGAAGTCACAAGGTGTTGTCGTTGTCTCACTGAGTTTGTGGCTAAAAAAAGTGGCTAACAAAATATTTAAAAATCAATAAGCTTAATAATTTGCTGAAAATCGTTTCTACCGTTAGAAACCCGTTTTAGTCTAGTGTTTAAATATAATTTTAACCAATAATCACATCGGAAATTGTTCAGGAAAAGTATTGTTGTATTTCCTGAAGATTTTAATGTTAGAAAAAAGCTCACCAAAAGAATTCAAACTTTTTTGCATATTAAAAATAGACTTAAACTTTATTCCAAGTTCCTAATTGCCTCTAAACTAAGTTTATTAGGGTAAGCCTTTGTAAAAGCACCCAAACTTAGTTGTATATTTCCCCTAAGAGCTCTGGCCAATCCCCCTTTTCCCCTGTATTAGCCAGGTGGCAAGACCCGAAGATCGATGAGGGAAAGAGCCCCCAGAAGGCATCATTATAGTGCGGTGCTCAGTTTTTGGCTTAATTTTTATAGCTGCGGTTCATTTCGCGTCATAAAAAGGCATTTTCAACACATTTTTTAACGACACAAGTGCCGGGGCCAGGCGGCAAAGTCCCTGGAAATTGTGGCCAGCCTTTGCAGCTTTTCTGGCCCAAAGGCGTTGGCGTTTGCCAGGCCAGACGGCAGCTATAAACCGGAGAGTCGGAGAAATGGGGCGCATAATGGACAAATTATAATAATGATATGGGTATAGATATACATGTGTCACTGGAAACTGAATGAGAAACCGAAAGCCGAAATGTCAGGCAGTCAGCGCGGCTTACTCGCATTTGCTTGAAGATACATCCGATTTGGCTAGTTGCTGGTGCTTAAATTAGTGGAAATTGCTTTAAATTTATAATGCGATGCGATATGTGAGGCAACCGAGGGACGACGTACACAACACAGACGCCATGTCATGTCAGATCATTAAGAAAATATGGTCAAAAATGTTTCAATTAAAACACACACAAAACTAGATGCTAGACGCCGCAGCCGAACTCAAGCTAAAAGGAACTCAAAAATTGTAGGCGGACAAGTTTTGTTTCATTTCGTTTCTTTATCCAAACAGTATCTATAATCTTTTTTTTTTTTTTTGCCATAAATTGTGTAGGCTACTTTACTGTCAAGTCATTAACAGCAACAACAACACTTCGCTGGGCGGCAAGTGAATCATTAGCAACAAAAGCCAAGGGTATAAACTATAGAAAATGTGAATTTCCGAATCAGCTTTTTGTACGTATTCTTTTTTATGGCTCTGGCTTGGATTGATCTGTTGGGAAATTTGTTCCACGACTTTCGATCATAAACATTTTCCATTTGGCATATTTTAATGGTGTGTCGTTAATTAGCAGAACTTATATATATATGCACTAGACCGATTTGAATATCTTGTATTTTAATTAATTCACATATTTATTTCACCTTGTTCAAAATAGTTTTCAGATTGAATAACTTATTCTAATTCTTCTAATAAATTCAAAGCTCTATTTGATCTTGTTTGGCTTTTAGTTATAAATATATCAATGGTTATCTATTTAATTTTGTATTTATTAAGACTGTGGCTTAGAAAATAAAGTTCATTCATTGATTTTAGTTTATATCTGACCATGTTCAGCCAGAAATAATTTTATTTGCATTTAATATTTCTCTTTTCGTTTGCGAATTCAGGCAGTCTGTCCGAAAGTAAGTAACTAAATCCACTATTTTGTGCACAATATTTGTGTAAGTTAACATTAGCTCAAGCCCTATTTGTTTATTCAGTTAAAAATATGTGGAAATCTACTTGAAGCCCTCTTAAAATACCTCCAAGCTCAGCTATCATTAGACGCGGTAAAAGTCGCGTTGGCCCGCGGTTATTCAAGGCTATATCTGTAATTGACTTATCAGCCCACTCGCTTGGCTTTCAATATTTTTATCCATTCGAACGAGCGACTTTATGGTTGCTATTAAGCCAAAGTTCGAGGCGGACAAACCGTTCTAACTACTTTATTTAATTATTTCTGTGTGTGCGTTGGCCCGGGGTCTAAAAACTAAGCCGAAAAGCGCTGGGCTGTTTAAACCGCCAAAGAGTCTGATCATCGCGCTGTTTAAACCGCTTCGGCTAGCGGGGCGCTGTTTAAACCGCTTAAGACCCCCGAAAACTTTTGGCTTTACTTTATTCTATTATTTTTTTTTCTGCCCGTCATGCGACACCCACAACTCTGCCAACGGCATGCCATAATGGAAAAATAAATCTTCGATATGTTCGGAGGTACGGCAGAAGTTAAAAGCCTTGTGTATCTGCCCGAAAAAAGCCAAAGAACCGAGTTTGAAAAGGCGTTAGATTCGTTGCGGGCGCGCGCGCTCGCCTCTTTTTTATTTTATATTTTTTGTTCATCTCCCTGTATGTTGTTTTTTTTTTCACTTGCTCACATCAAAGCGTCAAATGCCGCTAAACAAAATGCCCACACTTGGGCCACGGCCACATAACAAATGCCTAATTGTCTTGGCGGCACTCGTAAAACCTACAAAATTATTACGGCTGCAAGGGAAGACAGCGGAAAAAACTACAGAAGAAAGAGAGGCGCAGGAACCGAAGAATATAAAAAAAAAAACAAAAAAAAAGTGAGGAAAAAATAGCAGCACAAAAGTCCACACTCACATAAAATAACATAAAACTGGCAGAAACAAACGCGCCACTTCACATGTTCTTGGCCAGGCCCAAAGCCACCTAAACTGAACTGGTCATGACGGCGACAAAAGTGCCAAAGGGTAAACTAATGACAGTTTAATTTACTCCCATTGCGATGAAGTGTAACGACGCTCAAAACTCAATTAGGTCTCCGGCTCTATTCCGCGATTAATGCGCACCTGCGGTCAAGCGAATAGTGCTTGGTCAGTTGGTAGTTGTGTGGTTTTCATTATAGGGATGTAGAGTTTTCTTATATGCTTCCATCAGTCTTAAGTTTTATTTAAACATTTTTTTTTACGGATTCGGATCATTTAAATTATTTAATTTTGGGATAATTTTGGAAATAACAGCTGAATGTGACTCTATAAAAATGTATAGAAAATATTGTTAAACTATCTTAAACTCAGAAAAGTCGCACACAATTATAGTATTTTTATTATAAGAAGGCAAACTATTTAAAACGGAAATATCTTTGGAAGGGGTACTAGGGGTACTAAACAAATTTACATAAATCAATTTTAAGCCCAGAAAAGTCGCCCAAAATTATTCTGTATATATTTTTACTACAAGTCCTTCCCTTTTCCTGTATAAACCCTACTATTTCCACCTCTACTGTATGTGTCTTTCAGGTAGTAGTATTTGGCACTTTGGCCAAATGGCGCTCTAATGCGAGTGGAGTTTTTAAGGCCCGTTTTGGTAAGGTTTCAGTGGCCACGGGGCAGGTGCAATCATCGGAGGTACAACCACTCTTGGGGATGGGTCACGGACTTAAAAACGCATAATTTGTGGGCTTTATGAGCCGCTCTATCGGCTCTATCTGCCCTCAGCCGACTCTCTCACTCTTTTCGCTGCAGCTCTACAGCTCTCTCTCCGTCTCAATTAATTCGCCTAGTTTATGTTTATGACATTGGCTCTACGCATAGTTCTGGGCCATAATTTATGATAAGAGCGCGGTTACGAGGGGGCAGGATGCGTTGGCCAACACACACACAGCGAACTCCTTTCCGGTGCCGATGCCGCATTCTTTATTATAATGAACTTTTACGCAGTGCGTATCTCATAGATATGTATAGTATAGTATATATACTCTGCATGAGATATAAAGGTTAGCCCGGGACCCCGTTGAATTTATGTTATTAGCCTCGTAATTTCGTTGAATATTATTGCATTTATGTTTCGTAGGCGCTGCGCCTAATGAGTTTTTCGCTCAGCTCCGTCTTTGGGTTGTTGTTCTTGAAATTTATGCATTGCCATTGTTTTCCCTCGCGAAGAGCAGCTCAGCGCTGCGGCCGTTTGTTTTGCCAGTGGGCGGGCTGCGGTTGTTGCCTGGTTTTGGCTTTTTGGCCAACTGCGGCTGCAAGCACGCCCATCACACACAGTTTGTCTATTGTGTGGGTTGTCCGAGCAAGTGCCGCAGTCCCAGCTTCGGTTACAGCCTCAATCTCAGGGATGCCACGGAGCTAATTGGGCTGCGGCGAGCACTTGAGATACAGTTTAAGATGCTGTCTGGAGTATGAGATACAGCTTGGTTTAGTTGGAGAATGAACAGGGAAAAGATACTCTTTCTTTCTTAAAGATATGCCTGAGAGATACCCTTAAATATATAAAAATAAAATATATTCTACATGTTTTCTTTTATATTTTTGAGAACAAAGAGTTATATATCTTTTACCCAAAAAATAAGTAGATGTGTAGAAGATATATATACATAAAATATTCCAGTGAAAAGTACTTTCGTTCAAGACGAATCAAGAGATGAAACTACCAGATACAGCCGAAGATTCCCTTACCCACCGAACCCTTAACTATCCTTTCACTATCCATCAGAGCCATCAAAGTCAACCACAAGGCAGGGGCAATCCATCAAGCGCCTGAAACTTGTCATGCTCCAATTTGGAATGCTTTTCAATGGCACCTTTTAAGCAGTCCGGCTCCGGCTCCGGCTCCGGTCCCGGCTCCTTTGGAATCCCTTTCACCTTCCCTACCAAGCAAATTCAATTAGAAGACAAAAGAGGCCCGAAAACCGATGCGATGCGAGGCGAGGCGATACGATCCGTTGGCATTCTAACTAAATAGCATTCACCTGTCCAACGAAATAACTTCACACACAGACACTGGCACACAGAAGATACAAAGATACACCACGAGCAGCTGTCAATATGTTGGCGCCAAACAAGAATTTTGTTCGTCTCTGTGGTGGAGCGTCGAGGAGGCAAAGTCAAAGATCCACGGCCATCCATTAAATGCCTACCGTCAAATCATAATTCATTTTTCCCCGTCTGGGCTGATATTCCTCAGCTATTAGGCACCGGCCACTCCTAGACACGCAGCCTCAGGGCACAGACCATAAAGTGGCCCGGCTAGAGAGGAGGGGGGTCCACGAAACACAGGTGAGGATCCGAGCCCAAAAGGCCCGGCAGAGGTGGATTGCAGAGAGAGGAAATTCAAGAACCGAAAATTCTGGGCTTCGAAGATACTTTATGCTAAATAAGGGAAAGAAAGGAAGAATTTGTATAGGGCTCCCTTTTCAAACTTAGGTGCCCATTTATGTTTTATAAGTAAAGTAAACTTATTAAATTTTAAGCAAATTAGGTTTGTTCTTAATTACATTTATTTTCCTTCTGGTGGCTATTTTTTTTTCCCAGTGCCTGGGCTAGGCAGACGAGCAGGTACAGGTACCCAGACTCGGACATTATATTTTTCTACGTTCGATGCTGCGGCAATCTGGGCTTGGGAATTTGCACCTTGCGCAACGAGAAGGAGGAGGAGGAGCAGGAGGTGTAGGGAAAAGCGGATCCTCACTTATTCGGTTGCATAGCCCGCGGCGATGGGAAACTCTGGAGTTCATTGATACTCTGTTGCAGGGCTCAGGTGCTCAATCAAATGCAATTAACGGCCAGTAGATGAAGAAAAATAGCGAGGGGCAAGGCTGGCAGGCGGGGATAGAGTATGGCCAGCAGAACGGAAGTTCGGCTCTTGGCTGGATATGTGTTGTTGCTATTGAAATGTCAGCTTGAGTTAGCCAAACCTCGGCCACTGCCTCCCATGTAATTTGCATGGGCGAATTGGCTAGCACGGGCAAAAGTAAGGCACTGAGAAAATCACACAGAAACTAGGAAAAATATGGGAAAATTCAACCCCAAAGTAGACTTTTCCTAAGATAATATTCATGTTAATTATTTTATATATTATAAATAATAGGAATATAAAGGCTTGGGCTTGCAAAAAATATATAGACTGTTAAATTAGATTAATGAAAACCTAACCCCAAGGCAGACTTTGTCCGATGGAAATATTCTTGTTAAATATTTATAGACTTTTAAATACATTAATTGAAAACTTAACCTCAATGCAGACTTCTTTTTACTTGTTTAAAAAATATTATAAAAAAAGGGAAGAAAAGGTTTGGTCTTTATAGAACTAGATATAAAATGGTCTGTAATTCTTAATAAAAATAATAATGCTAAGATAATTTTAGGAACTGTTTGAGAAGGGTAATGTTTTTGAGCAGGTTTTTCTTTTAACTAATAAAGAAAAATAATCCATAGACTGTAGATTAAATAATGAAACCAATTTAAACTTTTATTATTATTTTATTTCATACATTCTCTGCTTAACGAAAAAACCAACTAATCTCTTTATTGTTGATATGAGCTGACATTTTTCCATCAGAGATACAGCCAATCAGACAGATACAGATACAGATACAGATATATGTTGCTAAAATCAACTTTGTCGTGTTTGCCAAAAGCGAAAATCCAAATGGAAAAAAAATACAGAAAATAGAGAAATACAGGAAAAGCATATAGAGAAAAACGAGAGCTAAGCACACACAAATGCCAAAACTTTATTAGCCCGTTGACGCAAATTAACGGCGACCGCTTCCATTCCGCATTTCAAAGCGTCAAATCGCTGATGTGGTGCAGAGTGGTGCAGCGGCGGTGGCAGCGGCGGTGGCAGCGGCAGCGGTGGTGCAGGGACCCGTTCGCGCTGCCAGCAAAATAATTTGTAAATGTCAGAGCATTTTGACAGTTTGCGGTGATGTTTTTCAAATTACAATTTACAACAGCAACGACAACGACAACAAGCCCAACAAGCAATGGCAAAAAGTTAAGCCCGAAAAAGATACAAAATAAGAAGCGGGATTTTCGTGAATATTTCTGTATTTTTCGGATGATTTTTACTTTGTTTTCCTTATGTAAAAGGGGTACAATTGGCCATAAAATATATAAATACAGTAAGCTCTGTTGTGAGAGCTTTCTTTCTAAGAATAGTTAGTTTTAAACTCTTTTTGATTGTCTCATAGTATAAGTTAACAGCGGAACTATATTTTTTCGAGCTGTTTCCTTAATTAAAAATATATTTTCCTCCTATTTTAGAGTTTAAAGTTAAGAAGATATATTTTCTAAAATGGTTCATTCTATCGTTGCTTCACTGCTAAAATTTTAATCTCTGCGTTCCTCTTGTAATTTTTACTTTCCAGCTATATACGTCCTGTCCGGGCTTTAATTAAAATCCACAGTTTTTTCTCTCCCAAATCCCGATGAATGTCAACTCTTTTCAACTATTTCCAGCAAAAAAAGCACCTATTTTTTCCTCGCATTCAAAAGCTGCCAAAAATCCAGCAAAGCCAAATCTCGTAGGTCAACTTTTATGTATGTTTTATGAGCGGACTTTATGCAGCCCACTCCACGCAGTCTTTCATAGTTATAAACAAAACGTCGAACTGTTAACGACTCCCATGCCCATAACTTGGCCCATAAATTTGATGTTTGATTTTCATGGCCCGGTCGACAACTTGGAAAAAATAAACTTCAGCTTAAACTCCCAAACTAGGCGGGGCCTTAACGACTCTTTCGCCGAGATGGCTAATCTGTTAATGTGAGAAGACTTGCACCGCCGCCCAGTGAAAGGTGAGCCGTAAGCCCCCAGATTCTGTGGCCACTTTCCCCTGGCCAAGTGGGAAAAAAGAGAACAGAGTCACAGGGCTTTTAATTTAATTAGCAACCCAAACTAATCAAACCGAGCTTTGGGTGTGGCCGGGTCCCCCCTGGAAGTGGAGAGGAAAATTAGGGGTAAAAACTAGACCAGGAAAATGAACTTCCAGGTGGATTAGTTGGAAGGGTTGGCAAATGGCAAACAAATGCGATAATAGTTGGCAAAGTCATTGGCTAGACAGTCGGATGGCCAGCCAGCCAGTCAGCCAGTCAGCCAGCTAGCAAAAACCCACAACAACAACGGGAACAACAAACGAAATTGAAGAAAATTACACTAAATTGGCTTCAATTATTGTATTAATTTGGGTTCCGTGTTGCTTTCCGGCTTATCCCTTTTGGCCTCGACTTCTGCTTGTGTTTTTCCCTGACGTCTTCTGGCTGGCTGGGTTTCTTTTTTTGTCTCTTACTTTTGGTCTCTATGGCTTTCGGCCCGGTTCCGATCTGCGAGCAAACATTTTGTTTTTCTAACTCGGAGCGGGCATCTTGATGAGCCACTTCTGGCCGGGGCTTAGTTGAGTTATTCGAAAACAAAATTATATTGGACAGTCCACAAAGGTTGCCATTGTCCATTGACGTTGCAATGTGGCGGCACAGTGGGAAAATTTGGCCTTAAAATGGCTTAAAATTTATATCACAGAAAAGCAGACAGCTGCTGAGATACATTTCTAATAATTCTGTCTTTCATTTACAATATGAAATGTATTATTTTAAAATTCTTATTTGAGTTTTGTTTGTTTTATTAATTTATTTTAATTTTTTAATGTAATGACTTGTTGTATATTTTTTTGAGGCCTGTATAATATTCCTGCGAGTGTTACTGATGCTGCAGTTGCAGTTGTCGGTGTCGTGCAGGAAGCACGAAGCCTCGTCTTGACTTGGCCAAGAGGAAACTGACGATTATAGTTCGTAAACCCGTAGATGCCAGTAAGTGACTTGCCAAGAGCAAGACTTTTTTAAAAGCTGAAGAAACAGCCGGAAGAACCTCATATCTTATCTTCTTCTAGGAGCGCATTTATCTGAAGCTTTATTTTTAATTTTTAAAAGGAACTAATTTTGAAATATGAATTTATGAAATTCGATCTATCACAACACACATAATTACATTATTTAATTAATTCTACCTTTTCTCAGTCATAAATTACTCTCCTGATTTGCCCTTTAATTTCATTTTATTAACTCAAACACAAGAGAGATTAATTGTTAGTGCCAAACTTGCCTCTCCACTTGTTTTCAATTAAGAATCAACAAACTCACCAACAAATTGAAGCTGGAGCGGCCTTAAAAACACAAACAACACAGAAGAACACAAACAACACACAAGTTCACTGGGGGAAAATGTTGATGCTTATTTTGGGCGAAATTCTTGCTTAGAATTTCCTCTGTTTTCGTTTCTTGGCACACAAAAAACAGTCGATTGAAAAGTTTGCCTCAAAAGTGCGGAAAAGTGGGTTAGCGGCGTGTTAGGATTTTCGGGCAGGACACAGGACACGTGTGGCAGGGGGGAGATTCTTCTCCCCGCAGAGCGAGTCTCTGGAGAATCGCAGCTAACTGTTCTTTTGGCAACCCGAGCGGCTTCAAAGCCGAATAGCGAATGCGGCAATTGGCAAACTGGCGGCTAAAAAGCAGCAACAGCAACGCCGGCGTCGGCAGCAACTTTTGGTAGGCAGAAAAAAAACTAAAGAATTGCACATACATATACATATATATGTGTGTGTGTGCGCACTCTCTCCCTCTGGCACACTGCTGCCCTCTCGCTCGGCCGCACGTACTGCAAGGCAATGCAGTTTTGCCAGCCAGCCAGCAGCTGCAGTCAACATGTTGCTGGTGTGCTTTTGTGGCTTTGTCGCCCACCACAAGGCGCACAGAACTCACCACAGTCTTGCGAACTCGTATCCGTAGCTGTAGCTGTAGCTGTAGCTGTATATGTATCTGTATCTGTGAAGGTGTGTCTGTGTATCTGTGAGTTCGCACAGGGGCGCCAGTGTGTGTGTGAGGGCATGTGTGTGTTGTGTGGGCATGCACGTGTTTCTGCCAAAAGGATTTGAGCCCGCCATCGGTAGGACTAAGCTCAGCTGTGTGTTTGTTGGCCAAATGCACTCGAAACAAACAACTGGCAGCTTCGAAGGACTTTAGCTTTTAATGGGAAATAAAACAAACACCAAGAAAAAAGTAGGAAGACTGCTAAATATTTTTCTTTTCCCTTTCTTAACCCATAAATGATTTTTATTCAACTGATTAAAGCCCTTAATAATGATTTAAAATTCAAATGTATATATAAAAAAGAGTTTATTATTTCTGCCATTAGTTAAATGGCTTTTCTGTGAGTTTATCATTTTTTCTCAGTGCATTATTGCCGGTGTTGCCTGTTGGTATTGCTGTTGCTGTTGTGGGCTTGTCGCCTGACTGACATTTCCTTTTGATGCGCCTACGTGCCCGCTTTGGCATATGCATTAGTTTGGATCCAAAAGGGGTTAAGTGTGGGCTTCTGGGGGCCGGGGTTCCGGGGTGTGCTGGGGCAACTTCAATGATCGAACGTGACATTTTAGCCCCACACAACCAGCAGCAAACTCAGAACTCAGAACTCGGAACTTGGGACTTGGAGCTCGGGCTCATGACTTGCGCATGACAGAGCGGCAGGGAAAATCGAAGGGGAACTCTGGCTTGAGTGAGTTTTTCCCGCCTCGAGTCTGTTTTTTCTCACAGTCAATTGCATTGTTTTTCCTCAACGCCGGGGCCCGCTAATTGTGGGTGTTGTTCTTGTTTTGGTGATGTAACCACAAGGTATAATTTGTGTGTGTGGCTAATATGGCTGATAAATCATGTCAGAAAAGTCTATCGGGCAAAGGGAGATTGATATTAAGAGTTAGAGTTAGTTAATAATCTAGATAGTTTTTCTGGTAAATTTCTTACCTTATGTACATATGATTTAAATACATTTTCATTGGAATTTTCTTAGAATACAGTTGGTAAAAATAATTTAAATTGCTATAAAGTTACTAAGTATATATTTGTACAGTCAAAACTATCAGGAAGTACTTTTACTGTAAGCCAGATTTTAATTACTAATTATTGCCCATAGATTCTTACAACACCGACAATTCCCAGCAGGAAATCCTCGCTATCCTCAATGGTTGGAAATATCCCAAAAGGACCAAGGTCCCGCCCTCGTTCCCTAAGAAGTCAGGGCTAATTATAAGGCACACACACCTCGGGGTCACAAAAGCCACACCACTTGTTGGCTGTTAGCTGGTTATCTTTACAACATAATCTGCTCCTCCCGGTTGACCGCAAAGTACGGTTTGGTTATTCTATTCTGCCGATTTTGTCGATTTTTCCCACTAATCAACAGATTTTCCCGCAACTCAACGGCAATTTATGGCCAAGAAAACGAGGGGCCCAAGCACATGTTCTTCCATTTGGCCACAAACAAAGGCCAAGTGGCAGACAAAAGGGAGAGACAGATGCAGATACAAGATAGGGATCTGGGGATCGCAGCAGCAGCGGCAGCAGCAGGAGCAGGAGCAGGAGCAGACTCTCGGTATTTATTACATCATAGCCAGAAGGGTGAAGCAATCACAGAACTTGAAAACCGAAAGTGCCAGGAGGCAGAGAGACCTATAGACCTACATAACCCAGGCTCAGGATGAAGAGGGGCCCGTCATTGTTTCCCTTTCATTCAGACTCGGACTGCGACTGCGACTCCGACTCCGATTCAGATTCAGATTCAGATCCAGAGATTCAGATCCCCCGAGAAAGGAAGCCAAAGGCAGGGAGCAATAAATCAAAGGCATAAAGTTGAATGCACCAGAGGTTGAGGTTGAGCCAAAGGCGGATGCAAAAGTCGTCACCAGCTCGCCAGGTTGGGAACCTGAACGCGAACCTTGAGAACCAAGTCGAACCGAGCTGAGCCGCCAAGTCCTACCTCAATGAGAGATCTTGAAAAACAAATCTGAATGCGTAATACATAAAATATAAAAAGGAATAAAAAAGTAAAAAGGAAGCGGGCCATGTGACGTTTGTTTTGGGAAACGTCAGCTGAGCCGAGAGCCGAGAGCCAAAAGGGTTTCAAAAAGCGGGGAGCGATAATTCTTTGGGTTTTTTTGCATTCTGGAATCAGGGTTGAGTTGCCGGCTTCCCTTCCATTTATACAAGGTACTTAACTAGGGGAGACTATCATATATATTTAATACGATATATATAAATATTCTTGGTTAAATCTGACCCTCTATGCTATATGCTATTTTTTATTATTTTTATATATATCAAGTTCTGCAAACTCTTAATAAGCACCGGGTATCTAATAGTCGTCTTTCTCTGCTGTACCTTTTTCTTTCTTATTCTTAAAGGGTTCGAGATGGAGAGAATTCATTTGGGGACAGGGAAAAATGGCATAATTTGCTTAGGGAAACTTTTCCAATTTATAAATGACAAACACAAAAAGCGACCGAAAAGCGCCCGGGCATAATGAGGAAAACTTGGAAATGAACGGCATTTTCACTCCTCCTTGGGAGGACACTCTGCTCTTCTCCTTTCTAATTAAAGTGCTGGAGATTTGCATAAAAGGAGTTCGTCCGTCCGCCGCAAAAAAAGGAGCAAACGTTTAAGCATTAATCAAAAAATCAGCTGAAAATTAAAAACGAAGCCCCGGACCAAAGTGAAAGGAACGGGGGGCTCGGAAGCACAAAGCAAAAGGTACGACAGCAAAGGAAAAGGATAAAAATGTGCTGATGAGGCGATGGTTGAATGTCCGAGGCAAAAAGTACACACAAAAAGGAAAGGATTGTCTGGCGCTGTTTCGGGAGTTTCCACAAGGAGGCCAGGGTGGTGGTGGGACTTAAAGTTGGTCGCCAGGGAAGGTTCTTCAAAATATCCCCCAAGAGTATTTGCCACTAATAGCTAAAGTTTTATGTTGAAAAACAAGGATTTCTTAGACCAACTCCGAAGCTTATAAATATCTTTACCGAGACAGAGATACTTACAGGAGGAAAGATGAATGGAAACGTTATTTTCCTATGTTCTTATATTTTATTCATTCAATTAATATTAATTATCTAGTTGGTTATACCATCTTTATCGATTTATAGTAATTCCCCTATTTTATTTAAGTTACTCATAATAATCTCTGATTGAATCCTTTAAAATAACTCGTTGCTGAAACTCTAATGGAATTCAACTTGCCTGTTCAGGCATTGAGGGTTTAAATTAAATGTTGGGGCTTTTCCTACGTGAATTTCTCAATTTGGGTCACCTTTCCCACATGTATCGGCGCATGCATTGACTGCCAAAGATGCAGATGCAGATGCAGATACAGATACATGTGATGCAGCAACGCCCAGACACGTGTAAGCCCCTTTCTGCCCCCCTTCAACCTCTGGCCAACCAGCTTCATAAATATATGAAACACATTTCACTTGCTATTATTTGGGTTGGTTGCTGCTGCTGCTGCTGCTGCCTTTGTTGCTGTCGTTGTTGTTTATGTACGAAATGAATGTCTCGTTTTCTTCTTATTTTCGGTTGTTTTTAATGATGAGACTGGGAGTGGGTTTTTGGGTTCCCGTCAGTCCAGTTCTGAATCAACAGCGATGAAGCTGCCAATCTGCACTTCAGTGAGCTCCACATCCGCCCCGCCACCTTTACAGTCTCCCAAGCCAAACCGCAGGTGCAGAGAGAGAAATGTCTGTGACTAAAAGGGGCATTTACTTAAGTAATATCTTATCATGTAATGGTATGATATTTGTTACTTATTTGAGTATTTCTATGGGATTTTAAGGTCCAGCTTCTTGGGATTTGAACAGTTGAGTATAGAAACTAATTTTCTACTCGTATACCAAATTTTACAATGATCCCTTTACTAATTTGAGTAGTTATATGCTTTAAGGTCTTAGGACTTGAAGAGTTGAACCCTATTAACAAATACATATTTTTCTACTCTCATACCAAATTTCAGATCAATCGCTTTAATTCTGTAATGAATAAAGAGATTTTAGAAGCTCTCTTTACAGTAAAAGAGCACCGCTAGAAAGTATGCAACATGTTTAACGCACTAACCATTCAAGCTAGTTCTATCTGTTTATGTGTTGGCATCTTAAACCATTTTAACTCCTCATAAATAGTAAAGAGTTTTATTTTCTGTGCAAGTTCCCACCGACCTGACTGAGTACAAAAGCGAGACAAAGGCTAGAGTCTCCACTGATGATGTGGATGCGAGTGCGACTGTGAATGCGGAATTCTCGCAGTGGGCCGGCGGTTGTTTAAGTGGTCCTTGATAAGCGGCTGCCAGCTTAAAACCGTAATGCGCTTTACCAACTTCACTTCACTTCAGCCTCCAGTGCACACACACATATTTCGTGTGCGCCGGCACACACAAATGTGCACGCTCTCAAGTATATAGGCACATATATATATTTAAAGTAAACTTTTCGAGCTGCTGATGAAATATCAATATTGAAGCGGTGGCAGAGCAAATTTTAATTCGATAGTCGTGAGAGCCGGCGAAAAAAGGAGAGGACGAAAAGAGATTGCATTCGCGGTGCTGTGTTGTTCAGTTAGTGGAAGCGTTAAAAATGCCACTGATTTCGCCCCGATTTTTGTTGCTGTCTTTTCATTATTTATTTAATGGCGGACAGGTGCAGATTCAACTCGATTGCACTGTTTTCCCATTAAGAAATGAAAAGAGTTAACGAGTGGCTGTGGCTGTGGCCGCCGCTGTGCTGCGGAGCTTAAAAAATACGGCCTTTGCATATGTGTAAATTGATATTAATAAATGGCGAATAAATGGTAAATATTTATTCGCATTTGTCAATTGGGTGCAATGTTATACACGTGAGGCACAACATTTTGATTCAATTAAACGGCCATGAATGGACCGTAAATGCAATCTAGACTTAATTAAAATAAATCCAATTAAAATGGAAATTATTTATGTTTTTGTTGCTTTCTCTTCGGTCGGAGGGAGGTGAAGTATTTTTTCTTTATTGCCAATTACAGATCACATAACAAATTTTAATACAATATTATTATATTGTAATTGAATTCTCTTGATTTTTTTACAAGAATGCAGGCCTTAATTAATTACTGGTTTGTTTTAAAAATTGCGAGTTAATAGAATATATTTTAGATTGCCAATTGAAACATTTAATATAATTATATTTTGTGCTTAATAATTTCTTTTCCTTGTGATTGGATTAAGTTAAAAAGGAATAGTATAAATAAAGCCTTTAAAAAATAGTTGATAAATATTTATTTACATATTAAAAATTACCAATTTCATTGCTGAATTAAATTTCACTTTGTGTCTAGAAACTTGTCTTATTTAAATTCTGTCATGAATATATTGTCTATACTTTGATAAATTATTCTTAAAATGATAAATTTAGCTACAGATTCGGTTTAAATACTCATTTAATTATTCAACAATTTTAAAAGCGACTGCTTGCCGAAAGTTTAAATGTTTTATTTAGCAATTTGTCAGGGATAAACGTGTGGCTTCAAAACTTACTTGCTGTTGACCCAACAAAGGCTTCGCAAACTTTTGTCCCGTGCGCCGTTGTCTCTCTCCTTTTTTTTGGTATTTTGCGGCTCACAGCGAAAGTTGTTACAGTTTGTTTCGAGTTGATATTTATGTTTTGAGTTTTATATATTTATAATTTAAACACAAAGTTGCACAGGGAGCAGGGAGTCGGAGTCGGGAGCCACTCCAGCCAAAAGTCAATGTCACTGCAAGCAGCCAATGCAACAGCAACGGCAACACATGACACGCGCACGATTCACCAACACAGACGCACTTTCGACTTTTTACAGTTAGAGCGGCTAGAGCGGCTAACAAGTTGGTCAACTGGTTCCAGACAATAAAATTTGCGCCATAAATCAATTCAGTTTGAAGTTGTTGTCGTCGTCGGCTCGCTCGCTCGCTCGCTCCGCTGCAAGTGTCACAGCAACTGGATTCTGACTGGATTTTCATCCCAAAAAGCCAGGCCAGGCCTGATCTTGGCCAGTCTGCGCCTGCCGCCTGCCGCCTGCCTGCTGATGACTAAGATTTATTTGTCGCAACTGCCAACTGCCAAGTGGTAACTACTACCAACGGGCCGGGCCACTGGCGACTGGCGACTGGCGACTGGCAACTGGCAACTGGCGACATCGGCTGCTGGCGGGTAACTGCACAAGGACGACTGGCAGGATGAACCACGGAGCCTGCTGTCCCGGCGATTTTAGCAGCATTTCAGCCCAAAAAGGGGGTGGCATTGGCCGTGGCCGTGGTTAAAAAACTCCAGGAGGCAGCATAAAAAAGCCAGCGTGGCCACAGCTAGCCAGCAAAAAATAAATAAAAATCGGAACGAATATATATACACATATAGCCGCGCACTCACACGTATGCAAATTGAAAAGGGAGTTGGAAATAAAAATGGAGCAGCAAACCATCAACCGCAGACGTCGACGGCGCTGCCGGCTGCCGGCTGCCGCTGCAATATTTTTTCTAATGAAGCGCGATTTGCGCTCAAAAAAGCGGGGAAATCTCTTCCTTTTTCGCTATACATATTTTTTTCCGATTTTTTATATTTTTGTTCCTTGATTTTGAGTTGAATTTTGAGTAGAATTAGTGTTATTACTTATTAGCTTACATTCAGAGCTTTAAATGGCTTTATTTATATTTTTACACGGTAAATCATAATAGAATTTATATAAAAGTATAGAAATAATATTTAAAATTTATTTTTTCCAAATAAACTCTACAATAAGTCATTAATAATATATAGAATTAGTCTTATTACTTTATTAGCTTACATTTAAGAGAAAATCATGCTATAGATGGATTTAGTTATATTTTTATGTGGTAAATTTCAATAGAAATTATTAAAAAGTATAGCAATATTATTTCAAAATTTTGTTTTGCGCAAATAAACTCGAATTCTCCACAAAAATTTATTGATTTTATTATTATTATATTTAAAATGTTTATAATATATATTAATATAATAACATATAATTTATGTTTGGTAAATCTTAATAGAAATTCTATAAAACTTTGGAAATATTTTAAAATTTGGTTTTGTCCAAATAATCTCTACAAGAGGTTATTAAAAATATGTAGAATTAGTCTTATTACTTTATTTATAATTTGTATGTGGTAAATCCTAATATAGATTATATAAAAGTATAGAAATATTATTTTAAAATTTTGTTTGTCCCAAATAAACTTGATTCCTTTACAAGAACTTATTTAAAAAAGTTTATCTGTGCTTATTCATTTCATTTTCGGTCTAGAAATATTTATAATTCTGCCCAAATCCATTATTAATAGTTATCATATTTTCCCTATTGTCATATCTTTGATCTAAAATATCGAAACCAAACTCTAAGAAACTTATGCACTAAAAAACTGATAAAGTTTACTCCATAGTTGGGGAAATAATTGAGAGCTTTGTCTTAAGGTCTTGTGATGTTTCCCCGCTATGCCCGCCCGAGTGTAATATTGAGTAAAAATGTAAGTAAATCAAAGACGGGCGCGAATAAAAAATTGTACCTAGCAACAAAACTCACCAATGCCAACGGCCCATTCTACCAGAAATAAGCACATTTGCCTCCCCCTATTTTATGTACAATTTATGTGCGAAAAAAAAGCAACCAGAAATGAGGAAAATAGAGAAATCAACGCTTTGAGCCACCCTGCAAAATGAGGGTGAAAATATAACTCCCACAGAAACCGCCGGCATTTCAGGCGAGGCGGGAAAAAAGTGCTAAAAATCCAATATGGCCACAATTTGCCAGGAGAGCGAAAGAGAGAAAAGTAGTGGAAAAAATAAGGTGGAAAACCTTTTTTTTTGTTTGCTTCTTGTTATGTTTTTCTCTGTGTTTTCCTCTCTGTGTTTTCCTCTTTTTTTCTTTTCAATATTATTTGGCTTGGCAACGCAGCGAGACGAACTAAGTAAGCGGGTGGTTTTCGGGTAGGGTGGTGGTGGGTGGCGCTCTGTGTGTGTGTGTGTGTGTGTGGGTGTCGCGCTGCCAAGAAAGTGAATAAAAAAAACTCCGCCCCCTTTTTAAGACGAGCGTCTGCGCGAAGGTGAAGCCGAAACGCTGGCAGAACGCCAACTGAGGCAGCGAGAGCTCTCTCTCAGTCACACTCACCAACACTTCGAGGCCCTCACACAGATACTTACACACACAGACGCCCTCTCCTCTCTTTCTCTCAGAATGAGTAATTAAATGCTTATTAACGGCTGGCTGAGTTTTTTCGCTAGTCGCACGCCATAATTAAACTCAGTGCTCGGTGCTCGGCGCTCGGTGCTCGCTTCTCGAGTGGAAGTACCGCCGCCGCCACTGCCGAGTATTTGCAATTGCAACCAACCCCCTTGTGGGATATATATTGAGCCAAGTACGGAAAAATGCGACGACGATACAGCACACCCAACCCCTAAAGGCAGCCCGAATGCAGTTCACTAATTTGCGGTTCTTTTTGCAGTTCCAAAACCCAAACAGATACCGCCTTCGTCTTGCGCCATTTTGAAAGTGTACTTGAGCTAGGGGTAATAATGTATTAATCAGAGAAGAATTACCCTGGTAATAATATAGCAAGGAAATTTGTGATTGAGCTAAGATCCCTTACGGTTTAATTTAAATTTAATTAAGGGTTAAATTTGCTGGAAAAACTACTGACAATAGGCAAGGAAACTAGCCTAAGACAGCTGCCAAAAATGTATATCTAATTGTATATATTTAAAATTAAATATATATATATTCTTATATATAAGTAATAAACAAGAAAACTAGTCTAAAACAGCTGTCAAAAATGCAAGTCTTATTCCATATATCTTAAATGATATTTAAGAAAGGTAAACTTAAGAAGAAAGGTAACTTAACAAAACCAGGCCAAATCAATATTTTATATACTATATACTACAGGCCTCTCAGAGCCCCTCTTAAACGCCTTAACTACTTCCTGATTATAATTAAATCAGCCAAAGAGTTCAAAGAACCCTATAAAAGGCCAAAACCCTGAATAGATTTCTACTAAACACACCCCGAACTAGCTTAATTGGTTCGTTCGATTTGATTTGTTTCATTTTAGGCCAGTTTTATGTTACATCTTTAACGGGGAGGGGGTTTTATTCCACAATAAACGTAATAATTATCCGGCCGATCAACTCCAAATAGTTTTGTTTTTTTTGGCGGCCAACGAAAATCGTGTTATAATGGCAACGTATAAATAAATGCATGAAATGTATTTAATTAAGTTAATTGATTTTGGGCCCAAATTGAACGCTTATTTTGCGGCTCATTAAAATGCCATTAAAATTAGATCTTTTGTGGTGTGGTTTTAGTTTTCATTTCAAATTAGTTTTTCGGTTTATATATACACAAACATGGGGTTAAAGGGCCCTATTTGAAGTACACTTTTAGCCGGGGGACTATGTTTAGAATTCGGAATGCCAAATCAATTAAAAATATTGCTTCAAGGAATTATTACTATAAACAGCTGCTAAAAAGGCTTATGTTTGGGTTTCCAATTAGTTTTCCGACCTTATTTTAGCAGAGAAATAAATGGAATTTATTATACATTGCAAGCTTTAGATATTTCGCATTTTATTCCTTTAATTTGCTATTAACTGTATACTGTGTAAATATATTTAAATTTTTATTGAACTCACCATTTAAATTCCTCGTAAAACCATAAAAATTCCCTTTTCTCAATTAAGCATCGATGTTGAGCACTTAATTTGCCTTTTGGCCCTGTGCCACTGAAATGCCATTCGAATTCCTTTCCATCGAATGACTCATTTTATCAATTGTTACCCTTTTTTGGCCCGAAAAGACATTACACAGATTTGCATAAAAACTGAAACTTCTTGGGGGCACAAACACACACCGGGAATACGGGAATTCGGAAAAGGAATCTTTTTTTTTGTTTTACACTCGTAAAGGGTTTCCTTGCTCCTGAAGGAGTTTTCCTCTCCGGGCATGGGTATTCCCTTCTCACCGAACGGGGCGAGCGACGCGGACAAACTGCCGGCATAAATATGGAAGGTTGCCATCAATTTTCGGAGGAGGAAACAAGACAAAGGCCGAAAGCTGCGTGTGCCACAAACTCGGAACTTGTTCAATTCGGTTAGACGCAAGGCGAAGGACGAAAGGGTTGAGAGTCTTCCCAAAGGGGGTGCGAGAGAGCCGGGCTGGCAGAGCCACTTCCAAACACCAAAATGCGAAAAACAATAACACAAAATGCGTCACGCACAACAAAGGCGGCAGCGGCAGCGGCGGCGTTGGAAAAGTGCGTCATGCCAAAGGACACTCGCAATGGCTCTCCATAAGGACACTCGCTCTGTGTGTGCGCGACTGCGAGTGCGAGTGCGAGTGCGAGAGAGTGTGGTCAGCGTGGAAGTGTCAAGCGTTTAAGGGGTTAGAGGGCCAGCAGAGAGGTAAGGGTTGCCATTCCGGTTAGTGGGGGATGCAAAGTGCCACAGGAAGCAACTAAGTGCCAGCCAGATAGAGGCACATGGCCTGGGTTCCTCGCTCCGCTTCGCTTCCCTGTTATGTACAGTGGTCGCGACGGAAAATGAGATTCTAATTGGCAGAACACTCTTTAAAACTTTTTCCATTGTTCAATTTAAAAAATATTTCTCGAGGCAGAGAGGAGGTAATAAAGAAGAGGTGGTTGCTAAGGTCTCTCACTATACTAATGACTTTTTTTATTAATTTATATTCTAGTTGTAATCTAGTTTAACTAATTAAGTACCTATCTTATAATATTTTGAACACAATTCCTCTTTAAATATGAAATAAAATCAATTAGTAAGGGAGACGGTTCACTTTTCTTTTCAATTAAAAAAAAATAAATCTAAATCTTGTTAAAACATCTTATATGTAAGAATAAATAGGTGTTTATTTGGGTTTAATTTAAATATATAAAAATGTGACAATGGGAATGGTTTTATTTTATATTAAATTAAGCCAAAAATAACATTATTTTACTTTTTTTTAATATATACTTAGCATAATAGCAACATTATAGACAATATCATATACAATACTGGATATAATTCATTATATTCTAATATATTGTATTTTTCATATATTTATGAGAGTAATTAATTTATTTATCAGTATTTAAGTCTCTTAGTTATCAGCCAAGTCATTAAATAGGATTTTTTTTTCTTTTCATACTAGTTTTGCTATATTTAATTACTAGTTAACGTATTAAAAGGCTACGTATATGTAAATATATGTCAACATATATTAAATCTCAAAGAGTTGCATGCAAAATGATTTCAATAATTATAGAAAATTTGTCTAGGAATATGTTCAATTAATTCAAGCATTTTGTACTCTGTCACATATTAATTTTTAATTATAACTCCCTCCGCTGCAACCACTGTAAATGCAAACATTGCCAGCAAATTTAAGTGAATTTGTTTACCTAATCTTGTTATAATGCAGAGGCGAATACACCGAGCACCCGCCCGAGGCCAAATATATATTTTTCCAAAGATGCCACTGATCGTTGATCATCTGTTGTATTTTTCTCTTTTTTTTTTAAATTAAACGCAAACCCGTTCTGCCGCCCGATGTTAGATATGAGGGACTAGAAGGGTTGACCAGGGGTTGGGTTTTTGGGCATTGAACTAGAAAGGTGGCCGTGGTCGGGTCGGAAATATTTGAATTCACATTATTGCATTTTTTCTCGAGCGAAAACATTTTTCCCCTCAAAGCCACTCAGTCCTCGTAAGAGAGAGGGGAAATTGGTTGGTATTCCACTCGCTGGCGATGTTTGCGATGTGTGCGTGTTGAGCGCTTTCCTCGTTTCTCTGACTCCGCCCACTTTTTGCATTGTTTAGCTGGCTGTTTCAGTCGTCGTGCGATGTTTGAGCGTGAGTGGCAAAGCGAGACAGGCGATGTTTTTGAGTGGAAATGGCAGAGCGATGTGAGGGGAAAATCGCAAGCGATGTTTAGCGGCGGCACTGATTTGTCATAGCATTCTATGACTGCTCTACTATTGTCGCTGCGGGGAAACTGTTCCCAGGTCCTGGGGATGTGAGCTTGGCTAAATAAATCTGGAGAACAGATTTTTAGAGACTGTTCAGGGCATTTCTCTGATTTTGAACTATTTTCTGTATTGAAATATTTTGTTATATTTTTTTATTTTTGGTAGACATGTTTTTTGTGCTTTAAACCTTGATATTAATACAATTATAGCTCAAATTTATTTTATGCTTGATTTAAATTTTTCTATGCCTGTTCCCAGCTCTTTTCACTCAGGGCTTAACTGTTCCCAGAGCCCTTAATCCCTATTAGAAAACATCGCCTAGGGGATGAAATCTTGGCTAGATGGGCAGTGATTTTCGGGGTTATGTCCGTGCTAAAATTAAAACAATTAAAAGTTAATTTTGATTGTTTTGAATGCAACTCCTAAGCAAACAAATAAATAACACTCCCAGCCAAACTCTCGCTTTCGCAGAAAGGCCATAGCATCCCAACACGCCTCACACAGCCCAGGGAAGTCTTAAAATCCCATAGTTTCATTTAAAAACTGCTGTGTAATTGCTGTGCTAAATTAACATAATTGATGTGCTGTGCCGTGCCCCCAGAGATTCTCCCCTGCGCTGCGGGTCCCCCAGTTGGCTGTGTGCTCTCCCCTTGCCCTCTGTCTTTTAATGGCCAACAAAAGCCCAGCAGGTGGCTTATTCAAAGTCGAAGCCGAGCCAGCAGGAGCAGTCGCATTGATTCCCGTTTGCTGTTTACTCGCCACGTCTGCCAAATCCAATAAGCACTGAACAAATTTCGCAATATCGCAATATGCGAATCTGCAGCATCACTCCTGGTTAATTGATTTTTATTTGACGCGCGCGCGGCGCGTCCTTCCCTCAGGAAATTGCCATCAAATGGAAATTAATTTCATCTTCTCGGCCGTTCAACCCTTGGGCAAGGACTTTCGAGATGTCCTGGTCCTCCCTGGCGACCTCTGTTGGTTGTGTTGATGCTGTGGCAGTAGGGGAGAATTTTCCTCTCCTGGCGGCGGGCAAGGGAAATATTAATCATTTGAAGGACATTAGGAACTGGTGCGGAACTTGGCTATGCGCCAGAGCACAGTGGTGCCAAAAATATTATTTCAATAAAGATTTCGCAATAGTAAAAGAAGTGTTTAATTTGTTTCACATTTTTTATTAGATATTTTTTTTAACTACAATAAATTTATATGTAAATATTTCTAGGGCTTTAATACAATTTAATACATTTTAAACTTTGGTTTTTGAGACTTATCATACACAGAATATTATTTTGGTTAAGATGAAGCTTTAAAAAATTTTAATAGCTAATTGGTAAAAAAATATTTAAGAAAGTATATTACAGATAATTTCTTATTTTCTATCCATTAAAGATTTTTTATAACATTATTTTTAATATTATTTCTTGAACATTATTTTTAATAAAACCACAGAACAATTTGTTTATATTTATAATATCAGTCATAATATAACATATAATATTTTGGCTTAGTTTTAAGTGTAACGATTAAATAATACTTTACAAGTTTTTTTATACAAGTTTATTTAGGTTAATTTTTCTTTAAAAATTGCATAATATAATTTTATTAATTAAAAATATATATGTTCACTATAAATAAATTTAACGCTTTACTGCCTTGTATATTTTTTGCACACGTACTCCCCTGTTTCCCCTGAATACTTCCTAACCCTACCTTTACCTTTACCGTTAGGCAATTCCTTATGAAAATCCGCAAAAAGCAAATGAACCGTTATCAATTACGTAACGGTTTGCTCGTCCTTGCAAACAGTTTTTCGCAATTAAACGTGCCCAATGCAAATGCCAGGATATAGATAAAAAGCCAGCGATATGCGCGTATGAAAAGGGTTGCAGATCCTTGCGTTGAGTGCGTATCGTATCTCTAAGATGCATCCGTGGGTCGTTGAACTTGGAGGGTCGCAGGATATCCGAAGCCGCAAGGGTTTATATTTGTCTCAAGGAAAGTGTCCAATTTGATCCGATCTTTACCTTTTTTATGGTGCGAAAAGATGTGCTGGCAGTTCAGGAATAATTTTTAAGAGGTTGTTAGAGGGGTGAAGAGGGCAAAATAAAATATGCCGTCAGAACTTTAAGGGAATATTGCCATTGAATTAGGCACAAGTATAAATAAATAGATTAAACTAGACATAATTTATCTATTTAATTAAATGAAGCTTTTGTCAAGTGATTATAAATAAAACAATATAAAACATATTCATATCCTTGTAAGTATCCCTTAATTAATATTTTCACTTTTTCTTTCTTTAACACGGGTTTCTTTGTTATAAAATCAGCATGTTGGTCGACAGCCCTCCAAGAGCACGGTATTAAGTTCCTACGACTATATGAGGAACGTAGGAACTCTATACCTCGCTGATGGCTAAAAGGCTTCGGTTATTTTGGCTTTCGCTTGTCACACTCGCGGCTCACTCGGTTACATCGGTTACACTGCACTTCATGTGTCTACTTAGCTGGCCACTTTCGGCCGTGTTTGCCTTGTCGTCAGCCATAAGCTGCAATTAGAGTCATAAACGGATTATGTTTGCGCAGATATTGGCTTGGGCTCAATCACGAAATTGGCTGCCAATACTTTCGGCAAATATCAAAGTCCCAAAAGAGTCTGCCTCGTATTCTCCCATCCCATGGCCGATCCATCGCTTCCCTTTTCGGCGGCGTCTTAAAATTTTATGTTTGCACATTAGCTGGCGCCGTTGGCTGCAAAAAAAGGAAAAAGAAAAGGCACGAGTAAGAAAAAGGGAATGTAAGTAAGTTGTAGATACTTTGGCTAATGCATTAGCCACAAAAGTGAGTGTGTGTGCTTGTGTATCCCCCAGATACAGATACCGCATATATGGCTGAATAACGCCGCGCCGCCATGATTATCGACTGGAGTGCTGGCATTTATTTGATTTGCACTCGAGTCGATGGGAATCCGAAATTAAGACAATTTCAATGGCAGAACTGACCTTGAATTGCGACTGCCGGCAGTATTTCACACAAAAATACATCTGAAAAATTAAATACAAATATCAAAGTGTTAAATACATGTGATACCTACAATTAATAAGGAATATATTTTAGTAATTTATGAAAAAGTCTTTAATTGAGCACCATTTAAAATGCATTTTTGTTTAGCTTAGATATTTTTACAAAATTATTTAATACCATTTTAATGTCTAGTCATTAAATTTGTAGCAGAAGTTTTTATAAATTAAACTTAAAACATGTTCTCGAGCTGAATGATTTTACATTTTAATTAAATTCTTTTAATATATATTTACTATTATATTTCTTAGTGTGCTTAGATTCTTGTCTCTATATAGAGTCACACCCCACACGCTAATTACAGGCTGCACCACGTTAAGAAACTAATCAACTTGATTGATTTATCTGACAGAACTGCACAAGTTGACATTTCGAGAAGGCGACTCTTTAACGCCCACCACAACTGCAACTACAAAAGCACTTGACTGCACACAAATTATCATTTGAATAATATGCAAAATAAATGCATTCGATTGCAGCAGCGGTAGCCATGCAGGTATCCAAGTATCGCCCGCCATGATTTGCATTTAGTTGCTGCCATTTCAGATTTGACTGTTTGCTCCTCTTCGCCCGCCCCTCAGCCATTTGTCTGGCAGCGACGTAAATCAATTTGGTTTTGGCTTTGCCTTTGGCTTATACCTCTCCCGATGTGTGTCTAAGGTAGCCGAGGCAAATGTTTAACCGCCCGCTGAGCCAACACAGCAGACATTCAATATATGTGCTCCCTGGGATGTCACGAGCCTGGCAGGCGAAAGCTTCACTGTCGCAAAAAACGACACCTGAAAACGGTAGCGGAGTTCGTGATTAGAGTAGGTTGAAAAGGCTGAACTTTAAAGCTTACAAAGAGTATATATCTTTACTAAAAATTTATACTTATCATTAGTTAAAATATTCAATTAATTATTGTTTTGCATTACTAACTTCACATAATGTGGCTCTCCCTTGAAGCCTGTTTTCGAGACTATTCTAAGCATTTTTCGTCAGTGCCTTCCTCCCTATGATCCTCCCAGAGATCGCCCAGCTGCTACTGTTCCTCGAGGACCATAACGGCGCCATAACTTGGGCCCGACCAGTACATAAACTGCCAAAGTCGGGGCTGATTAGCATCGCTGCATTTGCCGCTGCTGCTGCTGTCTTTGATTGACAGTTTGCATACAAAAAGCCAAGCCAAGCCAGAAGAGCCAACCAAACTCGCACATAAATCGCCACGAACGCTTGGCAAACTTTCGGATGCATCCGCAGGACTGACTCTCGACTGACGAACTGCCGCTGAGGTTGAGGTTTATATGAGACTTGGATTGACATTTTTATGGCCGGGCTTGAAGTGTTGACGTTGGCTTTGCCTAATGATCAGCGAGTGATCTTGATTAGCCGGCTGGTTTATGAGCTGTTTAAATAGTGAGAGGTTATGCCGATAAGTTTGCACTTAATGAGCCTGGGAAGTGCAATCGTAGATGAGATGCAATCGAGAATTAAGAGGTGTTTAATTGATATCTATGGGAATAGTATTTACGATATTATGCTATTTGTATGCGCACTTGGTCACATTAGTTTGAAACAAAATGGTCACTTTAACTTAAATTAAAGTGGGTCACATTAGGATCTGACATTTAAGATGTTTTGTCACTTTAAGAAAGGTTTTTTATGATAATAACACAATAAAACGTAAGTCTTTATAGGAACTCAACATGTGAATTCTTTGGGAAACCCACAAATCTTTCATATCTCCAACACATCTACTGACAGGCAGCTTGAAGTGAATTCCACCGCGATAGCTGGCACTGCCCACTGACTGACCTAACATGCTTGAAAGCCATTTCAACAATCACTTTGATTGATGCCAACGGGCACAGACAACCTCCTCCCACCCATATCCCCAAGCCAGGCAATTTCTCACTTAGCGAAGAATTAATTAAACCACCAAAAAAACAATATCTTGGGGCGAAAATCTCTGCGAAATAACTGAGCGAGCCAAACCAAAATTAATTAAAGCAACTAAATTAAAATGTATCAAGTTGGATCCACGCCCAGACAGCGGCAAATGTGCCACGCCCCCGGAGGCAGGGGGCACAAAACGTGCAGCGAAACTTTGATGAATCTTTACAAAAGTATCTCAGGGATAAGCTCATATGAAAGATATTAAAGTGTCGAAGGTTAAAGCAATGCAAGCGAAAGGCAAAATATTTAATACAGACCTGATTAATAATTCCTATTTTCTTATAATTTATAAAGTAAGCTATTTATTTAAGATTAAAATATTGCTTAAATATCATAGCTAATCTCTGACAAACAGTTTTAATTAAACTCTTTATATTTCTTGAATTACCTTTTTAAAATTAAACCCAGTGCAGGAGAATATAATGATAAATAGCATGAATTAAAATTGTTAAACCGTGAAATAAGTTCTAATTGATGCTGTTTCTTTTATATGGTCTCCCATACTGGGTTTTAATTGTTTTTGGGTCGGATGTTGTTGTCTGCGGACCCGTTTTGTCGCTCATTTGTCCAGTTTCCTTAAACAATTTTTTGTGCCGTGCCATTTTTACTGAGGAAGCTCTGCCCACATGGCGACTGAAACTGGAACCTGGCACTGGAACTGGACGGAATGATGGATGTGCCCCACTCGAGCGCCGCAGATAAGCTTAGAGAGCTGGCCAAGACGAGAGGGAGAGAGGCTCGAAAATAAGAAATAAGATGAAAAAAACTTAATTAATTCATATGCATTGAACTTTAATCAAGTGCCCGGGCTGTGCAAAAGTGAAGGCCTGACCATGGCGACGAGTTCGGCGCCAGTCCAGCTTCGGATGCAGATACAGGTACGGCGCTCACCTGCTGCGCGTTTTAGATACTTGTGCTATTAGTGTAAACGTGCAGTTTTATGTTATGGCAAATTGCCGTTGACAGGGCCGGCGCACATAGAATGCCAGAGCCATAACTCTCGGTACAATCCAATCTGCAATCTGCAAGATACATTCTATAATTGTTTTTTTTTACCCCTTGATTTTTCGGTGCTATTTTCTTGTGCAATCTGCATGTGTGCACGGGGAGAAATTTCCCTATGGAATGGCAAGCCTGAGGCTTAATTTAATGTTTAAATTATATTTAATATATTTATCACAAGCTTTGAGCCAGGAAATCTTTGAAGTTCCGATTGTTATCAAGTTTCAGCTTTAGTGGGTTTTTCTCCCTGTATCTTATAGATTGCACCAGCCAAACAGCTGCATCCATCCATCCCGTGCATCTTTCAACTCGCACATCTCTCAAAATCGTAGACATTTTCATTACGTGGTCATTACGGCGCTGCCGCTATTACTATTATGCTGCCTTTTATTGCTTTATAAGCGCATTTTAATTTTTGCCTTTCGCCGGGCCACGGCCACAAAATTTATGTAGCCCAGCTGAGTGCTCTCTGGGATCTATCTTTAGGAACCTGGAGCTTGGCGCAGCGCATCTGCGGCCACAAAGGCCAGTCAAATGCTCGTAAAAATGCACAGCACATACGGACCGATGATGACCAACTGTCGGCAAATGGACACGGCTTCAGAAATAACTAAAAAAGCAGCAACAACATCGGCAGCAGCAGCAGCAGCGACGTATCATGTGCCATGTCCGTTGTCAACGCCGTCGACGTCGATGTGTCTTGTGTGTGTCTGTCTGTCTGCCTGTCTGCGTCTTGGCCACGTCAAGTGTCTTTTGTGAAAGGCAACCAAATTACGAGCACACACAGGCGCAAGGCACACGAGGTGCACAGCGAGAAATAGGGGCTTGATTGGGGTTTAGAAAAGTTTGTGAAGGACTATGACTTGACCCACATTTTTAATATATTTTTTAATAAGTGAAAAAAGAACATAAATATGATTAAAAGCTAAGATACTGGATTATTTCTTACAGATTTACTTAGGCTCCAACTCTATTATTTTTTTAATGTTTTTAAATTAAAAAATAAACGGAAATTAAATTAATCCATTTTAAGAATTAAATTCTTTAAGCTTGTACTCGATTATTTCTTACTGATTTACTTAGGCTTCAATTTTATTATTTTTTATTACGCTATTAAATTAAAAAAAACGGAAATTAAATTATTCCTTCTTAAGAAATAAATTCTTCAAGCTTGTTGCCCTATTTTCGGCTTCATTAAATGATTACTTTTTTGAAAATAATAAAACCTTCATAGTATATGCCCCTATATGGCACACAAAACTGTCTTATTTTGGGCCCTAAGTATTCCAACTACCTATATTATTTCGCCCTGTGTAGATGCTCAGTAAGTGCCACGTCGGCAGTTTGTTTGGAAACGAAAGGCTGGCTCTTTGTTGCACTTGCTGCTTCTGCTGCTGCTGCTGATGTTGTTGCAATTATTAGCAAGTCTGACAATTTAGTGCGGCTCGCCTTTGACGCTGATTGATTGCGTCTGTAAGTAATCTGTACATTTATTGAGTTATCTGCCTGGCATTTTTAATTTGTCCTCCCCGACGACACCGCCTTCGAGCCGCCCCTCTCCCCTGCGCTGACCAATTAAAAGCAAACGGTTTCTGCACCGCAATTAAACGGCCACCGAAACCGGAGCCTGCAGATGCAAAGCCCCGCGACTCGGAAAGCGGCCAAATCGCTTCCTCATGGGCAGCGTAGAGCGCCCATTAAAATTCCCAGTCCCGGTCCCGGTGCCGGTGCCGGTGCCGGGACAAACATAAATATTCGCACTGATTTCGACCATTCCGACCAGTTTTATATGTCTTTTTTTTATGTACTTTACGGGGGTTTCTGCGACGCTCTTTTACGGTGTGGAGCGGCGCGAAACATGTTGTGGCAGCACTTGGACACCGAACATGGCCACGCAGCACGCAGCTTATCAATCGAGCCACTGAAAATGCATTCAGGTCCTACAAGTTTGCTATTAATTTGTGTGCCTCTCCCTGGAGGCGTCCCACCTCCCTGGAACCCAGAAACCCTCATAGAAATCCCCTCGCGATCGCCGCCCCCTCGGCTGCCAGGCTCGCCCATCTGCTTTGCATTTCAGCAGCTGCCTTGTTGAGCTATCAGCCGGGCTGGAGGTTGGCACAGAGAGAAATGGGGGGTGGTAATAGGGGGAATACAATTAATATTATTACCTAATTAATTCTAGGTAGGGCCCACAGCTGAGAGTTTAAGAATAGATGGACTTTTCTAGTGTTAGGCAACATTTCATTTCGATCGGATAGGTATTATAGACCCTAAAGGTATTTAAGTTTCTATCTAGACGGCGCCTGAAAGTAGGCAATGCTTTTTAGGCAATGTGTGCAGAGTATTTTATGGTAAATATTTTCTTTTAATATATATAAATTCAGTTAAATCCGAACCATTTCGAAATGAGTATTTATTTTTAAGCCATTTTCTCTCCTAGCTTTTTCTATAAATCTATATTTCCAGTGCACTTGGCTGGCTGCCTGTCTGCTGTTCGTTGGCTGGGCGCGTGGTTATTAATGAAGTCAATCAGCAATTTTGACAGAAATTTATCTATAAGCGTCGGCATTCTGCCAGGCAACATGTTGCACGGTCTCTCACTCACTCTGCTAATTTTGTGCGGCACTCAGACATGTTTCTGCCGCGAGACCGCTAACTGTAGTTGCTTATCTTATTTATTTAATTTTTGTTTAATGTTAATTTGGAACCAGTTTAATTACCAGCCTGGCCAGCTTGTGCCCGCCGCCTGGCGATTTCAATTAAAGTGCACTTCGCACACTCGGGCACAGGTGAACAGCTAAGAGAGCGTGACGTGTCTAGGAACATAAGTACTTTATGCGTTTTTATGTTTAGTGCATCCTTGTAGCTAAATTACTTTTATGGCAATTAAAAATCCACTCCGTTTAGATGTGCGAGAAGGGAATAAAATAATGCGATTCATAGCCACCATCAAGCTATTAGTATCTCAAGACTCGTATCTGTATCTGTATCTGTATCTGCCCGGCGGCTACTCTTCCTGCTAACGGTTAACCTAACTGCCGCCATTTGTTTGCTCGCGCCGCCTAATGAGCCAAATCAATTTACAGTTCAATTTTTTCTTGTTTTCCAAATTAATTTCGATACCTCGGAGGAAGTGGCGGTGGCTGGCCAGCGACGAATCGGGTTTGAATAATTAATGGCCACTCGCTTACAAAGTTGCCCCGGGAATTATCTGGCGTTAATTGATGGCAAAATGGATTCGAATGGAGTTTTACTGATAAGTGGGGACAGATGGTTCCATAAAGTAATTAAGTTATTTTCGAGTTCGATCGGATGTAGTTTATCCGCTGGATGGTGTTTCGGGACAGCTTTGATGATGTCTATTTGATGGGGTACTTCACTTCGGTGAGAAATGTTATCCTCTCCATTTTGTAAAATATTTATTTCTTTCTTTTGCTCTATCAGAATTTTTAACCTTTATGATTTAAGATTAAGTAAACTAAATATATATTTATATAAGATCTCTCATCTATTACCCATATTTATATTCTTTTTCTAAATTTTTCAGAAATTTACTTTAGCTTTACTTTTTTACTACAGAGAAATGTTTTCTAATCCATTTTGTTTTATTTTCTCTATCAGATTTTAAACCTTTATTATTTAATAATATTTAATAATCTAATTTTATAATTTTCTAAGTTCTCTAATTTATTTTTATATTTTTTCTACATTTTTTTTAGTCTTTAAAGCCAAAGCTTATCAAGCTATCTCTGGTTCAATGACTTTCCTCTTTTACTCCCCAACTTTGACCTTGCTCAGTTTTCCTGCCACTAATTTCCCTGCACTTGATTTTCTTTATTGTGCGACGAGCAAAGTTTCCTTCCTTTCTTTTCATTTTAATTTCACTTTTCACGGCGAATTTTTCGCTTTGCTTTTCCTTTTCTTTTTTCATTTCGCTCCAGACGAAGGAGCCGGGAAACTTTTTAATGTCGCGCGGCTGCTGCAGCTAATTTAGCCCAAGGGGGAGGGAAATCGGGGGAGGTGTGGAAAAGTGGAGGGGCCATGTGGACACAGAGACAGAGGGGCGAGGGAAAACTTGGCGCTCAGACTTCGGGTGGCAGTGTCTTTGGCTTCATTTTCACGCGCTCCTTGAGGTTTTTCCTCTCATTTTGCCGGCTCTCAATTTTCCTTTTGCAATGAAATTAAAAACAGCAAGGAGTCGTCCTTGCACACACACACAGACAGACGGTAGAAAGAGACGGCGGAGGATGCCGGGAAAGTTTGCTGGAGGACCTAAATGAAAATGAGTAAAGTTCGCACCCACAGCCTTGCCCTCTTGTTGATTATGCACTTCGCCGGCATCGTCATCGTCATCGTCATCATCGTCGTCTGCGTTTTGCTTATTAACCCAGTTGTGCCTGCGCCATCTCCTGACTTCCTTGTGCCGCCATCTCCTCCGTATTTAACCCACAGCTGCCGGCTGTCTTTGCTCTCTCGCTCTCTGTCTGAGGCCTTGGTTTGGGGGCGGCAGGGCGACGCTTTTCTTTGATTTTTTTCTGTTTCCTTGTTTTAATTTTAATTTTTGTTTGGTTCGCTTTTCTTTCTTCGTGTCCTGGCCTTTTTGGTGACGTCGTCGTCGTCGTCGTTGGTCTGGTGTCGTCATCGTTTTGTGCCTGCCTGCCTGCCTTTGTTTCTAGGTCAAGAACGAATTCCGCCTTCCTTGGCCGGCATCTTGGCGGTTTTTCCTGTAGGCAGAATAAAGCAAGTTGACATTGAAATCTTAATTGGATTCAGAATGGAAACGAGAGGGAAAGATACTTATTTAAAGAGGTCTAAAGAAGGCGAATCTTTTTATAAATATACTTGAATAAAGCTATTTGAGATAGAATTTAATGCAGAAGATAATTAGAGCAGGCAAATATTTAGTTGATATCAGAAGAGTTCTTTAACTATAGAAATAAATTCCCCTAAAATTCAAATAGGGAGCCAGCGCCCTGGAAGGCCAGGATAATGACAGCTGAACGCATTAGGTGCCGAGGTGTACATAGGACTCCTGCCACAAAAGGATACATACATATAGAGCCACCTCGAGTCGCTTAGAGACGTAGATACTTTTCGCTTAGCATCCAGCTCCCTTTGGATGCGCAACTGTCATGCAAATGACATCACGCACTATAGTCATCAATTTTGCGGAGCATCAGCCATGCTGCTCCTGCTGCTGCTCCTGCTCCTGGTCCTGCTCCTGCTCCTGCCAGAAAGCTGAAGGCAAATCCCCAAGCCAAAAAAGAAAGGAGGAGTTGGATAGGAAAGCCCGGGATGTGTCGTGTGTTTGAGTTTGAAATATTTGCAATTGCGAATCCTGTCGTATTTGTCACAGCATGTACATGTATATATATATAAGGCAATATATATACGTACTCCAAGTATGTATTGAGCCAAGGGTACATTATTATGATGGAATCCTATTTGTTACAAAGCGTGTGGCCGTGCCGTGCCAATGACAGGACGTCAGGATGTGGGAGGATGAGTCCCAGGATACTCCCAGAGTAAATTATGCTAATGTCAAAATAATGCATATTCGATGATGTGGGTGTGTTCGTCTCAGAAGAAAACTTTGCCGCCCTCATACAGAGAAAGAAAACTAATAGAAAAATAATAATATATAATATTTTGCAGAGTTAAATCTAAAGAATTTCTTGGCATAAGCTTAAAAGTAACTTTACTATTTGCTAATAGGTTCTCCTAATACTTTAAAATAAAATACTGTGACCAGACTGGAAAGGAAACATTATTTCTCTCTCTGCTTCTATACTCCAGATTGATTTTTTCGCGGTGTGCAGGGGATTGGGTGTGTTTGGGGCGAGAAAAGGAAGAAAAAAATCTTTATAAATCACATTTATGTTCAGCTTCAAGTGCCAAAACTAATGATGGAAATAAATTCACGAGAGCGCAGGACCAGAACAAGGACAATGCCGACTGCCAGAACCAGTCGCAGCCAGCAAATTCTGTACACACGGCAGAGAGGCGCTGGCAGAAAATCCATATAGAAGGGCTGGGAAAAACCGAGGGGGGGACACTTCTGGGCG
Organism: Drosophila pectinifera; assembly: GCA_008042775.1. NCBI lineage: Eukaryota > Metazoa > Arthropoda > Insecta > Diptera > Drosophilidae > Drosophila > Drosophila pectinifera. The sequence goes on along the minus strand of VNKC01004791.1, from coordinate 21,791 downwards.
GAAAAGTGGGAACCTTTTGGGGATAGCAACGCGCAATTTTTGGCTGCTTTTGACGCCGGGCCAATATGCAGTAAATCTGCCAGAATGTGCCTCTAGATTTGGCATCGCCAAGCATCAGTCCCAAGTACCGCCCCTCCTTGGCTCCTTTTCCCCCAGCTTTTCCGCGATTTTCCCCATTTTCCCTTTGAAATGGGTTACATATTTTATGCTTAATATTTTGCATTTTATTCGGCAGCAGCGGAAGACGAAGAGCGGGGCCACTGTTAACTCTACTTGAGCTTGAGTTGGCCCGGACTCGTAACGTTTGCTTTGTGGAAAAATTGAAAATGTTTTTCCTTAACAGCACAATTGTTTGTTATAGTTTTCCTTTTCTCTCTGTCGTTGCAAAGAATGCAGCAAATTGTTTGTGCAAAGCCAAAGAGGATGAAAGCGTTGAGAGGTCTATTTTTTAGATGCGAATTTTCCTGATGTCTGGACTTAAACTATAGGATAATCAATGTATATGTATCTAAAAATATTAAAATGAATTTATTTTGGAGTGCAACTCAATGAAAAATATCTATAAACAGCCAGAAGTAACATAGAATAATGTTTAAGGACAATATCCTAAGATTTCAGAAGAAATAAAGTTTTATAAATACAAGAAATGATCGGATTGCAATGGAAACTTGTAAATATAAAAGGGATTTTGCTGTTTGTAAGCTAAATGTGGTCTTCATAAATATATTTTAAAATGCAGAATCACAGAAAATTCTTTATTCATATTAAAATATTTAAATTAGAAGTTAACTTTAAAATCAGACAACTTGCTAGCCTTATCCCCGACTGCCTTCAAGTATATATTGCTAGCTTTGCATTGGAAACTTGTTACAATAAAGGTGATTTAGCTATTTATAAGTTAATGTGATCTTTATAAATTTATATTTAACTGCAGAATCACAGCAAATACTTTATTTGATAAGACTTAATTTAGAAGCTGACTTTCAGATGTAAATCAGACAACTTGCTAGCTTTATCCCCGACTGGCTGCAAGTATATATTGCTAGCTTTGCGGAATTAGAAAATCAATAACAAGATTTCGCTATTCCAGTACTACTCGTATATATTTTCGCTGATCAACCCTCAAACCCCAGCGGCGAATGTGCAACCCTAACAACTTGAGCTTCATTTGCATATTTTGCCAACTCGCCTCGCCTCGAATCCTCCCTCCTTCGGCGAAAAAATCAAATTGCAAAATTGCTGAATGTAAAAATTGTAAAATGTCGAATGCGCTAGCTGCAAAAATAAAAATATAACTAATAAAGGCAAAAGGAATTTCCCTCGGTGCCCGTAGGTGAGTGTGGAAATTTATGCAGATTTCCCGTTCGCCTAACACTCTGAGCTGCTGACTCGAGGCTTGTTATTGATTTGCGAAAAAATAAAACTTGTTCGCCGCTAATTTGCATAATCTGTCCCGTCTGCCTCGTTAAAGGATTTATTCAGCGCGAAGCCTTTCACTCTCACTCATTGCAGCAGCCTCCCAATCTGCATTGTTGACTTTGACAGACGCATTCGGCTGTCTGCCTGTCCCTTCGGGTGTGTATCTGTGTTTAGTCAAGCAAATATTTTGCCAATGAGTGGCTGGGACCGACGACAGCCAAGAAAACCAAGTGAAAATATTTGAAAATTGGTTTTGTCGGCGCACCTGACAAAGGCAAGCATTCAACGAACTCGGGAGGTCACGCGAAAGCTAAAATCGAAGAGAAAATGCTTATACTTTTCGAGGGAGAGATTTAAAATTAGAGAAAGGGCATCTTAGATTATAAAAAACTAACATAAAGTTTAGTCCAGTTTATCCAATATGCAATATAATAATAAATTATAATTTTGAAAAGGTAATTAAAATGCCTAAGTTCTGTTGTTTGTTCTTATTTAATCTGCCTTAGTGTCTAGGCCTTAGCCCATATTTATTTTTTATAGAACCCTGTCCTTTTGAATATATATCTCCAAGTGTAGCCGCTTTTCCATGCTGCTAGAGGAAACTTCATGTATGTCTGACTATAATTCAATTCCCTTCAAAACCCGCGACAGTTGGACAGAGAATTGGATGGCGGCGGAGTTACGGCAAAAAGGATAGAGACATCCTGGAGCGTAATGGTGGTGGTGGGGAATTTACAAGAGGAGCTTGTCGTCCTGTCAGTTATTTTCAACATTTTGATATGTATTTTTCACTGGCAGTTTTTTTTTATTTCATTTTTTTATTCAGCGTTCGCTTTTTGCTAAAAAGGATTACGCTAGCACAAAGCAGAGAGCTAGACAAGGAGCCTCACAGGATGAGGGGTACACTAAGGAAAATATCAAGCTGCAAATTAAAGAATAATTTAAGATCTAAGATAGATATATCTCGATTTTTTCGAGAGTTAACAATCTTATTTTGAGATACATTCCCTCTATTTAATATTTATTTTCTCCGTGTAGGAATGCTGTTTAAGGGCGGTGTTTATGGGGTTACCAGAGGACGTTCAAGGGACTCGGCAGCCGCAGATACAATATTTGGTTTATTTCGCTGGCGCTGTCTCCCATTTTTTCCAGATTTTATACTTTTTGCACATGCCAATATAGAAACACGAGGCAGTGAACCAACCCCCTGGAAAAGTCACCCACCCTCGCCTTCCATGTGTGTGTTTTTCTATGTTCCTTTCTTTTTTCGTCCTTGTGGCTGTCGTCTTCACCCTCGCCACTCGCGTGTGTCTGTGGCTGTTGTTTGTATTTGCACTTGTATTGGTACAGCAACCATCAAACATTTGCTCGTGTGATGTGAAGAAAACGCTCCAAATTTCGAGCATGTGTGTGCGACTGCCGAAAGAAAATGGCACTTTTCCGTGAGGATGGATGGCAGCGCGTGTGTGTATTTGGTGGGCGGCAGTTTTCCCATTTAGTTTCCCTTTAGCGGGTGGGAAAGCGCTTTCGGATTTGAACTATGGGTGCGTTGTCATAAATGGCCAGAGCCGGTTTTCCCGGGGCCTTATCTAAAACGATTTTGCATCGCGATTGATGGCGAAACGAAATCGCAAACGCATCAGACAAAAGGGCGTAAAGATATCGATTCGAGGGTGGGGCTCTTTCTCTTTTTTCCCATTTTTGGGAGCGGTTAGATATGGGTTTTTGCGGTACAAGAGGGGATATAAGGGAAATAGTACTTGTTAAAAATATTACAGGGTTCCTGAATGCCTTTTAAGAGATTGAATTAATTTATTTAATATTTTGAAGAGCCCTAGCATATTTCAGATACATTTTCATTATTTATAGATTTGATTTAGTGCCAATTGGGATGTGTTAGGAGTTTATGCTATCAAATATCATTGAATATGTGCCATATACATCAGAATAAATATTTTGTACTTCATCTAACTTTTCTTTATATATAAGAATAAATATGTTTAACTTTATTTATTGATTTTCACATAAAAGCTATTTATTTTTTGAGTCTATTTTTAACTAAATGTGTAAAATTCTTTCATTTTTGATAATAAGTATACTTTTAAGATATTCCGCATTCATAATAAGAGTTTTTCCATTATGATAAGTACTTGTGAAATTACAATTCTGTTTCTTGACAGAATCTGAAGCTTTATACATATATATATATATTATACATATACCCCAAATTTACCTTCAAACTCAACTGAATCTTGATTGACACTTTACACTCTCCTCTCAGTAAGCAATGTTACCCCCAAGCCATATTCTCGTTAGTACTTCGGCTCTAAGCTTATAATTGGCAAATGACAACCCTACCGCAACCCAGCTCCCCCTAGAGCGTGATGGCAACCTCATCTGCGAGAACAACTAACGACAGGCACTCAAGCAATCCGCGTCAGTCCAAAATCCGAAATCAATTCGGTAATTGACAGCGACGACGGAGTCGCCGGCGGAACATGATTTGCAAATAATGCACTTGAATTTGCATAAAGAATTCGCGGGAACGAAAAACCCGGGCGAAATTGCGAAAAATTTATGCAAATTAGCCGGCGACCGGCCATGTGATGTGTGCTGCAATTAAATCCCAGCCAGCTGCAGCAGCCCCTAAAAAACGAGAGTGTGTACCCTCAGGTAGGGACCCCTACACGAAAAAAGCTCATTTGCATAAAAAACAAGGCACAGGAAAATAATAAACTAGAAAGTGAAAGGGTATAAGCATGGGGTTGTGTCACTCATTAACATAACGCCGGAATAAAATCAAGCAAAGGCCTGGAGGGAGGCGAATTCTGATGCTGTGTCTAACAGCTGCTCTCTCGCTCGCTGCTCGTCCTTGTATCCTGTTTCTCGCGTCCTGCTCGGCCAAGTTCAACGCCCGTTTGTCTCACTAACCCAAATTAAAATTATGTTAATGAACGAAGGGCAGCGGGACGGCGGGGACGAACATGAGACCAAAATCACGGCCAAGGACAACGAGTCCTGCGCTTCTCATTTGAGTAATGAGCAGAGCCCCCTCGGCAGAGCCGTCGACTGCGGCAGAGCCAGCGACTGCGGCAGAACTGCTCCTGTTACTCATTAATTTTGCCGTCGCATTTTTGCATATTTTCCGCAGCGCCCTCATTTCCGCCCAGCAAATTTCTCCTCTTGTTTAATTTTCTCTCTCTCTCGCGCCGTGGTCTCTCTGTTTCATTTTTCATTTTGTACCGCGCTCATTTGGTGACGTCACAGCGGAAAGGGGACTGCCGAGAGAGAGACAGGCAGAGCGAGAGTCTGCTTCGAGCGCTCTCTGTTGTGTGTGGCCCGGCATAATTAAGATTTTAATTTATGCAATTATTTTGCCGGCTGCCTGGAGTCCTTGTTTTCGTTTTCTGCTTCGTCTTCTGCCTCTGATTTGGCAGGATGTGATGTTATTTTGGCGCGTCGCCTCGAACCGAGCGGTTGTGTTTTTCTTTCGTAAAATGATCGTTAAAATAGGATCGTAAGATCAGTTTTGGCAGCTAAAATCACTTACCCAGGATAACCCTACTCAATGTAAAATATATCTTCAAAATACAAATAGCTCTAAAAAATGCCCAACGGCCAGTGTTGTGAACTAAAAATATATTTTTCCAAAAATGTGTGACCCTAAAATAAGAGTCAACTGTCAAGTGGCTTAAAACAATCATAATATGTACTGTATAAATTTAAATTAATCAAAAATTACCTAAATTTAATAGAGTACAACATTTTTGAAAACTACTTGGCAATTTCAAAACATGAAAAAATTACAATTTGCTAAATAATGTGTTTACTAAGAGTCCTTATTTGAAAGAAAAACAACATAAAATATGGTCAAAAACTACAAAATTTTAACACGAGTGAATTGCATAATCAAACTCCGATTTATTTACATTTTCTTAATCTTCCCTAATCAAATAATATATATTTTTGATCGACATTTTTAAAGACACAAATTAATTTGCTTGAGCAATGATTTACTATAAAGTACCAAAAGCAATGACACCATTTTAAAAATTAGAATACCTAAATTGAGTTATACTATTCCTTTTAGAGCACTATTGTTTTAAAGGTTAAAACCGATCGACTTATAGAGTAAATTATGGGTAGAAGAAAGTCTAACAGGAAGCCACCGCCGAAGAGAAAAAACATTGAGCCACTTGACCAACAATTCAACTGTCCTTTTTGCAACCATGAAAAATCGTGTGAGGTTAAAATGGACAAGGCCAGGAATACAGCAAAAGTAACTTGCCGAGTGTGTTCAGAAGACTTTCAAACTACAATTAACTTTCTGTCCGAACCCATTGATGTTTACAATGATTGGGTGGATGCGTGTGAAACAGCCAATTAAATATTTAAAAATTAAGTGTCATTCTCTTTGGAAACTCATTATTCAAACTTCAGAAACCAAATCATCAGAAATGGGAAAATATATTTTAACTAATGATTTCAAATATTACAAGTAACTTAAATGCTTTGCTTGATTTAAAAAAAATTATTTTGCTACAAACATTTAATTGAAAGTATATTTTATATGAAAAACCTTTGCATTAATGTACGAGTAATTTGAACTTCACAGGGAAAAGTGTAAATAAAGCGAGTAGGAAATGAACTTCACTTTTATATACTTGTACAGGAATATTTACAAATTATTTTTCAATCACAAATGCAATTGTCAAATCCTTGCTTTGGTAAATTTATTAATTGAAAACTTTTTTATTTGGTATCCAAGAAAGTCTCAATATATTCAGACCTTAACTGACTCACACAATTAAATAGAATCAAAATTCTTTACACTGCCTAATCCTTTAACATATTTCAAGCCATTAGTTAAATCCAAATAAATGCTTCTTTTCATTTAAAATAAAATGAACTTTATTGTTTTGGTAAAAGGCACTTTTTTAAATCACTATTGGTCATCACTGCAACTTACCTAAGTAACTATACATTTTTTCAACACACCATCCATCATGGGGATTTTTTTTATTTATGTTCCATTTTATTATTGTTTATTATTTTCATTATGTCCAAGTAAACTAGGCTTGTCTGGTTGTCACAATATTAATCCACGGCTGTTGCCAAGTGTGTTTCTGGGATGAACCTGTGGGCACAACCGCACCGAGACGCGTCGCGTTAAGGAATGATTCCGCCAGCGACTCCAATAAGATACTTTGGCTTTGGCTTGGTCCTCGAGCCGTGTCGAGTTGCCGAGACTTCGCATTTCTTATCGCACGCACACGAATTGGAGTAATCGCGAGGCGTCGGCGTCGACAGGACCTCGGGGGGCGGTCCTGGCGGGGGAGTTCCGGAGACCGAAGACCGAAGAACGAAGACTTGCCGGGCGCAAGGCCCAGAAGCTACTGCCCACAGAACTTCTCGGCGGCATTTGTTTTTGTGGTTCCCACACACACACTCGCACACACACACACCCTCAACCAGACTGGAAGACCATAAGCATTGCCACCCCCAAAAAAATGCACAAAAAAAAGAAAATACATACGCTTTCGAGGGAGAAACATCAAGTGCGACGCTGGCAGCGCTGCTCATAAAGTTGAATTTAAGGCGCCGGCGCACTTGCTTCGCACTCTCTTTCGCTCTCTCATATACCCCTCTTTTTCGCTCCTCGGCACTGCCTCTCTTTCTACCCTCAGGTGTTGGGCCTTTCTCCTTCGCAAAAAAAAGAAAGGAAATAAGATGGAAAGAAAAAACTCTAGCGAGGGGTAAAAACTCTCTGGACGAGAGGACATAAAGTTTCAGGGAAAAATGGCAAAAAGTGCGTGCGACTCGAGTATCTTGCCCCTCTCAGTGAGGGATCCATGAGATACTCGCACTCGTACTCGCACTTCGGATACTCACCACGGTTTCGAAACGTTTTCTGGCCATTTGTTGAGCGGGCCTTAAGCAAGTACAAGCCACGTTATCAGGCAAATGCCAGCCACGCATTTTGTCAAATTCAAAGACAAACAGGGGAGAAGGAGGGGGTGAGAGGTTCAGGGGCAGGGGAGGAGCGGTAGAGTTACACGTAAAGAAATTTTATAGCGAAATAAAGCCATAAAATAAATATTTCAGTAACAGAAATCTCAATGGGAATTGAAATGTTTAAAAAAAGGTGGCCAGAAATATGTAACAAAACATTTAGGATATTTCTAAATATGTAATTATAAATATGTAGCATATTTTGGCCACCTTTTTAGTTTATTTTAAATTCACAACGATTTCTGTTACCTTTACATGAATTTAAAATGATATATATATTTTTTTTTTTAATATAAAAATAACATTAAATAGAGACAGCGCTTAATCCTTGCAGCTTTCCTTTTATACTTCTCCGGGCTATCCTTATTTTTCCATTAGATTGAATATTTTCCGTATATGTATTACCCTTTTAAGTATCTATTTCCTTTTAGACCTTATTTTTTTGAGTGTTGTAAGGGAGAAGAGGTAGTAGATATAAAAGCGGAGCTGGGGAGCCTGCTAAACTGAGCAGCGACTGAAGTAGAAATGCTTATACGCTGGGGATTTGAGCTTTACAAGCGTAACAAAATATGTAAAAAGAAATAAAGAAAAGCCCCGGCATGAGAGGCCCTCAACCCCCAGGAAAATCCTCCTCCTGCAGCCCACCGCTCCGCTTCCTTTTCCCCTTCTAATATGCGTTGTATCTGTATCTGGGCCTGCACGTTGGCGTATCTATGAAGTTCCTTCCGCTGGCGGCAAGTGTTCGCCGCCTGATGAATGATAGATGGATTATGATTTTGTTTGGCGTAAATTGAATTTCGCATATTCCCCGTAATTCCCAGCCCGCGTAGCCAAATATTTAAACTTTAAGCGCGGCTTCGATCGCTTGAAGCTGTGAGCTCATTTCGCCAGCATTCATTTGGCAGCGGAAATCAAGTTAACGAAGTAAAAATGTAAAATGCAGCAGCTACATGCCAACAGCAGCCAACAAGGAAATGTCCTCGGGAAAGTGGATGGCGATTCCGGGCTGGGCGATGATGCAGCAGGTCCTGCACGAAATAAAGAAAGGGGAACGAACGGATTCGAAGGCCAGAATCGATAATGGAGGCTCTCGGCAGGACCAATAACAATCAAACCAATCGAATGGGGCAGCCAAAGAGTTGCGGCCTTAATAAGCGATTGGCACACGTCAAAATTAAGGGTAATGGAGTTAACCTGGGAAGTTATGAGAGGAATAACTATCACGCAGTTTAATTATAAAGCTCTAATAATATTAAAATTTTGCTTGGTTAATCTAAGGTTAGACTCCTATATTCAGTCCATAACAAGAGCATATACTTAGAACTAGAACTACAGCTAACTCCCTATTTATATAAATGTAAAGGCAATTAACAAGATAACTTTTCTGTAAACGATGTATAATAGTAGTTTATGGCCATAAATTTCATAGAACTCGCATTTAAATACCCAAATTCCCTCTCTCTTAATTCTAACTGGCTTACTCCAGATATATCGTGATGTTTTGCACTTTAAACTAATCTAAATTGCATTCTTACGCAAATATTTGCCTAAGCTCTTGAGGCTGCTCCTCAATTTTCTGTACATTTTTATAGATTTTGTGTTAGTTGTATTTTTACTTCGTCTTTTTATGAGCCACAAGCTGTAAGTAGCAGTACTCGAGATATTGTTGTTGCTGCTGCTGCTGCTGTTGCTGGGGCTGCATGCAACATATTTTCATGGATCAGCTGCAACTTCAATTCAAAGGGATGCCAGCGTTGGTGGCTGGGTGGCGGGGGAAGCCGGGAGGAGGGCTGCTGTGATTTTCCCGAGCCATGTCTCTCAGCCTTGGCTGCCATGCTTATTGCCATAGCTTTTGTTATGCCATCTAGCACACACTTGTACAAACTCACATCCAACTATGCACTGAGGATAAATAATTAAGTGGTTTTTATTTATTTATATTTGTTCAGAAATTATTCAACCTAATTGTATTTATTTATTCATGATTTCCAAAGAAGCCATTTTTGAGAACGATAATTTGTATTAATTTAGTGATTGCTATATAAAACTAACTAAAATCCAAATTAAAATATTAAGGATAATTTTTTTCGAGTTTCTATATTATTTATTCTAAAGATTAAAATCGAAATTTAAATATTACAAATAATATTCTGTGAATTTCTATATTATATATTATTTCTATATTATTTAATGCTCTATATTTAATTGATCATTTTGGTAAAAAGTATTTAACAATATTGTTACTTTTCTTTTACTTTAAGTGCCTTAAATTTTTTTGATTTACTTAAACTCAGCAAATTATTAATAATTTTGGTAAAAAGTATTAAAAAATATTGTTACCTTTCGGCCTCTTAAGTGTCCTATAAATATATGATTTACTTAAATGTTCGGCTATTTTTATTTATATTTTAAAGCTACTTCCTCAGTGTACCCTTCTGCTATATAAAAGTTGAAATCTGCTCGGATATGTTTTTTGTGTGCGGGTGTATGGGTATAGTTACCGACTTTTATAAGCAGCAAATTTTTATTTTCTCCCCATACTTTTGCTTACCATTCGCATGCGTCATAACTCAATAACCAGCTCGCAAAAGGACGAAAAAGGGAGGGACGGGGGCTGGCCAAAGGCAAAGGGGGCGTTGGCAAAACTGTAAGCTAACTGAAATCCTAATGAAACTACAACACACACTCACTCGCATTTGCATGCAACAATTTGGCAAAAAATAAAATAGGAGGAGTGGAAGAAGAGTAGGGTAAAGTTTCCTCTTCCCATTTAGGACTCACATCCTTGTCGTTCGCCTCTCGTCATCCTCAACTCGTCTGGCCGTACTGAAATTTATTATAAGATCCCTTTCTTCATATATGAATGCGAGGAACTTGTAGTTGCCAGCCAACCAGCAGCATGAATATTTCCACAACATCAAAAAGGCATTTCGAGCTATTTGGCTCTCGCAAGAAATATTTTTTATTATTATTTCCCTAGTTAGCTGCCGCATATGAGGATTTGAACAGCAGCCGTTAATAGGGAAGGTATTGAAACTATATTTACAAAAGCAATTACAGGTTATGTATTAATTAAACTGTAAGATTATATTAGAGACTACCTCAAGGCTTAATAAGAATTATATTTCGATTAGCAGCTATAAATCTATGGCTAAAAACATTTCATATCTTCTTAATTATTCTTCAGTACATAGAGATATATGTATTTTATCTTTACCATATTCTTAAATAATAATAAAATTCCGTTAATTAAATTTCTGTACCTTACGCAATTAGCTCATATCCTAAAGAACTGTCCTAACTTGAAGCAGAACTTGGGGTCATCTAGGCTCTATCTGAGTTTAAATATCTCTAAAGATATTTCTTACTAATTGCTATAAATATTTAATTGTCTTAATATTTATTAATGCTGACATGGCTATTATTTCACCCTCCGCTGTCTGCATTTGAGTTTGCATGTGTTTGCAACTCTTGGAATTTCATAAAGCCAAATTCCTACTGAGCAGCGACTAATGACCATCGCAAAAAGCTAATCAGGCTGGCATGAGGTTGGTTTTGGTATTTTCGGGGCTTCAAGGGGGGCGGCCTCAGCCTCAGCCTCGACTTCAGCTTCGGCTTCGGCTTCCTTCTTGTATCATTAATCTGCCACACTCGCTCAGACATCAGACGTCAGTTTCAGGCATCTCCTGCCCGATGGGTTCGCCCAAAAAAGGAACATTAATTTCCTCCGCTGCGCTGCTTAGGAGACATTATACATTATTTGTAGTACCTAGGCGATCGGCTTTGGCGATAGCTCTGCCTGATTTGCCCAGCTGCACAGCTCGAGGAACCGCGCCCCGAAAATAAACCCCAGGCCGTGGTAAATAATAAAAAGCGCCACGAATCTTTCGATTCCTTTGAGGCTTTCAGCCGAGCTGCCTGCATTACGCATACGTCGCGTGGGCCCGAGAGTTGATGCCCGTTTGATGTTTCCAACACAGCTGTCAGCCGAGCGTGTGTGAGCTGGCGGGGCCTAATGTGTGTGTTAAGTGGGCGTGTGTGCGTGCCTGTGTTGCTTTATGATGGCATGCCAAACATTTATGCAAAATGATAATTTAAATCCAAGCGCAGAGCCGCGGAAGTTGTTTAAGTTGCCCCGAACAGTGGCACTTCTTAATTGAATAATTAAATTATTTGTAGAGCTATTGCCTTCTTGTCTTAACAAATATTATTATACGTAATGCTGCTATACAAGATAGAATATTTTATTATTTAAATGATTTACAGAACATACACTTTAATATTACACAGTTATGATCAAATATTTCATCAACATTCCGCCAGACTCCGAAATAATACAATTTTCAGAGTTTAAAATAAAGCTAAAGAACATTTTATAATAATAATTAATATAATAATCTATAGCTCTATTTATAATTATTGAAAAATACTGCTGACAACAACACACAATAAACCTAATGTAAATAAGTTTTCTATTGCTTTCCAGATTCATATTTAAATTATTTATTATTTAAATATAACCGCTAAAGCTGTATACTCAGTTCTTTTATAAAAATCTGGGTATAATATTGATAACATAAAAATTCATATAGTTTATTATTATTATTATTATTATTATTTTAAAGATTGACGGAATGTTTCTAAAGATTTTAGAGGTACAGATACAGGAAAGCATTTAATTTTTAATATTTAAGGCTAGAGACAATTCTATTATGAATTATTATCTTCTATAGCCACTTTCTAATGGACTCCTGACGCCCTAATGGACTCCTGACCATGGCTTTAACCCACTGTGCCGGCGTCTTAAGCGTAAACGCCTCTGCATCAGCATAACTCGTCAGGCATGACAGCAGTCCCGTGTACTTGGCTCTGAGTTCTGGTTATGCTTTGGATGTGCTAATGTCTGCCTGAATGACTGACTGACTGCCGAATGGCTGAGTGACTGAGTGAGTGAGTGAGTGAGTGACCGGAGCGATGATGAACCGAGCTTGGCCACACCTTCAGTGCATTTTGGCCATCTTCGTTCCAGTTCGCCCCCTGCCTGCGAAAATGGCTGCCACAGGAAATTACAGGAGATTCCGATCCGATACGAGCGAATATCTCGGAGTGGGCTTATCTAACTAAGGCAAATCTTGAGGGGAAATTAGCTGCGAAAATGCTTAAAATTGGAAATTGAAATGTGACCGAGTCGGAGCGGCAGTTGTTGTTGCTGCTGCCATTGCTTATTGTAATTTGCTAAAGTATTTGTGGAATATGAATTGCGAGCATTTGCATAAATGAAATGTGTATGTAAATGTCGAGCTCGTAATGCCAATCAATCACCCCAAAAAAGGAACTCTCGCACACACATATGCAGGGCGGCTCCTCCCACACACACACACGCAAACACGCACACAAGCACACACATACAAAACCAATAAACTAAATTCGCAAGAACGAAAAAAAAAAGGAAGAAGGGACTAAGGCGAAAACTCCAAGCAGAAATCGTCAACAACATACATGATGTAGAGCGTGGCAGGCGTGGAGGGGGAGGGTCCTTTCTGGGCCCCGGTATATGTGTGAGTGTGTGTTCCAACCCTTATCCTTGGCAGGATATTACATGCTTCAACAATGTTGTAGCATTCCCAATAACAACAACTCCTCCGCTCCGCTCATAGCATTCCTGCCGAAAATGAAATTCTGTTTTGCATTTTATGTCGACATCTCCTGAACCCAAAATGTATAAAAAACACACACAAAACGAGACGAAAAAAGTACGTATAGAGAGAAGAACCAGCCAAGGAATAAAGAAAAGGGAGCGGGACCGGGAGCAACAAGGACACACAGCGAACAGCGAAAAAAAATGAAATCTAAACAAAATGCGTTCGAGCGTGTGTGTTCAATTACAATGTGTGTGATTGCTTGGCCTGCTAGGCAGGAGGCAGCGGGCAGGAGGGGTTGGCATTAAAAAGGGGGTTGAGGGGGTCAGGACCTCCTCCCCACATACACACACACACTGGCACACACTCGCCCCGCTTTAGCATAAAAATTTACAATGCGAAATAAGCAAGCGAAACGAACGAACACAAAACGCTTTTTATTTTGTGTATTTTTTCTCTTCTTCTGGCTGCTGGTTCTCCAGGACCTCCGCAGGACCTTTAGGACCGCGAGCCCGGCATCCTTATGCAAATAACATCAGCCAGCGTCCTCGACACTGCCACATAAAAATAAAATAATAACAATACAATATTTTTTGATGACAGCCGCCGCCGTCCCAGAAAAAACACGAAACTCACACAGCGAACAATGAGGGTGAATCCCCCGCATCTATATCCTCTATATATCCTCCTCGTTTTGAAGACCGATTTCGGTTCAAGGTTCGCCCATCAAAGAAAGGTTTAATCGATAGCTCATCTCGGGAAATGTATCCTCTTATTTTTGGTTTGCAGAGTAAATTGTTAAGATTTCATGAATCATTATGGAGTGTCATCAATTTTTGTGTTATTTTTACAGCGGTAATATACCTATAGACTAGGAGTATATGGTGGTAAATGGGTTCTTAAAATATTTAAGGAAATTCCAATTGGTAAATTAAATGCAAATAATTTTCTTTACTAACTAACTATTATTTCTAAGCAAGTCTTGGTAATGTTTATGAGTATTAATTAAAAACAAATTCAAATTATATGCATTACTGTTTGAAACTCCCTTTCAGTTGTTTAAAAACATAATCAATTAAAACCATGTATAATTTCAAAGCTTCTTACTTTAAGCTTACTAAAAATATTTGCAAATATCGGGTCTGAATCCTCATAAATCACTATTTATATCATTAATTTCGCATAAAAAGAAACTTCAAGATGACATTAAATCAAAGGAACATGTCAACTTAAATTTCAAATTTCATCAATCATCATACGCATTCGCATAATTAAAAATTCTAAAAATTCCCTTAGCATAAATTTTGCAACCTTCTCTCGCTCTCCCAGGATGCAACAATATAAATAATTATTTTTGCATACACAATGTAAAGCAAACAACACGATAAACACGGCCAGTGGCAGTGGCATGGCCCAAAGGATGCACGGGAATGCGAGGAGAATAAGAAGCGAAATCACATTTGAATAACAATCATCATCATGCGAGTTATTTCAATTGACTGGAGAGGTGGGACAGGGGACAGGGGGCTGGGGCCGGGTCGGTGAAGATATTGAAAATGTGAAAAGACACGGGAGCAGAAAAACACACGCGAAATCACAAAGAATTCATAATAAGCGTCATTGTCGATGCGAGCGAGCGGGAAATGAATAAAAATCAAAGTACAGTGAGGAGTCTGCAGGCTGACAAAGGTGAAAGGGGTATGAGTGAGGGGCGGGTGGCTACTGTGGGAGGGGGCAGGGTAACTAGGGGCACGTATAGGAATGCGGAATTGTTTATTTTCTGTATGTGCCTTATGCACTTTTAAAAATATATTTAATAAGCCCTTTAACATTATAGAGAAAAATGGGTAAATGTGTAAAGAAAACCTCTTTTCCTAACAACCAAAGTAAAATGGTAATAAGTTGAGAAAAATTTATTAAAAGTAGAGAGCTATTTTCTGCTCATTTATACTGAGGAAAAAATATATTATTCTACAATCCAATTCTCTCAATTTAAAGTACCCTTCTAGGAAGCTACCTATAAATATAAATCACCCAATCTTTTTCCTACTGTGCTCGCGGCCTGAGACCATCCGCATGTGTGAGTCCTGAGACGAGAGCCTGCCAAAGGATGCTGTTCCTGGAACCGCCTGCGTGGGTTGCATGAATTTTGAATGACAATTTCCAGGCAGCAGCAGTGGCAGCCACCAATCCCAGACACCAGCCATTGTTCGCTTATTGAAACTTCAGCCAAAGGGAAACGGAACGAGCCACTTGAAGCGCAGGAAGTGAACGAAATACGGGGACAGGATAGTGCCGCTGTTGTGATGTCCCTGTGACAAATTGTGGCAGCCAGTAAGTGGCATTTCATTTTCCAAAGCCACCAGTTGCTGCTGCAGCCTGCTCTTCAATAATTGATGTCATTAAGTGGGAAACAGAGCAAAAAGTTGGTGGAAAGGCCTAAAACCCAGATAACAATAACAAAGGGAATTCAGAAATTAGAAGATGCTTCTGGTTACCATATGAAAGCGGAAATGAATCTCCAAAAACATCATAATACTTAAATATTTGCTAGGTTTCTAGTGACAAAAACTATAAGCTGACTGAAATTCATAGAGAAAATGTATAAATCAAACCCAAAATGATTTGAAATCAGGATCTAAACCCGAATTTTCCAGATTTAAAGATAAAAATATAAATAAACATTAATTTCTTTGACTAAAATAGAGTTTAAACTTTGTTCCTGAGTACCCAAAGCCCCTTCATTATATATTCAACTAATAGACAGTCAATATTTCAAGTTTATTCCCTCCATATCTCGGCTCGTATGTCAACCAATTTGCAGCCAAAAGCCACTGACAAATTGCGGCAGCTAACAAGTGGCACTTCATTTTCACAGCCACCAGTTGCTGGCAGCAGCTCTTCATAATTGATTTCATTAAACTGCTGAGAAGCAACAAGTTGCCAGATATAAAAACCACCCACCGCTCACACCCCCGCCTCCGAACTGAAAGTAAAAACAAATTAAGCTCTCCGACGATGACGACGACGGCGACGGCAATGGCGAAATAATTGGGGGAATTCCCGCAGAACGCCCCAGACAAGCAGCCGCAGGAGGAGGAAAATGAAAATGAAGCAGGCGGAGGGAGAGGGAGAGGGAGGTAGGAGGAAGGAGGAAAAACTGAGCCAGACACTTTGACATAATTTCCCTGGCAGCAGACGTCGCCACCCGCACAAGGACACGACCATAACCAACCCCAACAAAGTTTTAATTAATTGCGCCCGACTCTCTCTCGCTCTCCCTTCGTCCCAGGGAAAGCGGAGGCAGAATGAAAATGAGTCAAGCTGGGAAAAGTTGGGCGCACACACACCGACCGAAAATGTTCATTTCCACGTACACGAATTTCTCTGGGGTTTCCTGGCTTTTCCCAAAGACACAGGACCTCTTAAACGGCGGAATACGAGGAGGATGAGGTGGCAGGAGCAGCAGGACCTGGAGCACAATGTGGCTTAATTTCATTATGTGTTGTCGAAGATGTTGTGGCTGCTGCACCTGGATTTTATTGTTGCTATAGCTACAGTTGCTGTAGCTTCCAGGAAAGTATCTGCTGCTGTGTACTTTGTTTATATCCCAGCTGCAACTCGATATATAGTTGCAGGTCTAGTTGTTGCAAGTTTGAGGTTCAACTGCTGTAACTGCTGAAAATATACTCATTTTATTTGCACTCAGTAAGTTTCCTTGTGAGTTTTGGCATTTTATAATAGTTAGTTATGAGCTTAGTGATAAATATTTTTTTTTTTTTAAAACGTTTAACACATTTTGTTCTAATTAATTAATTGGGATGAACTTACACCTATTTTCAAAGGGTTCCCTTGTTGAAACAAATGAATTAAAAAGAAGTAAATGCATTCGACTTATGGTATCCCTTTTCAAGGATCATTTTTCCATATCTCAGCATCATTAACGAATATTAAATAATCTTTATAACACTCATTAAACTCAGTACAAGGTAACAGTCGAGTGCTATGCGATAACTTCCCAAACTTTTGGCTCTCGGCACTTTCCCTCTCTTTTGTTTCTCGAGAAAGTTTCCAGAGCAAGGTTGGAAAAAAATAAAACCACCAGAGATATATATATCCGCCGGCCAACTTCCTGGACCGGGTTCAATGAGGAGAAGCTGCGTAAAATTACCGAATGCAAAGCATAAAATCCTCAATCAAATTCATGATGCGTGAAGACAAAAGACAAAAGCGTTTCGAATTCGCTCCAGGTAGCCAAGGAAACGATGATATTGATATGCGGGCCTAGATTTTGTATGCAGATGAGCACGAACCCGTCCCACATCAGCAATTTGAGCATGAAATGTGTATTGAAAGTTTGGCATAAAAGTCTAATTAAGTGCAGCCCAGAAACCCAGAACCGCAAACACTCCAAGGCCCGAGTTCAATGTTTTTGTGCGTGGCGAGAGATGGAAAGTCAGGTACTCCCTTTACCTTTATCTCTACTACCCCTATTGTCAATAAAAACAGGAACAGCACAGCACAGAGGAGGAAGCCAGGATAGGATGCTCTCGAAACCCTTTTTCCCGGCTCATTGTCTGCTGTGGCATCCGAAGGCGATTTATTGCCGATTTGCCCCTCCGAGCAACGAAAGTGCTTTCTGCACTTGGAAAAAATACAAGAACACTATGAATATTTCAGAAATAAACAGATATTAACAGATCGGAAATGTTTACCTTGTTTAGTGGCTACTAATTTATGCTTTTTTATATTTTTTCTATGTTTAAAATTAGAGAAATTAATTATTTCGATTATATTAAATATATCAGAAAGAAATCAAAACATATAGGGTGACGAATAAATAGTTGAATTATTTAAAAATTAGCTTAAGTTGAATGGTAGTTCATTATTATAAATTATAAATACCTTTTCTAATTTAAAGATAAATAAGACTTATATTGCACTCTCCTTTGAATTATTTAATATATTATTTATGAGGCATCCCATTCATGGCAAGCATTTCCTATAACACATTTTATTTGTTAAATATAAATACAAGTTTTTTCCAAGTGTGCCCGTAAAGATAGAGCATTTATCTGATCAGCTCAGGGGTCTTATGGGTTAGGGGGTGCGGTTACCCCTTTTGTGATCTGCCATTGTCCCAGGCTCTCGGGCATTATTATAAATTTGCCTTTTAATTTACGTTACGCCGATTCCAAACAATGGCCCGGCTATGAATATTCATAATGCGCCGAATCACTACCGAACTGACAATCGCATGTTAATGGGCTGGCATATGTTGAGGATTCCCCTCCTCAGTGCCCAGCACCCAGTCGCAGGATCAAATCGGGATATTGCTCCGCAATGGAAATTGTTGATTTATGCCCTGGATTTTTGGGCAATGCCAATATTTCTTTATGTCGCCCTGGCATTTAACAACACATTTACATGCTGTTTTACGTGTCCTCTATTTTATTTTTTATCCATAGTTCACTTTTTTACGGGTATTGCTCTGGGTTAAAGGGTTCCGGGCTCTGAATTGCCCATGAAATTTCAAGTGCTGTTCTCGATGTCACCCAGAGAGTTGGGTGACTCTTTGGCGTACAATGGGTTAAAGTGTTTGGTTAACAAAAAAATATGTATATACAGGAAAGTAGTGGCATTCAAAACAAACAGAAAATTGACAAAAGGTAATTGAGCCTATGGGAGAGTCTTTTATTTATATTACTGAAATATATTCAAGTAGTGGTACAGAACCTTTGGCAAACTTCTGTTACCTTTATCTCTTAGTTTTTTTTATTAAAATAAAAATGAACGTTTCTATCGCTTATTCCCTTTAAAGATTTTTCTATAGCCAATAGGTTTTTTAGTCCCTCATTTACCTACCGCCAGAAACTTGAGCAATATTCATGGCCCAACCCGTCGTCAAATAAATAATAACAAAGCAAAAAATCCAGCGAGCCCTGAGTCGCCACAAAACCCAGACGCCAGCTCATCAATCAAATGACAGAGAGGCCTTTGCCAAATTTGTCAGTTTATAAGCCGAGTGAAATAACCAAATGTGCGAGTCTCCAAGCCGGCTAAAATCCCCGGCAGAACGCCTTCCAGGGAAGAGGAGAGGACAGATTGATGTGGGCCTTACGTGACCAGTGCCCAAAAGGGGTTTGATCTCTCCAGGTTTTGAATGCCGCTCGCTGGGTAATTTATGCGCCGGCGTAAACGCCTCGCTAAAAAATAGAAGGAAGGAACAGACGGAGAGCCCGGGAGGCTGGTCTCCTTCAACCTTTTCTACCTGGGCAAAGGACATCCTCCCCTCCGATGATCCCGGTTGAATAAATTAGAATTTATGCGCGATTTGCATGACTGAGGCGGCGAACCCTTTACAGCTGTTCGGCCTTACTAGAGATCCTCGGCGTGGCTCAGTTTGTGCGTGAAGCTCGAGGGAGATGGTTCAGATGGAAAGAGATATAGGAAAGCGACCTACTGCACAGAGGAAAATATATAATAGATTGTGGAATACTAATTTATAAAGTGAAAAAAACTACAAAGTGGAGTGGACTATTACTTATATTTACAGGCTATATATCAGTTAGGACAGGTACTATAATGATTATAAAAGCGTGCTGTAGGCTGGCTTTTAATAACTTATTCTTATGAGCACATCATTACAGACCAATTATTTATGTAATTGTTTTTATTACATTAATTGACCATTATTATCGCCCAGTTAGATATGAGAGAAACACTATTTTCCCCCGAGTGTGCTATCCCCTATGGCACGCATGCGTGACTCCTCCTTTACGGTCAAGTGGCAGTGACATGGGTGGCGGATGGCGGATGGCGGAGGGCGGATGGCGGATGGCGGATGGCTTTAGTTGAAGGGCAGCCCGGATCTGGGAATGTGGGGAGGTGCTCCCTCAAGCAGTTCCAGCAACGCTCCTCCACCGGTGGCCACTTCACATGAGCCGACTCTTCAAGCCGAAGTTAATAATATGGAGAAATCACTTGGCAGCTTTGGTGCATTGTTAAAAGTTTTTAAGCCGCGCCTCAAACAAAAAAAAGCTGGTAAAAAGGGGATACGAGAAACGCTGCCTCATATGTGGCAAACAAAGTTATTTGTGGTAGCGCTTTTATGATGCCTTTTCCCGGCTCGACCCCTTATTATACCCTTTGCAGGGGAAATAATAATTTAGCTAAGAATTTGTTATATTAAAAATATTAGGAAACATTTTTGTGAATTCCTTGTCTTGATCAAAATGTTTATAGCCAAACTATTGGCTCAGTTTTAGAGCTATAAAGTAGAGTGTTTATTAATAGCCTCTTTTATTTTCCAAGTAGGTAGATTCACAGAATTCACTGATTTTTAAAGAGGGTTTTGAAGGATATAATATATAAAATGCTATGAGAAACAATTCTTTATAGGGCTTGTTTGTGATTATAAAAATAATTCCCTTTAAGGGTATTTCAAGTCTCGGTGGGTTCCCTTTTTATTTCTCCGACAAAGGTAGTTCTCATCGGGCGCCAGCAAACTTTGCTGTTTGCAAAAGTTTTTTCTCGTCGCTTTTCCTGCATTTTTTACTCAATTTCTTTGTTGGAAAATACGCAGTAGCGGCGCAGCCGCTGCGTAAAACTTTTCACTTTGACTCGACTTTATTGTATTTCTAATACTTTGCCTTTTCAGCCAAGTTAGTGGCTTCGGCGGCAGCATGTGAACAATGTAAGCGGCCAACGGTTGCCAAACTGTAAGCGTCCATAAAAATGTTTGGTCTGGCTACTTGAGGAGATCTCCAGGCCAGAAAGGGGACTCCCGGGCATCCCCTTCATCGGTTCACTGGGGTTCAAGCCGGAGAGCCCGCTCACACACACTCTTTCGTCCACAGATTGTAGACAATTGAAAATTTTACATTTTATGACGCTGCGCAATTTGTGGCTGCTGCCAAGACTTTGGCAAATTCTTGATTCTTGAATAAGGGCAAAGTTACGGAGAGGGCTTTCTTCTTTTTCTGTTTTTTTTTTGTTTGTTACCTTGCTACACAGCATGACAAGCAACTTTGGGCAGGGCCAAGATGATAGTTCCTTTAGTTATTGAACGGAAGGCGGCTTCCTCACACCGCTTTTAGGATGTTTTTTTTTTTAAACAATCTGTAATCGGTAAGAAGTCTTTTATCAAGCTTAGTTCTGCTAATTTTTTATAGTAAGTAGAAAAACATTTAAGGATTAGTAGCCTCTATATACGGAGTCGGCGGTACAGTCGACTGTATGTAGCAGTTTAAGAAAAAAACAAAAACACAAAAAACCTGTATCCTTTGAACTGATATTTTGACCTGCGCGGCCAAGGGTCAATAAAAGTAGTTATTGCTTAGGGTGGTTGAAACCAGTTTCTCAAGGTGTCAAGGTTTCCCAAATTATTAGATACAGGTCAAAAAAAGGCAGACAATAGATATTTATTTTTAGAGATTACTAATATATTAATATACTAATTTACAAATATACTAATATACAAATATACAAATATAAAATATACGAATATACAAATATAAATAATTGATCTTCATATTAGTAAAATTATTAATTGAGTCTCATTTAATATTTCTCTTCTTTAAATTCTATAAATACTCTTATATATATCTAGATTTTTTTAAATCTGTGCAGCAGCACAACAGAATTAAATTATGTCAAAGTGTTTATATACATAGGTTTAATATAATGATAAGGACACCACTCGACCGACGAGCATTGCAC